>OX421450.1:25975179-25982679 GCA_949126865.1 Montipora capitata | reverse complement strand
AGTCGAAATCTTCCCCAAGCGAAAGCGAAAGGAACGATCCTAACGGTTGATCAACGTCAAGTGCATCTCCGTACTGGAATGTGGAATCAAGTTCATGGGTATTTACATACGTGTGATCGTGAGAAACAACTTCTGCTCCCTTCAAACGTTCGACACCGACGCTCAATGGAAAAACACGGGCTTTCCTTGATTTAGCGGGTTTCATTAAAGGGAAAGTACGGTCTAGAAAAAGTTTCTCTAAATTACGAAAACTTTTCCCCATGGAAGAAGTCGAAAATAATTGCCGTTTTGTCCAGTTCCCTGTTAAAATGTGACAAGAGCACTTTGAAGTTGCCTCTTTCGTGACTTGGAGAGCGCCATCTTGAATATGTCGTGTTATGACGTAACAATAGTCAACAAACGACCTTACCAAGTTCTTCGATCCCCGATCACTTTCTCATTCTTGTGTGACCTTTCTGCTTCGAGAAATTCAAATGAAAGAAGAACTATGGTAAACTGTCTTGTGGTTCAATAGGTAGTAGGCCATGTAGGCCATAAGTGTGACTGAAGCTCAAGTCACTTAATACTTATAGATTTTCTAGTCAATCAAACTAGGCGGCAAAAATCAGCGAGAGCAAGTGTATACAGGACAAAAACCTTGAACATGCGACAAAGAAATATTCGACAAGCGTACCTTTTTCACTTTCTTCCTTCAGCGACAGCCGTCTTCGATGCTTCAGCAAACGTATTTGTTTACTTTCACACGGGGAAGCGTTTAATTTAGAATAAGATGACGAAACTTTCAGATGTTGCTCAATACACGGAGCAAGGCTTTTTCATATCAACAATTACCGCTGTTGGGGTGTACGCTTTCGAGGGGGATGAAACTAGACACATGTCTAGACTTGAGAACACATAAGAAAAAAACCGAAGCTTACATCGGAAAATTAAAATTTAAAGAAAAGTTGGCCGTCGAAAATAAAACGTGGATGGATTCCTCAAGCGGGTCTGTCATTTTACCAAGGAGGACTTCAAGCGGGATCTTCAGGTATATGAATATTGCAATTGGTCTTGGTGCCATTCGCTTCATACCGAAATCTCAGTCAAATAGTCCAAAATATCATTATATTGGAGCGAGAAAACTGAATCAAGCCATATAAAGACGACTTTCACTGTTATGCACTAATAAACGTAACTTGAAATGTGGTTAAATTTTGTTAGCAGTATAGAAACTACTGAAAGGATTTACTCTTACCATTTGATGGAAATATATAAATCGATCGTTTGTTTTGAAGTTGTAACAGGGATCTCGTAGAAAGCCACGGTAGACAGATTAAACTTGATTTCCAGGCATTTATTTCACAGCAATGAGAGCGGGATAGCACTACAAGCTCTCTTTCGCTTTGTAAAACTCCTTCATATAACTCAGATATAAAACCCTGTTTAACGACCACGAAGTAAATCTGTTCAGAGGTAGAGCCAATATCAATACAATTTAGCCTCTGGATTAAGATTCAAGTCTACAAAGTATTGCTCTCCTTGCCTGTGTTTTTCTTCTTTTCGTCAAGTACATTTTGTCATCCGGAGAAATCCTTGACTACTGCTACGTCATAGCCTCGTTTGCATACACAAAAACAAAATGGCGGCTTTCAATTTAAATTTGCCCGTTTTTGAAGCGTTAGTCCAAATGAGTGGTCAAGTATGACAATACATGTAAAGAACTTACGATTCAGAGAAAGTTTTTCTAGACCGTACTTTCCCTGGGACTTTCTTTGGATAGCCGTTTGTATCTCTGGCGATTATTCGGCGCTTTCTGCTGCCCTTTTAATTGTAGAATTATTCTCGATACTTCTTGATGGGAGCCGTTGAGTCTTGTTCCAGCAAAACTTTTCTCTTGATTACATAGTCCAGCTTTCGGGATGACAAGGAAAAGTCTGGAGACTTTGCAAGAAGAGTTGTTAAATTTTCCTCGAGTCCCGCTATACGGGAGGTGTTAAAAAAGCTTCCTTGTCCAGATAATTTAAAATCGATGCCGCAGATTAGATAACAATCATCTTTTGATGATTTTTCTATCCTTTTTTAGCGGCGTTTTTGGTGAACGCAATGATATTTTAGATAATTTCCTCTGTTTTCTAAGCGGAGAGTTAACCAGCGTGTGCGACATTCCCAATTCGCTGAGCGCGGGTTTCCCGCCATTTTATTGACATGTAAAGTATTACATGATGATTCGGTCGCTAAGTAACCCCAGCGCATGCTCAACACAATGAGTTTCGGCCCATGGCAGAGTTCTCTTTTGCCATACTCGTCAGCCCAGCGAAAGCAAAAAAAAAAATGAGACCTCTGCTAGCAGGGAAAATGGTGTGAAGATATTTCGGGAGAGGTGTTAAAGTATTTAATTGTTGTGTAAAAAGTTTGGCGCGAACTGAATCCGACTGCGTGTGACGTTTTGGTTTTATATTCCTAATGGTTTTATATTCCTAATGACATGAAGTCATCGAAACGTCGTTCACTTTTTATGTCACTCATTTTCATTCTGAAATGAATGGCGTTTTGCAACAGAAAATAATTGTAACATTTTGTAGTGTCAAGATTTATTTTTGCACCCAGTGCTAGGTTTTCAAGCTGTCAATTCAAATATGGAAAATTATAAGTCACTACTCTATTCTTTACCATGACGAAAAACAGGCCAGAAAAAAAAGGAAAATATTCAGTTCATATCTTGTCGAAATGGAAGTCTCGATGTTTTCGTAAGGTTGCAGGTGGAGGGAAACATCCAGGCTATAGGCAAAGCAGTCCACACATTAAGTGCTTTGTTGCAACCAAATAAAAACAAATTTTCTCATTAAAAAAAATGCTAATTTCTATTCTGAATGGTATCCCACACGAGTTTACCTTCCATGTAAACATCAACGTTATCCCGTGTCTTGCTTAAAGGAAGACCAAAAACTCTCTTCCCGACATATCAGAATAGAACTAATGAATCCGACGTTTTTATCTAAAATCTGTTAGCAAATGCGTTAGGCCCTTCTAGGCTGACCCACGTCGGGTTTAGAGAACGAATGAGGAGCAGATCCGCAGGTTAGTTAGGGTTCAATTTGTGAGGCCAAGTGTCATCACCAAACTCCCAATAAGTTATTACAGTTATGGTGACATAAAAAAGGGAGTTGTATAACGGTTTTACTTGGCTCATTACAATATCAGTCTTAAATTGAATCACATCTAATGTTTTGGCATTTGGTCAGGTGTACAAGCAAGCAATGGCAAATCTGCTACCCACTCCTGCTAAGTCACACTACACATTTAACTTGAGAGACTTTTCTCGCGTCATTCGTGGGGTCCTGCTGATAAAAAAGGATGCACTTACTGATAAGAAAACTCTCAACAGGTATTGAGTTGTTTTTGTATAGAGTAATGCTTTGTTTGCTAGTTTGTTTAAATCGAACATTGTCTTTATGAGGAAATAAATGTTGTGATGCGAACCTGAGAAGACAAATGACATTTGTAAGATTTGAGAATAAGACATCAGAGATTCAGAACCGCCTAGAACAATTTCTATCATCGATTGATAAGGATTGAAAACGAAGCAATGTGTTGATAGCGTACAATGACGAACTGTCATTTTCATTTTTTGGCTGAAGGCTTTTGCCTAGATATCTTTAAAATTATCATTTACTAGTTACTAGTAACAAAACAATTGTAATGTTATATGCGCACAATTATGCTTAAGAAAGTGGCTAAAGAACCTCCCAGGCCAAACTCGTACATTTAATTCTGTCCCCTGTTTTTGCTTCCTTTATCGGCTTTGGGAATGAATCAATTGGAGGTTCCAAGAGTGAAAGAGAATCTTTCCTTATGAATACCCCCAATTGGTTTCTTGACGTACTTAAAGCAAGTGTTCCCTGTTGGTAGTTTATTTAGAAAACAGTTTCCATTGCGTTTGTTTTAGGCTGTGGATACATGAAGTGTATCGAGTGTTTTACGATCGTTTGGTTGATGATAAGGATAGGGCTTGGTTACACAGGTATGTCACGTGTGGTTTCGTTTTGCCATGCATGAGTCCCGTGATAGTATCTGATTCATGCCTTTTTCTCTTTTGCAGTTTGCTTAAGACTGTGACTAAGGAGCACTTAAAAGATGACTTTGATTCACTCTTTAAGCGATTATCGTCTGACAATAAATCGGTATCTACGATTGAATTTTTTGTCTATTTTGTGAGCATTATTATTTTGATA
This sequence comes from Montipora capitata, assembly GCA_949126865.1. Classification (NCBI taxonomy): domain Eukaryota; kingdom Metazoa; phylum Cnidaria; class Anthozoa; order Scleractinia; family Acroporidae; genus Montipora; species Montipora capitata. The sequence goes on along the minus strand of OX421450.1, from coordinate 25,978,468 downwards.
TACATTTGTTACTATCACATTTGCAGGTATTCCTACTTATATAAGAAGGTCCCGTCATTCCAATCACTAAAGATATTTTGAATTTTGTCTTCACGTTTTGTAGCTTGTCAGTTGGCGTTTATTCACATAGAGATTTTTTAGTCATTGCAGTTTTGGTTATTTGATGTATACCATTTTAATGTCAGCTCTATTTCATGACCTTTCTTGATTACAAAAATGAAACATGAGTGTTACTCAACATTGCATTGAGTATATTATTTGAAAGTACTTGAACTGCAGTTTGGATCTGTAACGAAGCGAAATATCATCCTAGTCATGGAATCAACACAGGCAGTTGCTGACAGTCGAAAAATGTTTCCAGGTGTTTTGAGAAAATTTCTGCAAGAGAACTACAGAGGTGGTCCATGTGGAAATGTATTTTGATGGCTTCTTAGGTTATTAGAATTTAACGAAGCATTATTATTGACATTTGCAGCTAATTACAGGGTGTAAATGTTTTTCATATGATTGTCTCTCATTGCCACTTTACTCTTCATTGTTACACACATGAATACCTCAAGCTCTATATTTCTGTTGACATCCCATATCTGGTAAGGTTTTGGATTTGTTATTGACTACCTATCCAAACTGTATTGGTGACATATCAAATGTGACTGGGCTGAGTGATCATCTTGCTGTCATCCTGGAAGCTAATTTGAAGCCTACTACGTCAATCAAGCCTCCTCACAAGGTGTACTTATATAACAACACGAACTTTGATGGCTTGAGAGATTTTATGTCAAAGTTGCCAAGAGGATTTTTTTGCATCAAATCCTGAAGCGAGATCTATTGAAGAGAACTTGAAATTGTTTAAAACCTCCTTTACAAGTGGAATGTTTCAATCTATCCCACAAAAATCATCTCGCCCAAAATTTAAATTACCTTGGATTGACAATAGGATCAAGAGAGAGATGCGCAGAAGAGACCGTCTACATACAAAGGCTATTCGTTCTAAAATCGATCAACACTGGCAAGCTTTTAAGCATCAACGCAACCTGGTTTCGAGTCTAATCAAGCAGGCTCATAACCACTATCTTAACGATGTTGTTGGCGGCAGCCTGTAAGACAATCCAAAGAAGTTCTGGTCATATGTGAGGAACAGCAAATCTGAGAACCTTGATATTCCTCCAACAAAAGAACAGCGATTCATCATTAAGTGTATTGGATAAGGATAAAGCTGAAACTCTCAACTCATTCTTCCATTCTGTCTTCACACAGGAGCAGATGCCAGTTCCCAATACTGGCACACCGCCTTTTCATCAATCTCAGACCTACAGATTTCACCTGAAGGGGTGTTCAAACAATTGTTTCAATTGAATCCTACGAAAGCACGTGGGCCTGAGGAACTCCCAGCGAGAGTCTTAAAGGAGGTCTCTTTCATTTGTCAGGAGTGTCGTGTGTTCTCGTCTGATTGATCCAGAGCCCTAGGTTCGGCAATTTTCAAGAAAGGGAAGAAATCTGACTCATCAAACTACCGCCCACTTTCATTAACAAGTATTTTCTGTAAAGTCATGGACCATATCATCCTCAGCCATTTTTCCAAACATCTTTCTTCAAATAACATCTTAACTGACGAACAACGTGGTTTTAGGGAGATACATTCTCCTGAAACGTAGGTCATTTCTGCAATACACGACTGGGCGAAAGGTATCAACTTCCGTACTCAAACTGATGTCATCTTATTGGATTTCTCGAAAGCGTTTGACTCTGTGCCCCACGAGAGATTACTTGTTAAGCTTTACTTGTATGGAGTTAGAGGTCAAATGCTCACGTGGATTAAAGCTCTCTTGTCACATCGTACACAGAATGTTTCAGTTAATGGGATCCTTTCTTCATCAAGGCCTGTGGTTTCTGGGGTCCCACAGGTCCTGTGTTATTTCTTTTATTTATAAGTGATGTAACTTCTTCTATTCAATCAAGTCTACCCCTGTTTGCGGATGACTGTGTTGTGTACAGAGAGGTAGTAACCTTGCATGACTGCCAAACTCTCCAGGAAGATCTGCATCGTCATTAAGTCCCTGACAACTTACCTTTAATGTATCTAAGTGCTTTCATCTTGGGATAATTCGTAAGAAAACTCCTGTTGACTTTAAGTATTCTTTGAATTGCAAGCTTATTTCAAAAGTACCTTCTGCAACTTATTTAGGCTTGCATATTACTGATAATCTATCTTGGAACAACCATTGTGACAATATTTGCAAGACGGCGAACTCAACCCTCGGTCTCCTCAGACAAATCTTATCTGGCTGTTCTCCGAAGGTGAAGAGGAACGCATGCCTTACCCTTGTACGCCCTAAATTGGAGTATTCTAGCAGTGTATGGAATCCCTACACACAATGCAATATCGATAAAATAGAGATGGTGCAACGTCGTGCGGCTAGATTTGTCTACAATGCTACTTCCCGTTTTAGGCATGCGTCCTCAATGTTTGATGCGCTGGGTTAGGACTCACTGAAACATCGTAGATTTGTCAAACAAATGTTTATGTTTTATCAGATCTATAAAGGGCATGTTGCTATCTCTCTACCAAATATTCGAAATATAAGAGCTTCACGCTGTCGCAACTTGGTACATCAAATGATACGTATAACTAAAACTCTCTCACTCAGTAAATTATCTTTTTATCCTAGTGCCATAAGGACTTGGAACAGTTTACCAAAATCTGTAATTTCCTGAATCGCTAAATTAATTTAAAGCCATTATCTCATCGATGTAGACGTTCTTAAGCGTTATTATTTTATACTTAGAGTATATTTATACTGATTGAAGATTAAAGGCAACATTTCTAGAATAAGCTGCTCCTGGACCAATCCACTTATTTTTTCTTTCGTTTCGAAGGCATCTGAGGATGACATGAGAAGTTTGATGTTCTGTGATTTTCTTAATCCTGATGCGGTGAGACAATCAGTAATTTTATAATGTAAATGGAAAAGTGATCATCGCATTTGTCTGGACAATTTGAGCAATTGTCTGTCATCTCATAGGTGGCTTCAACGGGATTCGAACCTCTGATCTCTGCTCAGAAGATAGAGCATTGCACCCGCATCGCAGATGTCATGAGTTCGAATCCCGTTGAAGCCATGCTTCTGAATGTTTCAGGTTTCTATGAGACTGAGACGATTGCTGAAATTGTCCAGATACATGCAAGGATCACTTCTCCATGTCATGTATAACCTGAACTTCGAATATACATTTATTTCATCATTCATCCAGTCCTTCGCGGGAACGCATGAGCCCAACAAATTGACCT
>OX421450.1:25970179-25972679 GCA_949126865.1 Montipora capitata | reverse complement strand
ATCTAGGAAGGCAAGAGAGGCATGCTAATTTTTCGTTTTCTTTCCAGACAATGCTAAAGAGTGCAGGATGCCAAATGAAGCCCACGGTGTTCTTGTTAACCGATACTCAGATCAAGGAAGAATCATTCCTTGAAGATGTGGACAGCTTGCTTAACACTGGTGAAGTTCCAAACCTTTTTGCTGTTGATGAAAAGGCCGAACTCATTGAGGTAACGGATTTCTTCTATTGTGATATAATTATTAGCTGTTATTTGTAGCACATGTGATCAATAGAGCGTTTTCACTCATGTGACTAAAATAAATGCTAATTGGTAAAACAAAAGAAACTATTTGCATAAAAATAGAGTTCGATTCACAGAGGATTAGTTTGGAACACCAACATAGCTGCCGTGACGTCATTTGAAAACGCTCTATAAATTATTTTTTATGCATGTTCTAACCTAATATTATTCACGACAACTGGTCAGCGTTGTATGGTTCTAGTTGATTTTTTTGGTTCTTTTTTGGCGTTTATTCTGATGTTTACTTCTCTAGAGCGTTCGCCCAGCAGCTCAAGCCCAAGCTGAAGACAAGAATGCTGAATTTTCACCATTGGCATTATTTAATTTCTTTGTGAACTGCTGTAAAGAGAATCTTCACATTATGTTATGTATGAGTCCAATTGGTGATGCGTTCAGGAACAGATTAAGGCAGTTCCCAGCTCTCATCAACTGCTGTACTATTGATTGGTTTCAGGTACGTCCTAAAATGCATGTGTGAAACTCTTTGGCTTTGGTCAGTTTGGTCATAGATACTTTAAGCTAGCTAGGAAAGAAAGAAACAAACAGAACTTTGGTTTTATATTACCATATTCCGCAAGACCAACTTTATACCCAATGACTTGAATATCTAAGCCGAGAAACACGTTGATCACAGCTTTCCTCATGTTGGCCCCTAAGAGAAAAATACTTGAGTCCTTGCTCAAAACAGTCGAAGTACATGTATAGGTGTTACCTAAAAGAACCAGAACCGACTTGTTAATTTACTAAGAGAAAATTTTCGATTTATTGACTGTGTGATTGATTGGCCGTTTTCACACTGGAGGACGAACAAATCGTCTGGACGGACAAATTGTCTGAGACGAACAAATCGTCTGATGTGCAAATGGGACGAACAATTTTTTCGACAAACCAAGACGATTTGCCCGTCGAGACGAGCACGTCGACGACAGTACGACATAAATTCACTTCAGACGGTCAAATGGTTGATTTTCTCGCAGCGAGGGACTAGCAACAGAGCGAGGTAGTGCCAGTTCTCTTTGCGCCCAAATGTACTGATTTGTGCTCACATTCTCCTGGTAGTATGAATTTAAGTTTCAGCATATGACCGTCTGGAATTCAAATTCGACGAACAAATGTCAGACGATTTGTCCGTCCTCTAGTGTGAGAACTTCCATTCTCTGATGCAGTGTAATGTTGTTGGTTTCAGCCTTGGCCTGAAGATGCCCTTGAGATGGTTGCTAACAAGTTTCTTCAAGATGTAGAAATGACAGAAAATGAACGTAAAGAAGTTGTACCTATCTGTCAGTACTTCCACACTAGTGCAAGGCAACTGTCCGAAAGGTAATGTCCATGCAAACTAATTCCCTATGTTGTTAACAACATAGGTGCCATATTTACTTTCATTGTGTTTCTTGTAATAGCGAATGGCGGTTGCCAATTGTTATTCAATTTTGTTTTTACGAAGTGTCCTATCAGGTTTGAGCATTTGCTACCTGTTTCCAAAAATAATATGTGTTTCGATTAGCATCATTTTTGGATTATTTTTAATGCAGCTGTTTATCTTTTCTTCAGGAGCTTAGTTTAGGGGACACTTTGTGACGCTAATTGTCTGTATTTCCAGACACGAAGGATGTTCCGGGTTGAAGTTTGGGAAAGTTGCAAGGGGACATTTGAGGACCCTTATGAAAATTACTTGCATTTCTGATAAGTTGCCTGCATAGCTGATTTTTTGTTCGAGTTCAGAGGTCATTAACGTGTTGATACCTCAGGGAGATGCTATCCTTCAGCCACCATCTCCTTGCTAGAGAAGTATCTAGGGCATGATTTTTCTTATTGAAGCTAGCCACGCTACGTGAGTTTAGATTTTCAGTAAGTTCTTCTTGTGCAACAGTTCGAAGGATCCTGGGGTAAATTGCATTTGTAATATTTTTAATTTTTCTCAGCCTATCGTTTCCATGCTTTATCAACTTTTCACTAACATGCATAAGTATTGTGCTAAATCAAATATCTTCGAGCCTCTAGACTAATAGACTATTTTTGTTTATCCATTTGTAAATCGTGGTAAGAGTTATATAGTTCTGTATGCCTTTATTTAAGGTATCTTGACAAACTGGGCAGGCACAACTATGTTACTCCAACGTCATATCTGGAGCTGATTTCTTCACTGAAAACACTTTTGGGCAAAAAGCAAGATGAGGTGTGTGTATAGCTTCAGCATATTACCCGAAGTCTTAGTCTGT
>OX421450.1:25960179-25965179 GCA_949126865.1 Montipora capitata | reverse complement strand
TTGTAAATGATGCGCTTCAGTGCTTGAAAAAAAAATTCCTCTGGCACCCAGGGTAGTGGGCAATCGTCTCAAGTTTAATTTATGATTACTCGATGAATTACGTTTTCTATAACGCAACTGGAGTATTCCACTCGTTTAGGCAGAAATCCTCATGCTTACTTATTTCAATTTCGTATAACTAAAAAAAATTTCAATACCTTCTTTTCCTTACGTTGATTGTCATTTCAGTTTCTCAGTACTGTCTTAAGTGAGGTAATGGAAAATACACTTCTCAAACTCATTAATTATTTATGCGGCGGTTACCCAACCAGAAAATCTTATTCTGGTCAGGTGGATGGGTTTAGAAACCCAATGAAAAACGAGTTGAAAACCACGGCGTGTTTGGAAATAATTTCAAACTCGGATAGAAATTTTCTTAATCTGCATATTCATAACAAAAGAAAAACACGTGACAATAAACAACTTTATTTAATCACACATTTTACAAAACAAACTTTAAACCTAAATTATTTACTGCTGACGTTAAATGTAACAGTACAGTTATTAAAGTCCCCAAAACAGAAAGGGCCATTTTTTTTCTAAATTTAAATTCTCGCTCAATGGTGGCAACCTCTTCTTTTGGTTCGCTTCCAACCTTGCTGTACACTAAAATTGAACTAACGTTAGAAATTCCCAGTTCTAAGGCGTACTAATTTACTACCTACCCCTGCATTTAACAAACTAGACGCACACGTTACCTCGGGATAGCGCTGGCCATACACTTTTTCTCTTCTTAGCTAGTTTTAGGAGGTCTAAATCTGGTACTTTGCCATTTGCTTTGCGAAGCAACGTGTTCGCTCAGAACGGACAAACAGCTTGGTAACAACGTGACATGATGAATATTCAGAAATTGTCACAGAGCAGCAAGTAGAGTAAACACCCGCATATAAAAGCACTTTTTTCAGGTTTAAGGCTAATCATGTTCTTATTTGAGCGGTGCTTAGTGAAAAATCAGCCTGAAAGTGTTCTTAAAATGTTCTTAAAATTGGTTTCAGAAATTTTTCAAATTAAATATTACTAAAGGTTTAATTAACATACAATGCTGTTTTATAATAGTTTTTAGTTTGTAATGGTCCTGAACACCATAGTACTTTGATATAAGTTACTACATACTGTATTGTTTTCTTATCTTAATACCCTTTCCCTTTGTATTAAGAACATGTTTTTTATCAGGCTGAATTTGTTCTTATTCATATAGTACTTTATTGGCCAAATTTCAGCCTGATGTTCTTAATCCACTTGTTCTTATATGCGGGTGTTTACTGTACGTGACAAATTCACATTCCACTTACCAAAAACAATACTTCAATTCAGAAAACTTATTCAAATGATAATTTAAACTAATTTTCTTTGTTGGAGAAGAAATTTCAAAAACTCGTGCTTCGAGTTTCATCAGGTTTCTAAACGCTCGAAAACAAGAAAACCACGAGGCCTGCGGCCTGCGGCCTCGTGGTTTCAAATGTTTTCTCGCGTTTGGAAACCTGATGAAACCCTCGCACTCGTTTTTGAAATAGTACGTAAGGCATTATGAAGGAGCATCCTGATGAATCCGTTATTTAGGACTCAGTAGCAGATCGTGTTGGCTGTACACAATGTTATAATTCAAATAACTTGATCTCTCTTAGAATGATGACCAGTAATTTAAGAGGAGTGTATGGACTCGTTAGATCTGGGATACAAACTTTTAAGTACAGCTTTAAGTCATTTTCCGGCCTACTCGGGGAGAGTTCATTATTACCTTGTTAATTATATTCTAACTACTAAAATGTTTTTTTAATAATAATAATAATAATAATAATAATAATAATAATAATAATAATAATAAGACATATGATCGTTTGTCTCACGATGTTTGTCTCACGATGTAGTCACTTTATCAGGCGGTACGGTTGACTGGCTACGCACTACTGTATGTATCACGGTGGTCGGCTGAGATAGGTGGACTTGATCCTCATTGTTCGTTTGAGTTCGTTTGCCATATGGCAAATTTGTCAGAATATGAGTGGAATTTCTCCATTATGTTTTCGGTGTCGGAAAAATGGAAGAGTTGCCCTATAGGTCTTTCCTGTTAAGCATTGTCTTTGTGCGTAGAGTGTTCTGCGCATATTTTGGTAGTTTTCAGGTGGACACTGTAAAATATGCAATGGCGTCGAAGTCATTGTAACGCGATTGACGTTTTAATGGATCTTTAAACAAAATATATGCTTATGGAGCTCTAGAATGCATTGTCCATAGTATAAACAAGTCAGGCGGTGAAAAAAAAAATCTGGAATCTTAAAGGTGACGAGTAATGGACAACAATTGCGTCTTTCGCCCGTCAACAACAAAAAAATGAATGGGGATTTTTCGCGCGTCAGCGTCAGCGTTGAGTCTGTGAAGTGACTGAAATTCCACAACAACACCTTCCAAAAAATAGGAACAAACAGTTTATGGAGAAAAGGAAGAAGCCATGAAGCTTGTTTTAAAATTATCCACTGAAAATGTATTTTCATAATCACAGTCATAATTCGTTTTCTGGCTTCTCGGTGTTTTCTGGTCTCTGCCCCAAAATACATTTTTGTTAATCACTCATGGTGAACTTCAGTGTTGTTTTCTTTATCCATTTCGTTTGGGTAATAAAATTCGCTTTCGCTGTGATAGCTTTCGTCAGAATCCATCGTTTTTTGTCAGAAAGTTTAGCAATACCACTGTTCTTAAAGTACCCCTGTCTGTGATAAAAAAAATCACTTCCTTTTTTCCTTCAGATTTTGACCTGACTAGCACAATTTTGAGCTTTGATTTTTGACCAAAGGCCGTTTACTTTAAGTGTAAGTTTTGGATTTCACGGTCCGCCATTACTCACGTTCCGATTGGACCTCAGAGGGTTGGATCCAGGGAAAAGTGACGTCAAATGCTGGCTACCTTAAAAGTTCAGCGTGTGAATTCAGAACTAAAAAAGTTAGTAATGGCGGACCATTAAATAGGAAAATTCCAGTCGAAATAAACGGGTGTCTATTTGAAATCAAGGCTTAAAACTTTGGTCGCTTAGTGTTTAGTTAACATAGTTTTGAAATCCAAGGAAAAATAAGGATTGACTTTTTCGTCGCAGGGGCACTTTAAACCAACAAGCGGCAAAAAACGATTACTCGAATTAAAGCTCCGCTCATTAAATTCGCAGCTTCGCTCTTCGCTTAGCTCACTACTGTGACCGTGGTCAAGTAAAGGGTCAAGAGATCGGAAAAGTCTGCCTGCTCCCGCAGCTAATGAGATTGCTGGATTCTCAGGATTCCGCCCGCTCACGATCAAAGAAATAAATAATCATGCATGTTATTATTTATTTACCACCACTTCTCGAAAATTGCATCTCAAAATGCTTCTGTTAAAAAGGCAAAATGTTTCTTGAAAGTCCCGATAACTTTTCAGGCACGTAAAGCCATTTGTGAAGCTGACACCCGTTTGTTCAAAAAAGCTGGTCTTTTTGTAGGTTTTCAAGATAACCCGAACCCTAACCTCTCCCTTCTGATGATACAGAGCGAATTGTGACACCCGAAGAGTTTCGAGTAACGGGCTTCTGGTAACCAACATTTTCATACCATTTTCCAAATCTGACCAAAATTGAGAGTTTTAAACCGCTTGCATTTTATGTGTTATTCCCAGAAGAATTCTAAATAGAGGGCTGTTTTGCCTTGATGCTTGGTTTTGAACTTTTGAATGCGTAATTTTTTAAAATTTAAATTTGCATGCACATTAAAATTGTAAAAACAGAAAATTGAAACTGATATTGTTTGTCTTTCTGTTCTGGAAGGTTGTGGCTCCAAAGAAAGCTCGCTTAGCTGAAGCTGAGGCCTCTCTTGCGGAAACCATGGAAATTTTAAATGCAAAACGTCAAGAGTTAAATGAAGTGGAAGCGAAACTAGCCAACTTAAAACTTACTTTTGCAGAAATGACTGAGAAGAAGCAGCAGCTTGAGTTCCAGGTATGATTAGCTTTTGTGACGTATACGGAGTCAAAATTTCAACTAAACATGACAATATGATTTGAAATGACGCTTTATTATTATTAAGTATTGCTTGAGATTCCAAGCAAACCTTTCAAACGAAAACAGTTTGTCGCAAACTATCAACCATCTGATCGGTCAGTTCTTAAAGGCTGCTTTTCATATGTCGGGAAAATCCCAGACAGAGTCAAAATTTCAACAAAACATGACAATATGATTTGAAATGACTCTTTATTATTATTAGGTATTGAGATTCCAATCAAACCTTTCAAACGAAAACAGTTTGTCGCAAACTATCAACCATTTGATCGGTCGGTTCTTAAGGCTGCTTTTCATATGTCGGGAAAATCCCAGACGATCGGGGATTTCACTATTTCTCGACCGTCCCAGGTTCTGCCGAGAAATCGAAAAAGTGCCAGACGTCTGTCGCAGATTCTCCCGATATGCCCGGGAAAACTTGAAACTTGATGCAACAGCAACATAGATCCACACGAGCTTTTGCTGCGGCGCGCTTCATATAAAAAATTATGTGTTCTGGTCCTTCTTAATGGCCGTTTTCACACATAATCCGTCTAAGACGGGTTATCCGTCTTCGTGTGAAAACGGAACGGTGTTCATTTTAGACGGATAATCCGTCAAAGACAGATGGTTCGTCTTCGATTCATATCAGGAAGGAAAAAGTCATCTTATTTTTCCCTGAAAAGCCTGGAACTCGGAAGAGGGCACTGAGTTCTGGGAAGGAAAACATGGCGCCTCAAGTTGCGAAAAGGAAAGCAGGAAAGAAACCCAGAAGAACGCGTGGAAGGAGGATTAAGTCTTCCTTTTTGCTACCGTTTTTTTTTTTTGTTGTTGTTTAAATTGTCATGAAGTGTTTCCGGAGTTGTAATTCGCCAAGATTTCAGATAGAGCGTTAAATGGTCTTCAAATTTTCTTTTTCTCGTGGTTGACATAAGAAAGTACGAGGAAACTCCTATTTTTTTAGGAT
>OX421450.1:25952679-25955179 GCA_949126865.1 Montipora capitata | reverse complement strand
TTGGTTATGCCGCTACTAGCAATATTGGCATTGAGAAGCCTGCTGTTTCAAATTTCCGTGAAAACAGTTCTGGATTAAAGTTACTGCTAACCTTTTCGGTCTCGAATTTTGCAGAATGTTAAAAAGGTACCATAAGATAGCTCATTATATTTGTTGCAAATTCTGTGTTTTTCGTGACTAAAATGTTAATCCCCCAAGGTGTTATGAGATGTCAACACTCGTTAACACACGTCTACTTTGACACGGGAATAGATCTGGATATCTTCACTTTATCGCGTTTTGAGTTCGCCATTTATTTGTAGTCGATGCGGTTGTGTTAAAGGAATATGCGTGGCGATACCCGGGTGGCGATATCATTCTTACTAGGCCATGAAACGAGGAGAGAAGTCGAAACGGGAAAATTCTTCCTGGGTAAAAAGTATGAAAAAGACCGGGTCTAAAAAAAAGAAAGATTCCATCAAGGAAACAAAGAAAACTCAGCTCGCTGCTAGCGACAAGGGCTAAGTCTGCAATGAGGTATAAATAATCCATGGCTAATGATGCAGCGCTGAATGCCTCTTAAGGGGGCCTTACTACCTCGTTTTTCATTGGTCGGCGGCATCATAGCGTCATGACCGCATTCACACCCTCATTGACAAGGTGTGCAAACCTGTAAATCTTTTCAGCCCGAAAACTCGGGGTTAATTTTTCCGGGAATAGCTCCTCTTCAAATGAATTTATAGGGTATGTAGATTTGTCGGATTTGTACGAAATCTGGGCAAAACGATCGTCGGTTATTGGTGCACGACATTGTGTCGGGCTTTTAAAAAATTCGAAATATTTTTACTTTGACGCGTCTCTGCGTGAACACGTATGGTTTTGAGTTTGAAACTTCGCGCGCGCTAAAGAAAGCCATAATTACCTAAAATTTTTCATATATGCGGATTTTTCATTTTAATACCTTTTCGGTGATATATAGTTCGCTGGAGTTTTACCGAAAATAACGTGCTTTACGAAAGATTTCCCGGAAGGCACCCCAAAAGGTTGGCAGTAACCTTAAGCAGCAATGAGGACGCAATTTGGTGTGCTGATTAAAATGACTATTCTGAATGTCTTAGTTGGTCGTGGGTGGTTACCAAAATGTCCTTCAATAACCCGAAGAATGCTTTTTATGTTGTGAGGCTTACTTCCAAAGCTGTTTGCAGCGGGATGTCAAACCTTGCATGAGCTTTGACGTACTGGTATGATTCCATCGTTGGCTGCCACTTCAAATTCATGACTTTTCAATTTTTCATTTGGAGACCGATCTGAATGGCACTATTTCTTGAATGCTAGTCCGAAAGCAAAGGACAGTGACAGTGGGTTAAGGCCTTTAGGCTGAGTGACTTAAATTAGACATTGGATCTATGCGCTGTGCTTTTTATGGTCATTACTATCTGGTACTGATTACTGCTGCTGAAGTGGTATGCGGTTCCGGGAAATAAATACCGTCATAGTTTTTAGAGTTAAACATTGATTTTAAGCAACGTGTTTTAGGGTCTCAAAGCACGAACAATATTCGGAAGTCTCATGGAAAAAGCCAATTAGCAGACTAGAAAGAAAAATCTAATCGAGTCAGGTCAAATGTCAATTTTATTGAGGGGAAGAGGGGGAAAAGGTGTAGAAACATTGGTGAAAGGTGAATTCTCTCACTCCGCCACCAATCTTGTTCCTAGTGTAAATGAAAGAATGAGTGATTTGTAAACGAAGTAATGTGATGTGCTGATTCCTGTTTGTTCCAAACAGGCCTCTTATGATCGATCCTCAAGGACAGGCAAACAAATGGATAAAGAATTCAGAAAAAGATAACCAACTCTCGGTAATAAAACACTATTTCACTTTTTTACTGAGCCTACATTCCAGACAATAATTGAAAATGAACGGGATAAATGATCCTCGCAGTTATCTGGACAGCTCAGGCAATTGTCTCTTACAGACACCTGCAAAATTCAGGTGGCTTCAACGAGACGATGCCGGTTCAATGCTCTACCAACTGAGCTATGAAGCGTCAAAGTTGGGTACAGGTCAGTTTGATGGGCTCAAAGTCATGTGTTATCGGGAAAGGACTCAATAAATGAAATAACAGTATGTATTTGAAATGTGGGTTATTGATGAGAGGAAGTGATCCTGACACTTAAGCAATTGTCTCCGAGAGACAAGTGGTCTCAGAGTTGAAGCCCAGCCTCAAAGGTTTATTTCATGTTAATTTCAACATCTGTTATGCCTTTTCGCAGGTGATTAAATTGACAGACTCGGATTATATTCGAACTCTGGAGAACAGCATTCAGTTTGGAAACCCAGTTCTGCTTGAGAACGTTGGAGAGGAACTTGACCCGTCTCTTGAGCCCCTTTTACTGAAACAGACCTTTAAACAAGGTACGTGACGAGACACAGTTAACGTTCACAAGTCATTATGCATACTAGCTGAAGACTGAAAATTTCGTCCATGCAGTTTCATTTTTTAACAGCAAGTATATTAAGG
>OX421450.1:25940179-25947679 GCA_949126865.1 Montipora capitata | reverse complement strand
GCAAATAAAATCATTATTGACAAGGCCAAGCAAGAAGGTGGGCAGCCATGTAGCTTTCAGAGAAAGTTTATTCTGGGTTTTCCCTACCTTATTTCGCGTAGTCGGTTTGTTTACTTCCCCGAAAGGAACCTCTACCACCAGCATTTCGTCCCCAGAGTCCGCTTTTCTTGTGGTCATCACCAATAACACGGACTTTGGCCACTTTCAATTTATGCACAGTCGTAGTGAAGATCCATTTTTGTAACTGTTGACAACCACTGTTCTTTCAAATTTCTGATCGTGCGCAGATGACCCGGAAGTCCGTGATTTGCGTACTTCCTGCCTTGGAAGTGTGTTTTTGGTTCTGTGGGGACTAGATTGTGCCACGAGCCGCTTACATTTCCCGTAGGGCATGCGCTAGATCGTAATCGACTTACTATAGAGACTTTATGGCGTAAATCTCACCCGACACGATGCGACAGTCTGGTTTGCCCGCCCTCTCTTCTCTCGGGGAAGTAAACAAGGCCACTACGCGAAATACAAGAGCCGCGAACGACTTCGTACATGCTAAAAGACTTGCAGGAAAGAAACCTCTGCTCGCAGGTTAGGCATTTACGAGATACTTTTAATTAACTTTTTATTGCTGGAGAGATTTTGGCATGAAACAATCAGAAGATAAAACTTCGCGTTTTCGACAAACAACTAACTTTGACTAACTTTGAATTTTTGCGTAAAAGGAAAGCTGGAATAATGGGATTTTTAGAGCTTTGTTACATGCTGCCCCCTATCGTTTATTGTTAGGTTGTTTGTTGCTGGAGGTTACCGAAACTCGTCCCTTAAACACGACATCTTCTTTCATTTCAATTGCATTATTCTTGACAGGCTTTTAGTACTGTATTCGGCTGGCGTTAGAGTCCTCTTGTGTGAGTTTTCGTCCTTGCAAAGCATCTATTGTATGTTAAGGAAGTCTTGAAGAGAGACCGAAATTTTTGAATTTGGTGATGTGTGTGAATTTGAGTATTGTAGAGTCAATGAGAATTGAATAATTGAGAAGGAACTATAAAACACCTCAACTATATTCGACTTTGTATAGGTAATCACATGATTTCGAGTGCAATTTGGAATAAATGAGCACGAGTAAAATTTTAAAAGACGAACAAAATTGCGGGCGAGTGCAATTTGTGGTCTTTGAAAATTTTACAAGTGCTCATTTATTCCAAACTGCACAAGAAAAATCACGTGATTGCTTATTAATAATATACAAGAAAATGTTTTTTTACCCTCACCATTACGCGAAGACTATCAGCCGGTTCGTATTCTTGCCAGTCTTGTTCGTCTTTCTTAGAACTATGGCATAAAAATCCTCCCGACAATTTTGTTGAGGGCTACCGATTCAGAGCTTTAACTATGCAGTTGTTTGTGCGGTCCTTCGTAGTCTTTGTTTTGCAGTTTCCTTTAAACTTTTCAAGGAAACCATTGCTATTCTCGCGTTCTCGCCAATTTTGTCCGCCATTTTGTCAATTCCGCTCTCGCCTTCCAAGGCTCGCATTTGATTGGCTATCTGTGAACTTCTTTGGTCATTGACCAATCAGAATGCTTGCTTTATTGGTTTTTTTGCATTTAATTACGTATTTTTGCATTCAATCCCCTCTTTTCTTCACTTTGTTACCAAAATACTGCACTTCTCTCAGTCAATCAGATTGCAGACATTTATTCATGTATATTATTATCCTTGTTAAAGCTCGATGAAACGCATCGTTGGTGCGCTTACCTTTCAAAGCTTTGTCTTCAGTACTTAACTTGTGTTGTTTTAAAACGCTTGCAGACCTGATCTTGAAGAGGAAAGGCAAGCGCTTATCGTACAAAGCGCAGCGAACAAGAAGCAACTAAAGGAGATTGAAGACAAGATTCTTGAAACGCTTTCCTCTTCAGAAGGAAACATCTTAGAAGATGAGTCAGCTATTCAAATTTTGGACTCCTCAAAGGTTAGAAGAAAATGGAAGCGACTTTTGATTGAATCAAACCGAATCTGATATGCAGGGGTTTCATCAATGGCCGGGCGCCGGGCAAACTGACTGGCCGTGGAAGTGACCTTGCCCGGCTGCTTTCACTATCTCAACGAACTGGGTTTTGTTAAGTACAAAGATTTTGAAAATACATTTTTTGTCCTTTTCTTGGCGCTTTCTGTTGTCAAAATGTCACTATTTCATATACTGTGTTCAATTTCAAAAGCCACATTTAACTCAGAGCGAATCGCCCCATAACTCAATGCGAAAATATTTGCTCTCCATAAAAGACCACCTGAAATGTCCCAATGTTGTGTGTTTTGCTATGGCGGCTGTTATGAGGATCAGAATTACTTTTATTTTATCTGTCATAAAATTCCAGACTTTTCTAGAATTATCGAACAATCTGTAATATTCCAGAAATATATTTCGTGTGATTCAGCAGTTTCCACAAATAGTACACCTTGTAAATACACTATAAATAGCAACAGAACTTTCTTGATGCTTAGAGTAAACATATAAAAGCGGGCTTGTAAAAAACCTCTTTTGCCCGAGGGCTTACCCTCGTGGCTGGCTGTGATTGAACTTATGCGATACTGTGAGGAAGCTATAATCAACTATGGTGAAGCTGTGACCTTCGAACTTGCTATATCCGGAGAGAAGAAAAAGAAGAAAGAGACGATAGCTGAAAAGGGAAGAAGACAAAGGGTTCAGAGTTTATTATGAAACGGTCTTCCGTAAGAGTTTGTGTACACAGAAAATCCAGTGAGTGGAGGAATCCAGTGAATCATGGAAGTCAAGCATTGTTCTCTATAGTCAGTAGAACTTGGAGTTCGAAGTTATGAAGATCAATACCTGAATTGCCATGAAAGACAGTCAGCCTGCCTTGCTTTACGAACTGCTTAACTTAATCTTTAACCTAAGTACATGTAAATGTAACAGTGTATAACTAATTAGATAATTGTGAAAAAGGGTAACTGCTCGTTGTCACACTTTTGTTGCGTGCCTTATCTTGTACTCGGGAGGTCGTTTTCACTTGTGCTTTGTTTGCGGCAACTCTTGGTTATTCCAGCACGTAACACGGCTCAGAAAAGAGGGTGGTCGTTCACCGATTATTTTTCTTCGTGAGCCGAATCGCCTCAAGCTGAGAACAGGGCAGGATGTGTGTTCAACTATTTGTGTCACGTCAATGAATTAATTTTCTCCTGGATACTGGTATCAAATCATTAAATTGTCTAAAAAAAGGTGTGATTTTTCTGCGGTTGAAAATCATTGCTTTGGCTTCAGAATGCAGGAAAGCTCATCTCTGCAACTTGAGAATTTCACAATTTTCTTGGGGAGCGTGACTAGGAGAGAAGGCCCTGCGGGCTTTTCCAACACTTTGCCCGGGTGTTAAACCCATGTTCCCCCTGCTTCAAACCTTAATGAAACCCCTGGATATGATTTCCTTATACTTGCAGGTGCTCTCAGATGAGATATCAAAGAAACAGAAGGTACGTAGAAGTTGGTTGATTTCATTTTTTTCTCTGATGAGTTAAAGGGGCTAGGTCACGCTGCTTTGGGTAATTTTGTTTAATTTTGTTAGTTATGAGCTCTAAACGTCAAATTGGCAGAGCAAGAGTCTTTCATTTGCAAAATCACGGCCACGTAACAATTGAGAATGATTTTCCAGCTGTTTAAATGACATTTTGATATAAACTGATATAAATTTGAAAAAAGGTGGGCCGACGTTTTTCAAATTTACCCAAATGTAATCCATTTCAATTCTCCCCAGTTTTGTCCATCCTTGTCGCTCCTTAGCTTTCCTGTGTTTTGTTTGAGTTCCTCTATAGTTTTGAGCCGTTATTTTGTTATTTCAGTTAATTCTATGACCATTTGATCAATGCTGAAATTGCCTAAAATTGCGTGACCTAGCCCCTTTAAGTAGGCCACTTTTTGTCACACTTAGGTGGTGTTCATATGATACCGTTGCAACTTTTGACCACTTTTGTACCGGCGCCCTCTCGTGGCTCTGTATTCGTTTACATGAAAGTATCATACCGGAACGAGTCATACCGGCTTGTGTTCACCCCAGTTGTTGCATCAAAGTGAGAATTTCATTCTGGTACGAAGTCCCGTAACGAAGAGCAACTACTCGTTTTCTTGTCGGTCAAAAATGTCAAGTATTTAATCAACATCAAGTGTGTGCCTTCATGTAAACCCGGATATGAAATCATGCAGGCATCATGTAAACACGATACGGAATCAAGTAGTCATCCTGGTGAGTTTTCTCATGTAAACAGCCTCTTATTTGGTATGTTCTTAACACACACGCTGAAATCGTTAGGATCCCGCTGACCACAGTTTTCCTTTCGCCAAAGTGTGTTGACCACATATTTGTGAATGGATTCAATGATTGGATTTCATTTTTGTCCAGACTAGAAGCCTTGGCCATGGACACAAATGTTACTCACATACTTTTTGGTCAAACAAGAGAAGGTTGTAGCAGTGTAGATGCGCATTCTCTAGGAAAGTTGTTGTGTCAACATTGCATTTTGACCAACATTATGTCGCGATCCATTCTTCTTTGCTTGCTTGGGAGAAATATGTATCCCATTTCCTTTATCCCCGTCGTCTCAAAATATTCTGCCGGTATGCAAATGTAGTAGCAAGCAGGGTTTTCATTTGTTGCTCAGGTTGCAGAGGAGACGGAAGCTAAAATCAACGAGTCTCGTCGTGGATACAACCCAATAGCGGCACATGCCTCGGTGCTTTTCTTCTCCATAACGGATTTACCAAATATTGATCCCATGTACCAGTACTCTCTGACCTGGTTTGTCAACTTGTTTCTCAACTCCATTCACGACAGGTTTGTACTTCATGTTTTTTGTTGTTGTTACTCAAGAAGAAAATTCAAACTACATTACTATGGTTTCATTGCTAGATGTTGTCCAAGTTCCTTTATCGTACAGCGTACTGCCACGGGAGACATATTTGTATTTGTTTATTGCGGGAGAGCTTCAATCTTCCAATTGAGTGTTATGTATATTTTTTTCTCGGAAATATTTTCATGAAGAAGTAATTTTTGAAATATGTTTCTTACAGCAACAAGTCGAAGATTCTGGAACGACGGCTACGTTATTTAAGTGATCACTTTACGTACAATCTCTACTGTAACGTTTGCCGCTCATTGTTTGAAAAGGATAAACTTCTCTTTTCATTTGTGCTTTGCTGTAATATACTCGGGTAAGTAAAATCTCAAGGTTAAAGACAGTGCCTACTGTTGTTATTGCGCATACGTTCTGCGCATCTCGAAATACTCGGATTTCCTATGGGTAGTGCATATCAGTACGGGGATATTTTTGCGCGGTTCAAAACTATGTGGAGAAAGCACAACTTAGCAAGTTCTCTTGGTATCCAAGAAGAAAATTAGGGCTAACCACCTATTTTTCAGAGATAATTAAGCTTCAATTAGGAAAAGAACGCCGTGCATTGCTTTGTATTTTAAAGCTTTGTACAAATATTGTTGATTAATTATCTTTGAAAAATGCATGGTTACCCCCAATTTTCTTTTTGGATTTCAATAACACTTGTTAAGATGTACTTTTCCCGCATATTCAGTAAACTGCGCGAAAATACCTTTGAATTCGTAGGCACCGTCCTTAATGTAATTTTCTCTTTACCGAAAGTTTTATTTCAATAACATAAACGGTAGACAGGTAGCCTATATTATTTTGGCCGACTTTTCCTCTAAAGTTCACAGTCTTGAAATGTTTTGCTGTTTAGCCCATGTCTTATGCTCAGTCCGCTGTCCTTATCTTAAACCTTTCTTTCGTATCCAGTTCAAATATGACGGTGACGGTCTGCGGACCGAAAGACCACATTTCAAGATTCGGCAGTCGTAGAGAAGTGGAATTGATGTTCCCATCTATGAAACTGTTGCAATCTTGATTGGTTTCAATGGAAACCGCGAAATTGGTCTTGTTGGCCCACATTAGAACATTTCCTTCACCAGAAAGGTATTTTGCGCTAATAACGTAAGAGAAGGCTGTTTCCAACAGTAAATGGAGCTTTGAGCATACTTTTTTCCGGTAAAGAACAAAAGCAAAAGATGGTTATAGCCATGAAACAGTGCCACCAAAGGCATTTCCGAAAGTCTGAGTTTCATATAAGAGTTCTGGGGAGCTTAATGGCCCATAGATGTCCCTTCAAACGCACACGTTTTGCTCAATGCATCCTGCTCAATAGTTATCGCTTCCCTTTTTTAAATCCCTGTGTCAAATACTCTACAGTTCCAAAAATTTACTCAAAGAAATTGATAAAGATAGTTCTGTTTTAGTTTCAACAAATCGGAGACGATGAAAATCGCTAACGCGAATAATGGCAATGCCTTTTCCATCAAGACCTCTCTCTGAATGTTTGTACCTACTCCAGAATAAGGAAACAAAGAGGACGAGAAGATGTAAAACTAGCATCTTTTTTAAATAAAATATGAAAGAAAGAAACAAAAAATGAAACAGTAAAAGCAGAGCAAATTTCAAAAGCGAAACTTGATGAACTTTTCGCCATAGTTTATTTGGACTGTTTGAGGAAAGCTCGATTGATTCGTCAGTATTGTGAATGAATGCATATTTGCTACCATTGGAGATGAAAGGTTTGGACCTTTGGCGGACTGGATAATCTGTACAAAACAGTTTTTAGAACCATCCATAGGTCAAACGTCTTACAGAGGTTTTCGTTACTAATTGTATTTAACTTGCAGGTCAAAAAATGAGATGGACGTGGATGAATTCATGTTCTTCCTGACTGGTGGAATTGGTCTGGAAAACAAGGTCATTTTGATGTTATTTTAAGCATTGAGCTAAAACTGAATGGGGCCTGACAGTTGGTTTTTTTTTAGTTGGAAAACCCAGATCCTTCGTGGTTGTCAGATAAAGCATGGGATGAGCTATGTCGAATGTGTGATATTCCCGGTTTCAAAGATTTCAGGTTCGTCAGTTTAAGCCAATATATGTGTATTGATGATATGAAAACCATGAAATGGAAATGATAAAAATCACTCTCTAACAATACGTCAGACAATTAGCTGGCAAATTAAACTCTTACATTACTTCTTAAGGTCGAACGCATTGTTTTTTGAGGCGTGGCAATATATTTCTTTCAGTTGATTGACTAATCATTTTATATTAGTGCAATGCCTTGTTTTCAATCAAGACCCTTCGATTGATACGTCAGCGTTTGACAGTTACTCATTTATAGTCTTCTGGGTGTGTGCTGTTGGATTTTTCAATACCCAAGGATATGAGATCATGCCTACATGCTGACCCTTTTTAAGGCCCTCCCAGGGGTTTGTGGGGAAGAAGAGAACATGGCTAATTTGAACCGGGGAACAGAGGAACAAAGACAGAATATCTTAGGGGAGAAGGGAACATAATTCATTTTAAAGGGATCAAAAAGATGAGAACAAGTTTGAATATAATTTCGGGAATAAGGAAGCAACAGCAACATTTTAAATGGAACAAGAGCCTCCTTTTTG
>OX421450.1:25925179-25935179 GCA_949126865.1 Montipora capitata | reverse complement strand
TCATTTTGTGTGGAAATTATCTTTACCGTAACGACTCCAGCATAGTTTATCAGTCGTTTGTGCTTGTAGACGTTTGATATTAATTAATTGAATGAATGATTTATTGATTGATTTACTATGGGGGAATGCAATCTTTTCCTAGGGCCCTGTTGCTGCTCGTCTTATTGAGGATGCAGTAAAAGATGGAACGTGGGTTGTTCTTCAAAACTGTCACTTGGCAGTGTCGTGGATGACGGCACTGGAAAAGATCTGTGAAGACTTATCCCCTGAGAACACGCACCAAGACTTTCGTCTGTGGCTTACAAGCTACCCATCCGACAAGGTACTCAACGTGACATCATTAAATATTTTGCAAAGATGGCGTTCTCGAAGTAAATATTATTTTTAGAAAAAAACCTTCTTTTTTCTTGTTAAATAAGCTCATATTTTATAATAATATTTGTGTCTGTCCTCAAACTCGGTTTACAACACTGGGATGCAACATGTATGAATTCGTGTTTGCCCATTTAAGCAAACAAATTAAAACTGGTTTGATTAAACCACATTTGCACATTAAACACTGGCCTTTTTATCACAAATCAAAATAGATGGATGGGTCTAACCAACCTTCAACTGAAGCATTGTTACAAAAGTCGTACAACCTAAGCCTCGTTCGGTGTTAAACAAATGGTTGGCAGTACCACTGAAAAACATAAGAGGACCTAAACAGTACCACTGACTAGTACCCCTGTTAGCAACGTGTTTGAAGCATCTCATTTTCCCTTTTTGTTTGGTTAGTTTCCAGTGACAGTACTTCAGAATGGTGTGAAGATGACGAATGAGCCTCCTACAGGACTGCGTCAAAATTTGCTGCAGTCCTACTTAAGTGATCCGATATCTGACCAAGAGTTTTTTACAAGATGTGGAGCTAAAGCTCCTGTGAGTATTTTAACCGAATCGGAATCTAATGCACATTGAGAACCGCGAAACTAGAACACATCATTTACTGTTAATATACTCTTTAAGTATATACTAAAACAGTGGATAACGCGCGCTCTGATTGGCTACTCAAACTCCGAATGCCTTTTGCCATTCAGAAGTGGCCACTTCCACTTCGGTGAATAGTTGTTAAATATCGAGTTGGCATAAATTTAGCACCATACTGCCAAGGATAACAAAATAGATTCTACTGTCTCTAATACCACATGACGTTACTTGTCAAGCGACTGCGGTTTAAAGTTAAATATGCCATGTATAGTCGAATTGTTCACGGAAGTGTTTAAGTCGTAGAGAAACATTTTGGTACATTATGATGTAGCAGTTCTCTTTAATTTGCAACGGCTAGGCTCAGTTGTTGGCTAAATGAACTAAATGAGTATCGAGCGTGTTTTTGGAGATGGGCTTTGTTGAAGTGCCGATCGTTCCTTGCGCCAAAGGGGCAGGTTCACTGGTTGTTGGCTCCTAAAGTATTGCCTCAGGTCAAATAGTGTTTTAATGTTGAAATTGTTTTGTGTAGATATGGGAGAAGCTGTTATTTGGCTTGTGTTTTTTCCACGCACTGGTACAAGAAAGGCGCAAGTTTGGCCCACTGGGTTGGAATATACCTTATGGTTTCAACGAATCCGACTTGCGTATTAGCGTGAGGCAGCTACAGGTTTGTATTTTGACAATGAAATGGTAGGATGATTCACGCCCAAAGTTTTTTAGTGATATGTTTAATTTCATTTATGAAATGAAAATGAACTTTGTCCACCAAGTGTTAATATACGGGGTTTTAATTTGCGCTGTTCAAATATTGTTTGATCATGCAGTTACCTTGTCAGGTCGTGTGTCACTTTACAAAAAAGTCTGCATCATTGATACACTGCTGGCATTCTTGTCTCTCATTTTCTGATGGGTGTAATTCCAAGCGAGCGAGAGTCGTCAAACGCATTGTGAACTGGAGAGATTTGTCCTCATAACCTTCTTGTTTTTATTTGTCTTTTTGACTTGCGCACTTGGTATTGCATTCATCTGATCGTCACCGTGGCTATCTCTAAATAGTGAGATGAGACTCTAAAATGTATATTTTCATTGTTAGATGTTCATAAATGAATATGAGGAGGTGCCATTTGATGCAGTGACGTATCTGACTGGAGAGTGTAATTATGGAGGAAGAGTTACAGATGATAATGACAGGTATATGCTTTTCAATTTTTTACCCAGAGATGCATTAATCAAAACCGAGTGGACAATTAGTTCCAGCCTATGTACACCCTTTATTCTTTTACCTTGTCTTCTTAGCGGGTGGTTTTGGGTTAAATTGAAGAATCGACAGCCCTGCCAGAAGTATTGTTTATAAAGTTTTTTTGTGCCTTCGTTTTGTTTGTTCGCTTTTTTTTTTTCATCAAGGGTTGGCCGGGATACTTTCATAATCACCGTTAACTTTAATCCTTCAAATCGTTGATTTTTGTGTCATATGTTGGCTTCAGGCGCTGTCTTATGAGCATCTTGGCTGATTTCTACACTCCTGACATCGTTCAAGATCCTAAGTACAAGTTCTCACAGAGTGGCATTTATTATGCTCCTCCAAAGAGTGAATATGACCAATACGTAGACTTTATCAAGGTACAGACAATGCAGCATCTTGCTGTTTTGTTTACTGTTTTACGTTCTCACGGTGTAAGATATGAAATTATATATTGAAAAAGCGAATAAATCAATCATAATTAAACATCTTACGGGATAAAATATGAACCCTCCTTTAAGCAAAGTTCAAACGGCTTAATGGCACGGTCATGAGATCGAGTCTTGTTAGACCCTGGATTTTCAGTTTCAGTCTTCTTCGCACTGACGTCTTTAGTCGTGCCATTAACTGATGATTGTTTCATCTGTTTATTTACACCGTTTGGTTGGTGTTAGGAGCTGCCGCTGTCCCAGACACCCGAGGTATTTGGCATGCATGACAATGTTGACATATCTAAAGAGCTACAGGAGACGAAGCAGGTAGGCAGGCTTGTGGTTAGACGCCGTGCAAGATCACTTGGTTCCAAGGGCAACAGATGGTTCTGATAGATCAGAACCATCTATGTCCATAGCGTCAAAATCCGTATTATACCTTAAAGATTCTTTTGAAACTAGTCTTTAATTATAAAACAGATTGTGATACCATTTCTGGGATGCGATCAGGTTAGGTGTAAGCTGTTTGAGAACGTCGTTTGCCACGTTTTAGCCACTCTTCAGTCAGTTCAAGTAATTTCCCTCAGTTGTCCTCTTTTTACGTCAGTTCTAGGTCTCTATAGATAACTGAAGCAGACAATCACGGAAAAATATAGAATGATTCGTTGTAAACTCTCTATAGGGTACATTGGTTATTGCTGCAATCCGGGGCGAAAGACGTTTGGACACTTGTCAAATTTTGGACGAAAAGTGGAAAATTTACTGTACATGCTTCCATCGTTATATGAGCAACGCGTGTTCTTCTTTCGCTGCCTTTTTCGCACCCCCCTCCCCCCCCAGACACTGCTGAAACATGCGAACGATGGATGTAATCTTGATTTCGAAGACCGTGAAAAATCAACATTGTAATGGGGGGAGGGGGAAAAGCGGGAATTGTCCCATCAGTTTTGACCAGAATTGTACCTTTTGCGAAGCTAATCGTCTCTGCTTTGATAGCTATTTGACTCGGTCCTTTTGACGCAATCGCAAAGTGGCGGAGGAGGGGGTGGAAAGAAGACTGATGACACTTTGCTGGAGATAGCCAAGGACATTTTGTCGAAGGTATTTTACAAATTTACGCTTTATGTTTTTTATCTTTGATAAATGAATCGTTTCTTACTGACAGTTACAAACTCAAACCAACTCAAACTGCTCTTTCAGCAAGGTGGCAATGCAAAAATGTCGGTCACATGCTCCTCTTGCTGGATCCGGATCTTTCGATAGATAAGCAACCGCTCATGCATAGGGTTTTTATAGCACATTTATCCACCATTTTTCTGACTTTGTACTTTGTACTCTGTATTTTTTTCATGCGTAAGTTAACATTGTTAATTTGAGGTTTTGTTGTATTTTGTTGTATCATTATTTAACAATTATTCGCCGAAGGCAAGGCGAATAATTGCTTTAGTATAAAAACATAGGTGATTATTTGACAAACATGCATTTCCTTTGAAACAATTTCTTCGTCTGTCATCTTCGATAAAACGGCTTGCGGCCATTTTGACAAACCATGTACATGATTATCGTGTAACAATCAGCGCAAAGAATTTTCAATCATCACCTATGTAATTATACTAATTAATATTGGGGGTTAAGCACAATTTTCTCATGAAATGAGTTAGACCTTGGTTGGTTTCTCTTGGGATCCCAAACCTAGCTCTCTTGGCACAAGCGGAAGCAACTGAACACAACCTTTTGGATTTCAACTTGTGCGTCAACTATAGAGACCCCCGGTGTTTTTGGTTTGTCCGTCTTTCACATTCATGCGTGGGTTGGCTGGGTGGGTGGATGGGTGAGATCAAATATGGACTGATAGCGGCTGCCACAGGCGCCTTTACAGGCACCTCCATGAGACTTAATGAAATATGTGCGGCATATAAATCCGTGACTATTATCATTAGAATCACCTTATTTGGAGAAATCTGACCTGGTGGTTGGTCAGCTAAGGCTTCTTGTTATGACTGATGATAGTTTTTTTGAAATAGCTCCCAAATAATTTTGACTTGGAAGTGGCTCTGCACAAATACCCTGTGAAATATGAAGAAAGTATGAACACTGTGCTGGTGCAAGAGATGGAAAGATTCAACAAGTTAGTGTTTGGACTCTTGTTTCTATCAGTTTCTGGTGCGTGGCACCTATTTTGAACTGGTTAATTTACCCATTGATTTCGTTCCCTTATTAGACTGATGTCAATAATCAGAACAAGTTTACAAAATCTTCAGAAAGCAATCAGAGGATTGGTTGTTATGTCGTCTGACCTGGAAGCGTTGGCTGGCAATTTATTGGTGGGAAAGGTATCTAACTCGAAGCAATGATCAACTTAACCCTAGTTTGACTTGAAGCGAGAGTGATCATCTCAGTTGAAAGCAACTTGAGCAGTTGCGAAGAAGCTTGAAAAATATCCAGCCTTAGCCTTAAATGGGACTCGAAGCCATGTCAGTGCGATTGCGCTGCACTTGCTCCACCATCTGAGCTATCAAGTCATCTGGGAGCTGTACTGTTTCACTTTCGTACTGTATCTTGCACCAGGAAAATCAATGATTGAAATATACGAACTGTGGTTATGACTCTGATCGTGAATGATCATCACATTATGACGGTTGAGAGCAACTTAAAGTGGAAATGGAGCCAGGTTTCCATTGATTATCCGTTCTTATTATAAACTCGACAGAATATCGCTTGTCTGATTGGTCAATGACGAATGCTTAAATACGTAGTGGACTTTTGGGAACCTTCCGAACATCACTCGTTCTCATAAATCACGAAATGCACTCGCGTTCATACGATTTCCAATATTTATACCTTTCCTTATTTGGAGTGCGGAAAAAGTGAATATGCTTAACTTAGAAATTACCGGAAGAGGTCGTCAAATACGTTGTTTTCACTCTTATTTCTCGTACCTTCTAGGTGCCAGAAATGTGGATGAAGAGATCATATCCTTCTCTCAAACCTCTTGGTAGCTACATAAGTGATTTTATTGCAAGACTTAAGTTTTTGCAGGTGAGCCGTTCAGTTTAGTTCATTATTGTCAAATTTAATGACAATGCAGTGCTCTTCTTTTCTTTTGTTTCGTTTCTTCAATTGTACTCAAGGGCACATTTTGTAGGATACTTGGTGCTTTTTGTAGGATACTTGGTCATTCTCATTTTGTCACTAATTGTTTGCTTCCCAGGACTGGTTTGACAAAGGGAAACCAGTTGTTTTTTGGATTTCGGGATTTTTCTTCACGCAGGTATTGAATCAATTTGTTTTCCTCTGTTCGGTATAACAAACGATTGTTACTAAAATTGGAAATGGTTTGCTTGTAGGCTTTCTTAACCGGAGCAAAGCAGAATTATGCCAGGAAATACACGATACCAATCGATTTACTGGGGTTTGAGTTTGAGGTGAGATCCTCCAAATCGCAGGATTTGGTTTTTACATACTTATGGTTGCTTTAATTCTCATATTTAATGTTCAGAAAGTAGTTATCTCATAATAAATTATGTTCTTGATTGGTATGCAACGGCCAATTGCAACATTTCCTTTTTGTTCTATAGGTTCGGTCTGGAGATACTGAAAACAATCCACCCGACGATGGAGTGTACGTGCACGGCTTGTTTTTGGAGGGCGCACGGTGGGACCGCAAAAGGTAGGGATCTGGCCCCAGTTTTTCAAAAGATGGATAGCGCTATCCTCCGGATAACTCGCTAACCAATGGATAGTGATTTATCCAGTGGGTAGCGTTTTGAACAACTGGGTCCTGATGATTATGTTTCACAGTTAGTAACTGTAAAATGGTGGTTGACGAAAGGCTGTAATTTCTCTTTTTTTCAGAGGCTTGATCGGTGAATCGTTACCAAAGATCCTACATGACACTATGCCAGTAATTTGGGTCAAGCCAGGTGGGGTGTAATGCATGCATCTAACTAGAAAACACCAATGGTTATTGGGTATTGGCGAGACATGACAGGAGGCAGTGTGGCCCAGTAGTTAGGGCGCTTGCCTTGAGATCCGGAGATCCCGGGTTCAAGAGCCGATCTGACCACTCGCTGAATTTGTTCCTGGTAGTCCCTGGTGCAACGTCCCAGCTGCACTTGTAAATAGCCAACTGTTTTGCCTCCGGCCAGTTGGGATTCTTAACAGTTGTTGTTGTTGTGTTCTGTTGTTTCGTTGATTGTTTCATTGGCCCTGAAAAGCCCCTATGGGGAGCGGTCAATTAAGTATGTAATGTAATGTAACATTTATGTGGAGGCCTGAAGGATTTTCTTTCAGCTTTTTCAA
Organism: Montipora capitata; assembly: GCA_949126865.1. Lineage (NCBI taxonomy): Eukaryota > Metazoa > Cnidaria > Anthozoa > Scleractinia > Acroporidae > Montipora > Montipora capitata. The sequence continues at coordinate 25,928,240 of OX421450.1, read as the reverse complement.
CTCGTTTTCATCACACCACAGAATAGGAGTTTTTCACGTGACGTCATCGCCGCCATGTTGGTGGAGGAAAACAAAAGATCTCTTATTACCTTCTTTTGTTCGTCCACCAGAAGTCATACATTTCTCTTTTGTTATTGGTGTCCCTAGAGGTTGGTTGAAAACGTCCTATTGTGAGCGTTTGCTTGTTATTTTCGATACTCATTGCGCCTTATCAAGTGAATTCCAACGGATCGACAACTTCCTGATGTAATTTGCCATTGTTTAGGAGCCGTCAAAAGTGTGTCTGCCAGATTTAATACTTTTCATCCTGAAACAAAGTTTTTGAGCAAAAGCGAACGAAATAAGAAACTCGATTTGTCTAGTGACAAAAATTATCTGAACATAGATAGTTAATATGCGTCGTGACAGTTAAATAAAGGAAAAAAGGTGGTGTAATACGCAAACGTCCTTTTCGGAGAACTCAAATACTATCATCAAATGTCTTGGCTTGGAGCGATTTTTCGACTTGTTTAAGTTTAAACGATTTTCTGACTTGCATAATTCGATCACTCAATCAAGCAATCAATCTTTATTGAAATAAATTTAAATTCACAATTTGCGTAATTAAACGTTTATACAATTCAGTTCTTGAAGAGCCAGGCAGCCAATAAGTGACGTCAGAAATTTCGCAAAAGGCCGCTCTAATCGCTTTCTTTCCCACGGTCCTTTGCTCAGGCGGTCGAGGGATGTTGAATATAGGTATAGAAACAATTTTCTCTGCACTGCGCGGTGGATGCATATGATGATTAAGTGCTTAAACTGCTACTATGATCAAAAAAATCACTTCGTTTTTTTTTCTTCAGATTTTCAAAGTGTGATTGCTCAACACTTGACTGGCAACATTTTAAGCTTTCATTTTTATCCAAAGGCTGTTTACTTTAAGTGTAAGTTTTGGATTTCACGGTCCGCCATTACTCGCGTTCCAAACTGACCGATTGGACTTGAGAGGGTTGGATCAAGGGAAAAGTGACGTTATTTACTCACTAGCTTAAAATTTCAGCGTGTAAACGCAGCTTATTATATATGCAAAACACGAGTTTGAAGAGTCTGAAAGCCCGAAACTCCCGTGCTGCATATTAATTCAGCCGCGTACACGCGCATTGCATTCTTAAACTATTGAGTCTTTGACGTCATTTTCTCCTTAAAGTTAGTAATGGCGGACCATTAAACAGGAAAATTCCAGTTAAAATAAACAGGTGTCTTTGAAATCAAGGCTTAAAACTTTGATCAGTTACTATTTAGTTAACATAGTTTTGAAATCCAAAGAAAAATAAAAATTGTTTTTTGGTCATAGTAGCACTTTAAGTCCGAAAGGAGCAAGTGATCCCCTAGTCTGGCACTTCCGCAGTCCAGAAATTTTGAATGCTAAGTATATGTAATCGCATGGGCCCGAAGGCAGTTAAAGATTAACTTCACTTGTCTTTTCAAAGTTTTCACAAAATTCGCGACTACATGTAGGGCAATTTGCGATCACATAAATTATTAAAGACAAAAATTATTGAATGCCGCGGCAAATGACAATCAACTTAACACGCTTTTATTATTAGAGTTCGATTCAATAAATCGTTGCTGACAACAGAAATAGCGCATAAAATGTATTTTATATGTAGAAAGCAGTTTAATCGGAGTAAAAATCTGGAAGAACGTTTTCTTGTACATGTAATTTTGCTTGATCAGAAAAAGCCCTCGTAATTACCAACAGTGCCCTCGCGATTGAGAAAAAAAAATTCCCTTCGTCTCAACCAATCAGCATTCAGTAATTTGCCCCGTATGTGATAAATGGTGATATTAGGGCCCTGGCAAACGGATTCAACTTTTGCTTCAACATCCGTTCAATTTTGTTGAACAGTGATGTTTAAACCGTTTGAATGAGTTTTTAAACTTTGCTTCAACAACCATTCAACATTTCTCAGTTTTGTATTCGCGAATGTTTAATGAAGTTGAAGCCGTTTGCCGCCCTCTTTCAACATTGTTGGGTATGAGCGTGCGCACTAATCGGTCTCTCAATGACGTATCATGTCCGTATCCACAGAAACAACTGCGGCTGCAGCTTGGGACTGAATACAAGGCCTCTCGTTAGCTGTTTAAATCAAATGTTGAATGCCGTGTTGAAACCGTTTGCCCACCCCAGCAATCAACATCGTTCAACAAAATCGAAAGGATGTTGAATCAAATGTTGAGAACGTTAGAGCGGCCCTTACTAGTGCTTTCCCAGTCTTGAATCCTTTGTAGGTATCTAACTAGCACTTCCGCATAAAGGGGGTAGTTTCTAAAGAAACTGTGGTGCTGTGTCGGTGGGAAGTAGTACACAAAGATTTGGTTATATCAACGGAGTTGATAATGTAAATTGATCACCGTACAAGGATTCTGAAAGCTGACGCTTCGAGCGTTAGCCCTTCCTCAGAGCGAATCGAGGTATTATGGGTTGTGTGTAGTTGGAGTAGGAGAGCTACGCTATTGGTTGTGACATGGCAACGTGAAAAATAGGAATATATTAGTTAAATGAAATGCGTTCGTTAATACCGTGAGGATTAAGGGTGCCGATTTGGAAGATGAATTTTTGTTCCAGAATCTTACGGCTTTCCTAGATGTAGGGAAAGGCCGCAGATACTCATGTGTTGTTTGGAGTGGTTAGGGAAATTAAAATTACGAGCGACTGGCTTAGATGTATCCTTGTCATTCTTCTCAAGATCGCGAAGGTGTTCGCGGAATTGGTCGCCTAGTCGTCAACCTGTCTCGCCAATGTATAATTTATTGTATAACGTACAGGTTATGCAATAATTGACATTTGCGGAGGTACATGTGAAACGATCGGTGATCTTAACCGATCGCTTAGGTCCCGATATTTTGCTAGTGTTAAGAGTGAAAGGACAAGTTTTGCATCGTGAGCACGATCATTTTGAAGTAATTTAAAGTTATTAAGAATGATACTTTTGACTGCGCGATTATGAGGATGGAAAGTGAGGGTGAATGAAATTCTGTCATTCGTATCCTTTTGTGACGTTTTTTTATTTGCCGTTAG
>OX421450.1:25902679-25915179 GCA_949126865.1 Montipora capitata | reverse complement strand
TGATGTGAGGGCAATTTGTGGGACGAGATCGCCGAGAGTCACCAGCCTTTCTTCTCTTTATGAGGGGAAATGACAACTAACGACATCGTAAAAATTCGAACGCCACAAACTCGGCTAAAACGTACACAGTTTGCCCTCCGATTGCACAGAAAAGACGTGGACAACTGTACGTAGAGGTAAGCGAAGTTTATTTCTACATTTACAGCTTATTTTAGCATTCATAAGCTTGAAGTTAATTTTTCCATACAAATTCTATAAATCGTATACCGAGCTTGGGCTGCCTGTGAGTGGACGAGGCTTTAATTTGATTGAACCGATGATGTAGATGGAGTTGCATGGCGCAAACTTATTTCACTTTCCATCTTTAAGCTAGTAGTAATCTCGGATGATTGAAGTGCGTTCGACAGTCGCTTATCCTGTATTTCCGTAGGGAATTAAGCATGTCATCGAAAAAAGAGACTGTCATCAGATCGAGATCAATACGCGTGCGATAATCCACGCGATGGTGCCCCTGCAAACAACAGAAGAATTTTCGTGCCGGCTTCTTTGGTGTCCCTTGCGGAAAAAAATCTCGATCCTTTTGGCAAGACCACGCAATCACCCAATCTGAACAAACTAAGGACGCGTTCTCCTTAGATCGAACGCAATTAGAAAGATTCGAAATTAATTTCAAGTGAAGCTCTGTGGTGCAACCAGAAATGGAATGGCCTAGCTGGCTGATGACGTTTTTTAAATTTATTTAGTTATTTTTTTTGCAGAATACCAGTTGTATTAGACCATCTCAAGGAGGGGAGGGAGAGGGTTGTGCACCCCCTGCACCCTTCCCCTAGATCCGCCCCTGTGATGCTACACACTCATCTTCCGATAAGAGATTCAGTATTCAATTCAGTCGGAAAATAGAAGAAACGTAACGCTTAAAAATTAGTATGGGTAATCAAATGGTGACGCGTGAAATTAGGGAATAATTTCACGCGCGTTTAGTCTAAATTCAAATTATTTGATTTTGGACAAACCGCAAGTGTAATTATTCCCTAATTTCACGGGTATACCATTTGATTTGCTATTAATAACATGGGTGACAAATTACTCCTTAACTTCCAAACCTGGACGCCATTTTAGCACTATATGAAAAGTTGCCATGGCAACAATGTAATTTCACATGTGAAATTATAAATTAACCCTGAAATTTCGCGCCAAAATTAAGGAGTAATTTGTCACCCATGTTATTAACTTAATAACTTGCTTCCTCGCGTGACAAACTATCTTACATGACTATTCAGCGTAGTGACAATTAAAAAACGAAAACTTGCCAATCAAGTCGTCGAGCAAAGCCTCGTGCATTTTATTTCAGACACTTGCATTACATGTAGGGAAAACAAAGATGGAATATCGGGAAATTCTCCATTACTATGTCTACAGAGATATTAACGATGATCTCGTTTCCAAGTAAAATTCCAGGCGGGGAAAACTGACTTCGATGAAAAAATGACATAAAAAGTTGTGCTTCTTTCACAGACTCGCACCACCGTTTCAATACAGTTTTTCTCTTTTTGTCGTATTTACGTTTCGGTTTTCTTCAATAAACAGAGAAAGTGAATCGTCGTGTAGGTTACCGCTTGTCTCTAGGAACTAGTTTTCACCATAAATTCTAAAATTTGGCAAGCATTCATCGTTTTCGTCGGTGGGGAAATTAGCATTTGAAGCCATTTTTACCGCTTTCGAAAGTTTCGTTCGTTTATGAAAAACTGGCCTTCTGGAGTACAAAAACCGTTAGATATTTGTCCTCGTTTTTGGTGTTATTTGTACTCTGCTGACTGCAGTTGAATAATATAATGATTGTTCCCAACATGGTGGAGTGGCCATACCCCGGCCACAGGTCTACAGGTCTGCTCCGGCAAGTTTAAAGCGTACATCTTTGATCAAGTGAAGCTGTGATCCTCACAGTTATGAACGCAATTTTAGCAATTGCGTAGAGATGCCTCAAAAATTCAGGTCTTCAACGGGGTTTGAACCCGTGATGCCGGTGCGACGCTAGCTGTAACCAACTGAGCTATGTTGGGACGAAACCACAAATGACCAGCTGATAATGGATCATAGCTTCACTTGATTTCATAGACGAGCTCAGGCGAGCGAAGCGCGCCAGCGGGTAAGATTTTGGGGGAAATCTTAATAATAGTAATAATAATAATTTAATAACATCTAGAGCGCTATTTACAATTCACTAATCAACAGTGCTTTACAACTTAAAATACTACAATAAAATTCAAATTAGTAAAACTAATTACATGTATATTAATAAAATAGAATACAGTCGAACCTCCACTAACGGTCACCTCTCTAAAACGGCCACTTTTTTTGTCCCGGCGGACAGCCCATATACATTACCTCATGTCTAAACCTCTCTACAACGGCAACGGTCACTAAAGCGCGTCCTCAACTGGCAAAATAGGCTGATTTAGCAACAGAACGGGAACGTCGGTGGCGACGGCGCGCGCAGAAAAAACACTAATGAGAATTCAGAATAGAATAGACTCCACTCTTTTCTTCTCTATTCTAAATTCTCATTGGTAGTTTTGCTGAGTGCGACGTCGCCACTGACGTTCCCGTTCTGTTGTTCCTCTCGACAACGGCCGATTTTTTCAGCGACTGACGAAAAAGTCAAGAATGGTCACGAAATTTGATCTGTATGGTGCGTCGATGATTAATCACGGCAATTCTTTCATTTAAGATTAAAATACAGCACTTTTTTTGTAAGAACCTTTTTTAGAACATACTTGAAACATATTTGCTTTTAGACTACGAGTAGTAGTCGCTAACTTTGGCGATCTTTATCCAGCGAACACAAGCGCGCGAGAAAGTCACCTTCCGCGAGGAAACGCGTCGCAAAGGAAAAAAAAATGGACAAAATTATCGACTTTACTCCCAGTCTAATTTGTTTGTTTATTTATTTTTTTCGTATTTTTATTCTCGAGTTGGTTGGAGGGACTTCTTGTTCGCGGCATCAATGCAAGTCGCAAAAGCAATTGACAAGCAACTTGATACCACATTACAACAAACAACGCACTTTGACAGGTTTCCGAGTCACGTCTTCTTGATTTATTGAAACACCTATGCCATCATGTATCTGTGTCTTTAAACTTTGGATTACATTTTGATTACGTAATTGCGAAATTAACACAAAATGCTTTCTGGCACAATATGTCACATTAAATCTGGATTTCATAACAGCAAATTTCCAGTTTTGTCTTCAGCCATTTGCACGACCTCCTATCGCCAGTAAATTGGTAGACACAAGGTATCTCGAGACCATACCCTGCCTCTCTGTTAACACGTTTTCCAGTCACTTCTAAATGCCCAGAGTTTGTTCCTCGCTTCAAAAATTTTGTCACTGCACAAGCCATTAATCTCGGCACATATTCAATAACTTCATCATTAGTTGTGACGTGGTTCGGGTGAACATCATTCTTGCGCTCTGTGTTGTCTGTGTTTCCTTCATTACCAGCTTTCTCTCGCACTACAGCCAGATAATTGATATCTTCGATGTTGCTGGGTTCACACTTAGTAAGTTGTCTTTTCTCGCCGATCTCAGGTTCCAGTATGTTCACATGAGCATGATAGCCACGTACAAAAGATACCACTTTGATACATCTACTGGCACCATTCGGATCCATGTTTCGTTGCTGATAAAGTTCATGTACAAAGGTCAAACGGTGCGTGACGTGCTATTAGAAATAGGCCAATCACAACTGCTCGAGACGATTGTTTGTTTCATGTCGATGTCTATGTCGAAAAAAGGCGGTAAAACCGGCGATTACGGCTGAGTGTGAAACTGTTTGGATGGCTACAAAATATCCTCCCGAGATGTTTTTCGTGTAAAGCATCAACAAAGTACGTATGCATTACTTGCAGAAAACCGGTGTGTAATCGTGAGGGGTGTTCATATGAAGCCCTACAGAAAACCGAAGGTTGGAAAGCCTTCCTAAGCGTGTCAAGGTGTGGTGTCTGCTACAGCAAGAGTAAAACTAGTTTTGAAGATTGTCCAGAGCAGTCATTACCAATAAATTCCGGTGGGCCAAGTACTAGTGAACCTTCAAGGGCAAAAGAGAAACGGATAAGCATAAAGCAAGATGGTAATCGAGGAGTTAAACGAAAGTTTCTCACGCTAAAAGAAAAAATCGAATACTCTAACAAATTCCATCTCAAAGAATCTGTTGTAGTAGTCAACTACAACAAAAATGTAATCGCCAGAAGGCAGTAGGCCCAGCAGGTCAGTGGCTAAATGTTGCCAGGGTGCTGAAGGAAACTCTGTACGTGTCATCGGTTCAGGTTTTAAGGGTTTTGAGACTAGCTGACAGCCATGACAAGTCTTACATATTCTCTCTCCGTCCTTGTCAATTCCCGGCCACCGCACTTTACTTCTCAATCGTTGTTTCATTGCCACGATGCCAGGATGACCTTCATGTGCTAACTCTAGTATATGATTGTGAAGTTCTTTTGCTACTACAATTCGATTTCCACGAAGAACAAGCTTTGCAATGGCACACAATTGAATTCACTTCGCATAGGTAAGTACTCTTTAAATTTAATGTCATGCCAATTCGCACAAAGGGGAACTCCGGGGTAAAAATGAAGTTATTTTGTATAGTTGGCCTATATTTTCTACGTCAATACTTGATAACAGTTTGTGCTGATCTTTGGTTTGAACCTAGATATTTTACCTTAAAGATGAGTAAAAACGCGAATAGAGTCCGCCATCTTGGAAAAATACGAGCCACGTTACGTCGGTCAGCAGTGTGGTGTGACGTATGAACGTCAAAAGATTTTTGGCAGGATCTTCGAAACACGCTCTCTGCCTTCTTTTCCTGTAGTTTTCACTGTTATATCTGGAAAACGTTACACTTTCTTTATATGTGAGGGTTTCTAGAAAATGTTGTGTCCCTGGATGTACGAATTATTCAGCAAAAACCAGCAAAACGGCAGACATGCTTATCCATCGACTGACTTCTCCTCCGGTAATGGCATTTCCCGACTTTACAAAATCATATGTTCTTCATACAGACGCCTCCCAAGAGGGACTTGGAGCTGTATTGTATCAAGAGCAGGATGGAAAGTTGAGAGTTTTAGGTTATGCCTCTAGGACGCTAACTCCATCAGAGAAAAACTATCACATGCACGCGGGGAAATTGGAGTTCCTTGCCCTCAAATGGGAGGTAACTGAGAAGTTTCGTGATTACTTGTACTACTCCACCTCCTTCACTGTCTACACCGACAACAATCCACTTACTTACGTGCTATCGTCAGCCAAGTTGTCCGAGGTGGGGCATCGGTGGGTTGCAGAACTGGCAGATTTTAATTTTAATATCAAGTATCGGCCTAGTCCTGTTCCGGGACTCCCTCTTACCCCGCCCTGAAAATGGGCCTGGAACCCAGGCGGGAAAAGAGAGAGTCCTGTATTACTTGCAGGCGCATGCTCGGAATGAGCAAATCATATTGCATTTAGATGCCAGGCTGGATATGTAAATAAAGGGAATCTTGAAACTCCGACAAAAAATCGTATATGAAAATTGATGTGTGATTTGCAGTGTCAGGAAAGAGAACATCTAAATTATCCCTCGTCGTGACCAAACGCGGAGAAAAAAACCCCGATCGCAATGATGTTGGAAAATTATTGCGGAATAAATGTAACGACTGAGAGAAGATCGCAATAAATCGATGCAAAGGATGAACTAGCTAGTAAATATAGCATAGGAATTCACTAGGCGACAAAACAGCTCGGAGTCAGAATTTCATATTATCTGCAGTACTTTACCTCTAGCAATGAGTTTCAGAAGGAAAGTGCTTTGAAGTAGCAACAATAAAAGCAAGGTGACACACGCTTTTATGGAGCATCATCCTTATTAATTAATATTCACGAACAAATTTTGACCAGAAAAAAAATCGTGACAATTAACGTCCGAATAATCAATGTTTGACTGTGCATATATATGTAAAAATTTAATAGCAACATTATTGCTCCATCATTGCGTTATCAACACAAACTGGTATGTAAAGAAACAAATAGTCCAGGTTGTGATTCAATTTCGTTTAACTTTTTATCTAACTTTATCAGGAATATATTAACAATGCTCAGTTTTTCTGTCATGCAATCGTCTTTTAGTTTTTCCGATATAAAAATCATTGCAGTCTCAACAGGCAGCTCTACATAAGACCTTAGCCATTTGGCCACGGCCCGAAGTCTGTCCTTGTAAGGAAAGAAAGATTTAATGCGACGAGTGCTTTGAAAATTTATTCTAAGGAAAAATAAAATAGTCTGAGTAAATTACTCTACTCTAATTACTCAAAAAAAAAAAAAATACTCTGTTTGTCACCGGTGTTTGTGTATTATTCCTGATAAAACTGAGAGTATTTACGACATTTTTTACCTTACTGTTTTATATTGGGTATCCAAACAATTTGTCCCCGATTTTGAAAAAAATTGGTAGGCCTAAACTCCTGAAACAATCACAGTTTCAATAATTACAGTGCAACTCAAATATATGTTCACTGGATCAGTGCAATTACACATAACTAGATCGACAGAAGTAATGAACAATAAATAATGAACAATAAACAAGAGTTCCAACAGGAGATTTATTATTCTTCGTTAATTAAGCGATTCACATCCACGACCTACAGTATATTTGTAAGTTTCAAGGAGCCTCGGGAGAGCAATTAAATCAAAATTTGATATTTGTCTGCGCCAACATCATGCAGCTGCATGTTCAGTTGGGTTTCAGGCACGAAATTCCATACTTTCGTATGTCATCCATCTGATCTTCCACGATTGGGACTCACGATAAGAAGGACTGATTTACAATTAACGTCGGACTCGGATCGAAGAAAATCGCAAACATATTAAAGGAACAACCATGTAGCAAACAGACTTGCCAAATCCTGTTGCAGGTTCAACAAAACCATCATTACGGTTAACGACTGCATGAATAGCTTGCAGTTGTTCCGCCTGCACAAAGGTAAAGTGTCATTTCTTAAACGCGAAATCAATTGCCTCCAGAAACTTGGCGTTATAATTTCCTTTCACATTATCCCCATGTATCCAGTGTAAAAGCACTCGGAATAAACTATGCCCAAATAAGGAATCTTTTTCCAAATATGGTTTTTCCCCCAGTTTTGGGGAAAAAATGGCGTCATTCCGAGCATGCGCCTGCAAGCAATACAGGACTCTCTCTTTTCCCGCCTGGGTTCCAGGCCCATTTTCAGGGCGGGGTAAGAGGGAGTCCCGGAACAGGACTAGTATCGGCCTGGTAAATCTAACATGGACGCGGATGTACTATCCCGCCTGCCACTAGACCCCAGTGAATACATGGAAGCCGGTACTGCAGAAATGGAGAAGGACGCAATCTGTGCAACCATACAAGCAGTGATCCATCAGAAAGAAGAAGCTACACCTTGGGTGGCAGCAGTCTCAGCAAGCGTTGGCATTGTCCACGCAGAACCGGTCGTCACAGATTTAGTGTTCCGACAACTTACTTGAGAAGAAATACAAAGAGCTCAGCGGGAAGACCCCGATATCTCGCGCATCTTAGTATACAAGAAACGGGGATATCCACCATCAGGAGGAGAACAGAAAAACGAGACTCGTACAACATCTTGTTTCTTAAGAGCATGGAATAAACTCCACATATCAGCGGACGGGATTCTGTGGCGCCAAATGAAGAGTCGATTACAGCTAGTATTACCCACAAAGTTTAAGTAGCTGGTTTACCAGGAGCTTCACATTAACATGGGTCACCTGGGGGCAGACCGAGTGGTGGACTTGGCGAGATCCAGGTTCTATTGGCCTTACATACAAGAGGAAATCGCGCACTTCATTGCCAACAAATGCCGCTGCATCCAGCACAAGAAGCCCCAAATCCCCCAAAGAGCACCAATGGAGAGTATTACGACGACTGCCCCTTTTGAGATGAAGTCTATAGACTTTCTCCATTTGGAGAAAAGCCAACGGGCATTTGAGTACATTTTGCTGATAGTAGATCACTTCACAAGGTTTGCACAGGCCTACCCAACCCGAAACAAGTCAGCACGAACGGTAGCTGAAAAAATTTACAATGACTTTGTACCATGTTTTGGATTTCCAGCCCGTATTCACAGTGATCAGGGAGGAGAATTTGAGAACAATCTCTTCCGTCAACAGCATAACCTGTCAAGCATAACCTGTCAAGGGAATGGACAAGTTGAGAGGATGAACCGCACGCTATTGTCTATGCTGCGAGTACACTCCCAGATCTGAAGCAACGAAAGTGGGATGAATCGCTCAACAAGATGATCCACGCGTACAATTGCACTAAGCATGAGGCGACGGGATACGCTCCATATTATTTGTTGTTTCGACGCACACCACGCCTACCCATCAAGCTGGTGTTCAATCTGAATCAAGATTGCAAAAAGGGAGATTACAACACTTATGTCCAAAACTGGCAGCATTATATGAAGGAGGCATAGCAGATAGCTCAACGGAATGCAATGAAGACTGCCAAGGGTGGCAAGGAATATTACAACAAAAGAGTCTCAGGTGGAGTTCTCCAGCCAGGAGTTCCTTAAGGAACTTAACCGAGCGCGGTGGACCCGGAAAATTACGATCCCACTGGGAGCACGTTATCCACGTTGTAGTTGATCGAATGGGAGACCAAAGTCCAGTTTACAAAGTTAAGCCTGAGAGTGGGGGTGGCCACACGAGAGTGCTTCATCGGAATTTACTACTGCCTTGTGACGCTCTAGAGTTAGATGCCCCGAACCTGGGATTTGGCACACGACCCCGGAAAACAACAGCAGAGAAACAACCTTTGTCTTTATCGGGAAATGAATTGCAGAGCTCAGGAGAAGAAGAAGAAGATTTCGGTAGTGTGGACTTTGTGGAAGAGATGCCAACTGAAGTAAGGGCTTCAACGCCAGTGTCTCCAGACCAGGACTTACCTTCAGACTCAGTTGAGAATCAAGCACCAACGGGCCATCAGACGAACCGCAACCTGCAAATGAAGGGAGTGCTGCAAACAACGAAACTGAACAATCAGAGGGGGAGGACATTGCTGAGCAGGACGTGCGGACTCGACCGCAGCGCCAGAGGAGATCGCCGCAGATCCTCACTAATAACTCCCTGGGAAATCCACAGTACCAGTATGTTGAACCAGTAGTCACTAGTTCATTTGTTAACTCCATCCAAGCCTCTTTATTTCTGCGTGTGGCCATGCTGTTTACAACTTGCCCACTACTAGAGGGCATGAGAGGAACTTCATCTAAGATCTGAACATTCCAGATAAAGGCGCAAAACGCTATAAGGAGACAAAGATTAAGCAACATCTACAGCATAGCTGTAGAGAATTCTGATAAATAGTTTTGTAATATTTTGGAGAACACTTTCATTTTGGTGGGGAAGTGTGTAGGATGCGTGACATGTCATTGTTGAGTTTGTGACTGTAAACTCATGAACCGCAATGTATGCTGGGAACTGGAGAGAGTAAAAACCATGTGCTCGGAGAGTGGTTAAAAAGTACGGAGCTTGTGCTTTAATAAAACGTTTTCTGATTCGATTTGAGTGTGTAACAGGATCACTAAAAATACTCACTGGGCGTGGTCTAATGTCAATTTTAATGGCGTATCATACAAATACACTTCATGAAAGGAAACAATACAACAATCAACACCCTTTCAAGCGATCTACTGGCTTTACACAAAGTTCAGTGCCAACTTGTAACTTAACGGTATAATAAACGTAACATCGTCTAATCTTCTATGGTATACAGTTACTGTACTGTATTTCTATGATTAACAGTTCACAACAAAATATCTGATTCCGTCATTACATAGTTGTTCAATGTGTATAAATAAAGGGAATGTTTCTAATTAAAAGTAGCAAAATATAAAACAAAACTGTTCAAGTTAAAGTAGTAATAGGGTAGGAATTACGAAGTCTTAAAAAAGTCGGATATATACGTCTGGCGCTTCGGCACTTAACACTTCTGTTTGCAGAGCAAGTCGTTAACTGTCGACTGTGCGGGCATTGATAGCCGTAGGAGCGACTTTAGACATTTCTCGCCTTTTTGACAGCCAAATTATCAGCGGACGTTTTGTAAAACAACCTACTGTTGACTCATAATCTGATGTGGCTCACTTGGAAAGTTCTTTCTACAACTAAAATATGACATAGGAACTTGTTCACGTCTATTCTAATGACTTATATCCGTGGGTACCATGCATACTTGAGTATGTGGGAGCCAAAAGTCGATGAGAAGTACGCATTGAAACTAGAGCCGTAAAATAAGGAAGATTGGAATGCTGTAGCAGTTGTTCGCCCAAAATTACGGAAATCTAGTGTTTGTGATTTTGTACCGTACTTAAGCACATTGCGGACATCTGCAAAGCGTTAACGACACTAAAGAGCCGATTTTCAGTTTACAGTAGCTTTGCAAATGATATTTCTTTTTAGTATCACCCAACTAGTGGACTAATGCAAATGCTGCATTTTGATTGGCTACGCTACTAGAGGATTATTAGCAATAGTCCTCGAGTAGCGAAAAGCGTGACGCTTTCTTCGTTTTATTCCCAAATAAATATTTCTTCAACTTGCATTTGCTAACTTTATTATTGCCTTTTCTGTCCGACTAGTTGGGTGATACTAAAACAATTAGACCCTTCGCCCTCACGGGCCCCGGGTCAATAGCCCATTCGGCTTCGCCTCATGGGCTATTGACCCGTAGCCCGCAAGGGCTACGGGTCTAATTGTTAAATAGTGATGATGGATTGCAGTTTAAACACAATAAAACACCACATAAAATGACATACGGCTTAGTTTCCGTTCAGGGGTGGCCGCTTAATACAGGTAAAAATAACAAAGAAAGACAAACATGGGACTGCCACAGGGTGGCCGCGACCGCTTAATGGAGGTGGCCGCCTAATACGGGTAACAAATACAGTGTTTGTATGGGCGCAAAATCGGGACTTTGAAAACTGGCCCCTTAATACAGGGCTGTTATATACAGGTTCGACTGTAATATCGAACAAAATTAAAATGAAATGAAAGATTCAAAATTATAGAAACGATAAAATGATTTTCGAAAAACACAAAAACAAATTTCTAGAATTGATTCTGCAATTAAAGGTGCATTTGAAAGATTATTTAAAAATGATGATTCTGAAAAAATCACAAAAAAATCTTATTTAACTATTGAAGCTCAATCACAACAGGATTCTGGAAAAATAACAAAAAAGGCTTATTTCAATAATGAACCTCAAACAATAACTAATAAAACACAAATTGAATTATCATTAAAATTATCTCAACAACGAATATTAAACAAAATTTCAAAACGGATTTCTGAAGGTTCTAATTGGACTATAAAAAAAATGAAAAGCGTTTTATTAATATTGTCGTATACAAACCATTAAAAGGATCATCTTATTTTAAACTACCAAAAGAATTATGTAATAGTGCAAAAGGATTGATAAGTATTAAAAACAATGATAATGAATGCTTTAGATGGTGCTATAATCCACAAAAAAAGATCCTGCGCAACATGCGTTGTCTCGTTATGTTTATAACCGCAGTTTGTTTGTTATTTTTATGACAATTTGAGTTTGCGTTTGGATTGAATGATTTTCTTGACGATCTGTTCGGTCATTGTCTTGTGGACTGGTAACTTGTCGATGGCTTTGATCATCTTGGAATCTGCTGCATGTTAGTCTCCCAGATTCTTACCTCTCAAATAATCAATGCTGTGCTATTTGGCTGTTTGGCCTCGTTTCAGTCTCTTTTCCAAATGTGCCAGGACCCATGTACTGATAGCCGGGCCAATGAAATTCGATTTCGATCCTGCCCAACCATTTCTGCACATCCAAACCCCAACCGCGCTGTTTGGCTCTTTTCTTCTTCTTCCTCTTCTTCTTGTTCCCAAGCTTCCTGCATGAGGTCCTCTGTTCTTTGTCGGAGAGGAGATTTGGGTTTAAGCCCCGTGGCTTTCATTTCTTTTACCAGTCCTTCCCCAGAAGCATCTTCTTTCTTAAGTTCAGTGGAAGGTTCCGTCTTTACCCTTTTACTAGGAAGCCCTGGCCCAGGTGTCTCGACTGCCTTTACCATTCGTGGCATCCACTTTTTCATGGCGCCAATGACCAAATCTTTCCCCACCGCCTCCTCTTTCTCTTCAGTTTCGCCTGCATCTCCAGGTCCTCCCAGGTTAAACTGGTGCAACCGTTTGGTAGCCCGTATCAAGGCTCTGGAAATGGGTATGACGTTTTGCACAATTTTATCCGGGGTCAGACTCTCGTCAGCCAACAAACGTTTCTTTTTACCGGTCAACGTACCCGCTTTACTCAACAGAGAGTTTTCCATCATTTGTTTTCAACATTTCTTTTTCGGGAATCACAATCATTTCTTCCATGATGGAGACACTCCCTCGGGGCAGATTCAGGTCACCTTCGAAGAGGTCCTGAAAACGACAACGCTTCTTGCA
>OX421450.1:25855179-25887679 GCA_949126865.1 Montipora capitata | reverse complement strand
GTGTTTCACTGTAATTCACAGCGGCGAAATAAACTTGGGAAACAACCCTTGACATCACTTCCAGTCTCAGGTTTTTGACAGGTACCTCTGGTTTTAAGATCGCATCCACCTTGAACATTGGACAAGAGCAGTCGAACGCCAGCGTCACTCGTAGCGACGGAATCTTTTGCGTGACGTGTCTCCAAACATCTGACGTTATATCCTTTCCGAACTTTTCTTCTCGACGGCAATCAATTGAGAGATGTTCCAACCGCTGAGTTCGATCGTCCTCAGTTAGTAAAAGCATAATCTCCTCCGTAATACTTGTGTGGTGTAGAGCAAGCGACTTTAATTTCCGACACTTGGTAACAACATTGTATATGCAACTTGAACTGACTTTACAAATAAGGCCGGCGTTCTGAATATTTAGAGACTCTAGATCGGAGTTGTTTTCAGCTAAAAGGTTAATTAAATCGTCGCTGTAAGCAATTGGTAGCTTGCTAAGATCTACAGATTTCAACGGTATCTCAGCCTGACAGCCATTTTTAGGTTTATCGAACAGATCTCGCAAACAGTCGATAAACTCGTGCCCTGCATAAAACAATGGATTCTCCCCAAGAAACGTGACTGTGAACTTTTCGAGTCTTCTCACTTTCATAGTGCTTAACTTCCGAATCAATGTACAAGCGTTATTTCGATTGATCTTTTCCTCCTGTCTGCAAAGAACCTCCACTTCCCTCAAATAGTGACCATGGTTCTCCAAACATTTACCGTATTTGAACTCATTTGAATCGACGAACGTGAATTGACATGCTCGCCATAACATCGGGGAATTAAAACACTGCCGCCACTGCTTACAGCTCAATGAGGCCGTTGATCTTTCTGACAGACTCAGATATGTGAAGATTCTCACAACAATGTGTTCTGGTAAAATCTCCCATTTCATGTCTGTCTTGGAAGCACAAATAGAACAGCTTCAATTGATGTCACCGTTTTTGTTCTCAGACACAGTGCAAGGAGTTGAAAGCCTTATTAATATTCGAATACCAAGACTGACCCCGTGACAACATAACGATGTGACAGCAATTTTTCCATAAGTGCGCGTTCAACATCTCGTTGTGAGCTTTCCCCTAGGTATTAGAAAGTCAGTACCGCCCTACTTGCTATCTAGGCACAATATGTTGAAACGACAGCTTCGGTTGTGTAAATGTTATTTGTTCAGGTCGCTTTAAGAGATCGATGTCATAAGATTTTTCTTGCTATTTCGTTCGATTATTTTATCATTTGTGGCCCTTGTGGAAACAACATCGCTAGGTGACCAAAAACAATATCATATTGATATTATATTTTTCTCCACGCACACCGATGCCGTGGAAGATTTAGACTACGAGCAGTCTTTCCTTATTTTTCAGTCCGTCGAGCAAAACGCGAGACACGCAAATGGCCACGCGCGTGACTGAAGGCGCGAGACGGGAGAGACACGAAAAAATAGGACAATAAAAGCAAGATGACACACGCTAACACCAATCCGGTGTGGCCAACACATCACGCATGCGCACAAGCATTTCACCCGGTCAATTAGCAGCCATTTTTTTTTTGTCATGAAAGACAACCTTTATTTCCAATAAAAACTAAAACAAACTATTTACAAACACACGCCACTAAAGAAGAGGAAGCACAGAAAACCGATTGAAACCAAAAACCGGAGTAAGCAGCTAGCCGCCAGAGCGCGGGGCCCTAACGGTAGAGTCCATGAACAGCGCAAATTCCCTAATGAGAGCCCCTGATAGCGGACACCGCGAACAGCGCACGGACAAAAGGATTTAAATGTACAACTTGATTATAACTCGGGGAAGTCCATTCTTTACGGCACAAAACCGTCCAGAAGCCAGAGATCGCGAAAGCAAGATTGAGAAAGGCGCTTAGAATCCAGGAAGACCCTCTGTTTTAAATCATTACGGACATAACAGATAATTGCTAATCGAGAAGCGAATCGAATCTAAAATGTTTCAGAAGTTTCTCCAAATGTTTTTCAATCAGAATGATTGCAGATTCGTTTCATAAACATCTTTGGTTCAAATAATTGTTTCCGACTGCGTTGACAGTCGACAGATTTTTCTTTTGTGAAAAGGGTGAAACTTGCGATTGGTCACGCTTTGTTGTCAATCGAAAATTGAATTTAAAGCATTTGAAAATTGTTTTCAGAAAGGGTCGAAGAATTAATTTCAATCGCCTGATACAATCTTTTTACAATTTGTTTGTCGCTAGCCCAGAATTTTTTTCCTGGTTTGTCAGAAAACAAAAGGTAATAAAAGGTAACATTTTAAAAGAAACTTTATCTTGATTAGTCACCTGAGTGGAAGCGAGACTTCCGGTCTAAAAAAAACCGACGTTTTTGGGATATACCGCAAACCGCAAACCGCGGTTTGTGGTTAGTTGTTTGCCGTTAGAGGTTAGCTCTAACTTTGAACTTTAGCAAGCCTTTCCTGTTATGCACATCGGCGCCGCCATCTTGGATTTTTCATTGCTACAAAAACGACAAAAAACCAGGCCGTGAAGGAAAGAGACTGATAAAACCGGTACCATCTACATCTGGTTCTCCAAAAAACGGCTTTATTTAATTTAGTTTATATTAATACTATAAAACATGTGTCCAAATGTCACATTGTGTCAATAGATCACTCTCTCTGAAATTTTATTACTTCGTACTGACAAATGATCTGCCTATAGACAAAAATTATTTGCAGGCTTGAATAGTAATACACAAAGCAGCAGAAAACATCGTCAGTAACCTTTGTGGCTGTCTTAATTCGTGTTTTAAGAATCCGCCTTAAGAGAAGCGGTTTCTCTCCACTAACTAAAACATTCCTTAATCAGTTGGTATCCGGGGAAATATTGTGTGTGTGTGGATGGTGAGTTGAGGGAAAATCATAGGCAAAAGTTAGTATTAGTCTGTAAAATGAGGAAGAGAAATTCACAAAGCAAACTCTCAACCTCACAGTGGGGTTAGCAACACAAAACAAACAATGTGAAATTAAAACTTTAATTTCAGAAACAGCAAGATAGTACATGCACAAGAAACTAAATGGTAATGATGGTAATGGTAATGAATTTATATACATGTAGCGCATTTTCTATTAACATATTCAAATGCGTTTTACAAGCAAGTGATCTATGGGTGAGATCGGACAGCATACACAGGCGCAGCTGCCAGCCGCTATCAGTCCATTAGCGATCTCACCCAGTACATGAATGAATGAAATGAGGCCTCGGACCACAACACCGGGAGCTCCATGCCCTACTCTTTACGAATAGTGTGTGGGTTCTTTTACGTCCCATAGGATTATGAACGCTGAAGGGTTGTGAGACGGGGCCTAGGTTTATAGTCCTTATCCGAGAAGACTTGAAAGTCCTAACCATTTGCGGATGTAATTACAAAGGCAGCACTTTCTCCTCAGTTATTTTAAGACCCTGAGTGTTGGTCCGGCCGGAGTCGAACTCACGACCTCCTGCATGGCAGCCCGATGCTCAACCATCTGAGCCACCGATGTGCGGTTAAAATCAAGTAGAAGGGATAAAAATTCTTTGAACATGAAAATTATTCGTTCTTAAAAAATAAGAATAATAAATATGAGAAAATTCTAACACAAAACTTTCGTTCTTAAAAAAACACGGAAAAGGGCAGTTTTAAATACCCAAAGAAATCCCATCAAAATGAAACACAGGTGTAATGAGGCAAACCCAACCAAGCCGAAGGTAAAGAAATGCTGACTGCAACACCATTAGGCTCATAAATGGCTGTGAATCTTCAGGGGTAGAGCGCAACCAAGCAAGGGGGTTTCTAGTCCAGCACTGGACGTCTACCCCACCCTCCTCGTGCTGAGTCAAGAAAGGAAAAAAAGAACAACAAGTGCCAACCCAGGAGAAAAGCCAACACCAAAACCATGGGCACACTGACACAACAAGGCAAGCCGATTAATCAAAAATGGAAATAACACTCACCAAAAACACACTTACCAGGTGCATCATAGAATTTCTGAGGCAAAATTATAGTTAAAAATAAAGAAGGAAGGATACTTGTCCACTTACATGGAAGAAAAGGCTGACAAAAATTTCCCTTCTTTCCAAAAATTTGCAAAGCCTACCTAAACGTCAGCCTTGCTTACGACAAAAGAATTCCAATACGACCGGAACTGTCCACATGGCCTGGGTACGAGACGTGAGAAGGAGTGGATCTGGGAACCAGTATGACAAAACAAGGATCGGGGAATGCAAGCAATTAAGAATACTATTACTAAAGACCTAAAGAAGGGGAAATGACCCAGAAAAAAATGGAAGCACAGGTGACATTGTGTAGCTTCTGGTCCAGGGTGTATTGCAGCAATAAAACTCGTTGTTTTTGATGGAGCCAGGAAAAAATGCCATTAAGCATGTATAAAATTAATCATTCGTTCTTTGGATGGTTCCCTGAAAAATACCCAATCAGGTGTATAGATTCTCTCTTTTGGATAATCCCATCAGGTGTCAAAATCATTTGTTCTTTGGGGGATCCAGGAAAAAAATCCCATCAAGTGTAAATCTTAAAAAAAAAAAAAGAATTGGAAAAGGGCATATCCCTAAGTAATCACATGAAAAACATACTTAAAAATAAATAAGGTTAATATTATCTGAGAAAACTTTAAATAACAAATTCAGAACCTATGGCATCAATTTATATCAATCTTGATCTATGATGGATCTTTCTCTTGCAAAAAATTTAAGATAATAAATATTTTTAACTTTTTCCTTGAAACTTTCAGTGAAATTTTGTAATTTGTTTGTGGTTCACAAACTAGTTCATTTTCATAATAATTGGAGGTACAACAACAAATAGTTCAGTTATTTCTTAATACTGCTACTTAAATTATCACATTTGGATACAGAAATCATCTATCATGGATCTTCGACCCCTATCTAAACAAGAAATTATAGAAAAGAGATGCAAATTATACCACCTACTGAACAGAGACATTTTCTACCCAAGTCGCAACTAGCCCAAAGAGATATTACCTTTGTTCTGGAAGAAACCCACTGGAGACAGGATACTCTCCTCTCAACACTGGGCTGAATCCGCTAAATGGGATAAACGCAAATGCCAGATCAACTTTATATGCAACAACATTGACATCAAAGGACACATATGTTTCTATTATGACATCCACTACAACGACTGGTTACTCCTGAATGGACAAAAACGATACAAAGATCAGGAAATTTCTTTACACTTCTATAATTCTGTTAACGCATGAAGAGTAATTAAATTATTTTTCTTAATTCTAATATCAAATTTTTGAGCTTATTTCAACCCCCATTTTTCTCACGTTTTCAATCAAAACTAATGTCAATCTGTAATAATTTCTTTGTACCACATTATGCATTTCGATTTAATTTCATGTTGGTCGATTTCTTATGGATTACAGACTAGTTTAAACATTTTCAGAAGTCTCCTAGAATTTCCACGTGAAGAATTTTCAAAGCACACTTTCACTAATTTTAAGTGTTCTCTTTTATCGTGTTTTTGGTTTCTAAGAACGAATAGTTTTTTCCATAAGAATGCGCAGTAACAATGGGCGCGAACGTCCTTAAGACAGCCACAAACGTTACTAGGTTATCTGCTGCCTCGTGTATTACTAAACAACCAGCGATGGAGGAGTGGATCTCGTAGTTGTAACTATTAAAGAAATAAACGGAACATGCTCATGTCAGGACTTGTTACTGTTGTTGCTTCTTTCGAAAAACTCGTTTCGATTTAAATAAACGTAGAACTTGCAATGCAAACCTTACCAATAAAGCATTCTACAAATTATGTATGAAAAAAATCATCAGCTTTTCGTCTTTAATATACAAATGGTTTAAAATGATACTACCATAAGGGCACTAAAAGTGTAAGAACACTAATCTTCAGGCGCAATTCCTCTCAGTCTTCTCTGTTTTTCCGCCGAACCTTCATCGTTTTCAGCTCTATCCCTATTTTTTCTTTTCAAAAAAAACACGAACTTTTCGCTTTCACTCATTGTGGATTCTTTGCAGCATAAACCGTAACAAGCACGCCGTTTAACAACACCTCGAGTGAAAGTAGAATTTCCTTGGATTTACAAGAAAGGTTGAAACTTATGCACCTATCAATGTCAAGCCGCTGGGGGAAGGGGGGGGGGGGGGGGGGAGGAGGCCGGGGATAGGAGGGGGATTTGACGTTACAAGTCTGCCCGTGGTAGGGACTTTTGATCATTCGTTGAGTTCCGGGGGTCGGAGCTTTTGACTTTAACCGTTAGAAGAGTGGGGTCTACTGACGCCATCTTGGCTGCTCGCCATCTTGAATGACCGAGAAAGACTGAAAAATAGTACCGCCATTTTGGAATTACCCAGAAATCAATAGAAGCAAACCGATTCTCTGCGATTCCCTCAACGCCATGGAATAAAACTCTAAAGCCTTTTATGAGGCAGTCATCTATATTCAACTTGTGTGCAGTGAATTTTGTTTCCAAGCAAGCTTATATAATACTAAAAACGAGACCGAAATACTGAATTTCATTTTTATCGGCTCACTATTTGTCACATCATAAGTCCTCTTATGGAGCTTTTTTGAATATTTGTCTCTTTTATATGAAGTTTAGTATTTTATTTCCGTTGTTCTGGAGGACTTTGTTGTATCTTGGATGCTCGAAGATATTGGCCACATCATTGATGCTCAACAGTTTGGCAGCCGTAAGGGTTCATCTACTATACAGGCATATAGTAGATGGGTTGCTAGCCTGTGTACAGACCGCCCTTCCCCTCAAAAAAAAATCGGAGAGGAACGGTGTGTGATTTACCGTTAGTAATCGTGTTCCGGAATAATTTTGCATACATTATTTAGTAATCTACGCTGACCAAAATTTGCGTGGCTCATATTTCGTGTGGAGCTAAATTCTCAAAATGGTGGTCAATGAGGTAGATTTCAAACGTGCATCGAAGAGCGTCTCCGATAGTTTTAAGATACCTTGGCTTTATAGCATAGAAGCACTCTTTAAAGGAGAGGATGTATTTGCAAGTCTTCCAACCAGGTACGGCTCTGATCTTCAAAACAGCACAGATCGTTGCCGATGAGCTGTTATTTTCCTCGGTGTGTACATTCTCAAATCTTCCATGGCATCACGCTTTGTAGATTGTACTTGAGGATGGCTAGGCTGGTTGGGATTACATTGACTGGTAAGGAATAGCGGGAGACGTTTTCGAGTGGACAATCTTTTGAATAGTGCTATATTCACCTCGTGAAGAGCGCTTTCGTTTCTTTTGCGCTGACAATTCCTACAAATGTACGTCGAATCGATTTCCACTTTACACTCCACAGATAACAATTCCGTTCGTACTTTAAAAGAAAAACCTCTTTGACAATCAAAAAGATTTTATTCGTATTTGTACCGTGCTCAAAGTACACACGAACGAACTCATCGTAAAATCTCTCACGGTGGTTCTCACGGTGTTGATGTGGAGAAATAAAAATAAAAGCCAATCAAAACTCTTTGTTTCAATGATGTAATGATCGATGGGTAATAACCAATCAAATCATTTTCCACACATTCCAGGAAAAATCACGTGGTATGGAACACGATTATCAACGGTAAATCACAGACCGTTCCTCTCCGATTTTTTTTTTGAGGGGAGGGGCGGTCTGTACACAGGCTAATGGGTTGCCGGCACATTGGCATGTTTCATAACTCGAAGAATATGTAGACGTCTGGACCTTTTAACTATCATCTCATCCACATGGGCATTCCACTTCAAGTTGTTTTGGAGCGTAAGACCTAATACCTGACTGGACTCTTTCAAGGTCTACGCGATCGATGGTTAGGTCAGGGGTACATATGTCTCTACGGGCGAAGGAGATGACCATCTCTTTGCACTTTTTAGGATTTAATTTCATATCGTTGTAAGTTGCCCAGTGGTTGTTAACCTGATCAAGTGCTGCTTGGATGTTAGAGTCTCCTTTGACCGGAATAGCCTCGGAGATTGTTAAATCGTCAACATACTTCCAGTATGAAAATGGAGATTTTAATTTGAGATCGTTGACCATTATGAGGAACAGGATTGGTCCCAATTTAGTTCCTCGTGGGACACCAGCGGTCACCTTGAGCCACTGGGAAACATCTCTGTTGAGCTTTACACGCTGGCGGCGATCGGTTAGAAAGCTGCATATCCACGATATAATGGAGGGTCGCACACCCAAAGCTATGAATTTCTGTATGACAAGGAAGTGGTTAATTCGATCAAAGGCCTTTGAGAAAGCTAGTACACATGCTCTGAGATATTTTCCAGGCTCATCTAGAGCAGACAACCAACTGTGGATTAGGTCTAGAAGACACTAGGTGGTACGTTGATTCAATCAACTCCCTTCAAGGGTTAGCGCACACGGCCGTTCGTTACGTAAGTCTAACAACTATTCGTTATTCAAATGTAGAACCGAAAGACTTAAGTGAAGTTTTTTCCCAACAATGTGCAGCAAGTCATATGGTATATAGCATTTAGGGTTGGGAAACCTAGAGTAGTATATTTACAGTAAACTTAAAGTAAATGTTTGTATATATTTTTATCACATATATATTTAATTTTTTTAAATTTTGTAGCCTTAATAGTTTCTTCAAAATTGTAATTCACTGTATTGTAGACGGTGCGATTATTTTGTGAATAAACACCATTATTATTATTATTATTATTATTATTATTTATTAGGTTTAGCACATAAAATACCAGGAAAGATTAGAAACGCTGTTTACCGTTTGGAAATACCTGTATTGGTTCCGGAGATATATAAGTAGTTTGAAAAATGTGTAAAATATGCAAATGACAAGACTGATGACGTCATTTACTCAACCCATATAACATCCAGTATACAAATAGCGCTATCTCGGTCAATTTGCAGCAGAGACCATTGAAACTTGGTGGGCTAATAGTTCTGGAGGCAACACACCTACGACTATAAAGAAATTGGTTCCCATGGCAACTCACTCTTTTCCAATCCTCTTCAACCTGATTTCAGAATTGTTGTGCTAGAATGCTAAATAAGACAAAACAGAGTATTTTACGACCACAGGGAAGGGCAAGTCCAAATTGTTGTTGCTATTTTCCTGGCTCTCGACAATAGACCTTATATTCGCTTGAACATTTTGTGATCCCAACACAGATCATGTGATAATATTCAGGAGATTAGATCCTTTGTAATACTCAACATAGATGGGGTTAGCAGAGGCTCCTTTTTGTCTTATTTGCAAAATACAATGTTGAAAAGACGTTTTTAAATTCTTCATCGGGTGCTCCAGCAAGACGATAATTCAATGACATAACGCTAACAACAAGAAACCAAACAATCTCCGCCATTTTGGATTAATACACTTCAGTACCATTACATACCATTGGCTTAAGGCTGCTGACCGATATTCTCGACCAATGGTCGGAAAATTCTCGTCCGGTGACAAAAAAAATTTTGGTCCGACACTGAGGAAACATTCCTCGATGGTCTGAAGTTTTAATTCGATTGACAAACGTGTTTCTCGACCGTGGAAAATGTTTTTAAATTGTCGAAACTATTTCGACCTCCGAAAATGTTTCTCCACCGTCCAAATGATTTCTCAACCAGCAAAATGTATCTCTGCCGCTTTTGTCCAGAATGGCTTTCCCTATATTTGACCTACCTTTCTCATGTAAGCACCTACTATGTAGTGGATATATTTGCTTGCAAACAAGGAGCTACAAATCGTGGCAAATTTTCCCTGTCCTCTGCCGTCATTTTGGCCGATACCTATGAATGGTTTCCCTCTTTCAAATCTTTTTCTGCCGTCCCTTTTCAAGATTTTCTTTTCCAGATTTTCTTCCTGGGGTGTGGTTGCAAAAAGGGGGCACGGTTTTTTCGGGGGGTTGAAAACAAAACAAAAAACCAAAAAATCGCCTTTCCCTCCTGCCACTTTGCTCTTTACTTACTCTGTCTGTCCCTATCCCTCTTAACCTTCCATCCTCTGATGCATTCGTCATACCTACCACTATTTTACGTACCCTTGACCCATTCAAGTCCAATGTGTACATGAGAGAAAGAAATCGAATTAAACTGCACTCACCGAGACTTGAACCGGGCACCTCTGACATCCCTCAGTAATGAGTTCTTAGCCGTAACTAACCGCTAAACCACACAGAACTTGGACCAGCAGTCGTCATTAATTTTAATAGCAAATACGTTTCTCCTGGTGCAAGAGTGCCCAGACACTTCTCGGTCAAAGTAAATAATGCAAAAGTTTACTCGTGCGCAAAGCGTGGCCCTGTACGGTTCGTAAAATGGCTAACACAACTTGTGTTGATTTAGAGATATTCTACCAAAAATTTGGTGAAGTTAAAGCTTCCAAAAAAGACAAAAGCAAGCAAAATAACCCTTTTCATGGACGACAACTTTTATAACGATGCAGTGACGTGGTTAGAAACACGTAATGAAGACAGCAAGGACAGAACAAATCCGATAAGTCAAGACGTAGCAATTATCAAAAGAAAAGGATGGAAACCGGAGGGTGGCAAAAATTATCCAAGAACGGAAAAGAAATTGTTCAAAATTGTCAACTACACCAATTTCTTTACCAAGCCCATTCGAATATTGCGCACAAAGGAAGAGACAAGATGGACAAGTATATCAAGCGAAACTACGAGTCAGTATCCCAAGAAGTAATAACCCCCCAAAAAGGACTGAAAGCACATATACCTTGCCTCAAGCTGTCTTACGTATCTCAACACATCTTAATCCTTAATGCTTTAATCATCTTATCGGTTTCTGTATTCATACACTTATCACATTCACTATGATCAACGTAGTAAGGGAACAAAGAAGTGTACTATGCACTTAGCAGTACTCGTACTCGGACTTCCCAGATCTATTGTCCTGTATTTCACCACTACACTACAGTGACCAACATGCTCAACCCAACACAGTTCTTTTTACTATTTACTTTAGTATAATATAAGTCAATTGATATGTATAATGATCAAAACTAATCCTAACCTGACCCTACTTTTTCACTTGGCTTAATTTTGCTTAATTTAGGCTTAATTACGTTTCTTCAATACATCCGAGTGCGTATTCAACCTTGGTAAAATGAGGATTTAACCTACCGGTAGGTAAAAACGGATTCGACTTGACAACGGATATTACCGGCAACAAACACACTGTCAAACGCCTTTTACAAGTCTATGAAATTTATTTATGTTTTCGTCTGATTCTCTCGTGCCATCCCCAAATTCTTCGCAAAGTATGGCCGATAGCATACATGCAACATCTTCCTCTTCTGAACCGAATTGTTGTTTCCTCAGTTTCTTATCCGCTACGTCATTTATGATTGTCAGGATAATATCAGGTTCACGCATAATCCACACAACTGAAAATCACATCCTCGTCATTTTAGCGGCCCTGTACTTATTCCATCTGGTCTTGGAGCTTTGTCAGTATATTAATTAACTTGTCTACCTCTTGTCTCACTTCCTCAAGACTTATATTTCCACAATCTATTTCCAACATCTCGAGCTGCCTTTGCTCAAAGAGGATGTCAAGAAGCTCTACTAGATTTGGCTATTCGGGGACTTCTTAGAAGTGGCGGTCTATCGTTCGGATTGATCGTCCGCTTATTTCAGAATCTTCCCATTTTTATCTTTTACAGATAGTCTTTTGCTTCTTTTATCCTGACAGTTCCTTCACAATATTATACACTGTCGCTGCGTCATTTATCTTAGCTCCTCTTTTTATTGAACAGAAAGAAACAGATATTAATTAAAGCACACCTGCTATCTTTCATTCTTTTTATCCACCAGCTTAACATTTAATTTCATTTTAACCAAGGTAATGATCACTGTTCGCTTCCGCGCCTCTAGACACTGTTGCGTTCACCATAAACGACCTCCATCGCTGTCTTTCAACGATGTAATCGACTGATTGTATGGTGAAACCTAGATCTTTTTGTGGATGTCCTTGTGGTTGAAAAAGGACTTGTTAATACAAAAGTTGGCTCCTCCTCCTGACCAGTCTTCAGGAAGCTGGCCTCGACTACGATTCGTTGAAGAGAAATGTCACTGCTGTACATCAGTTATCTCAGATGCTGTCTCTGTTAAGTAAGATAGTTGGTATACTATCTGGTCCATTTGCTTTCTTGTGATTTAAATTCTTGAGAAGCTTTATTAAATGCTATACAGTCCATTGCTGGAACTCCACTAAAACCTTTATTTGGAATATTAGATAAAACCTATTGAGTAAACACTTGTTGAAATTGGTTACATAGAGTTTCTGCTTTCTTACCGCTGTCTGACATAACAATGTCATTTACTCTCAAAGGTGGAATCCAGGCTTGATCCTGTCTTTTTGATAAAACCTATTGAGTAAACACTTCAGTGTTGAAATTGGTTACATAGAGTTTCTGCTTTCTTACCGCTGTCTGACATAACAATGCCATTTACTTTCAAAGGTGGAATCCAGGCTTGATCCTGTCTTTTTGATTTGATATACCTTCATAATTGTTAAGGCTTTACTTTCAAATCAGTATTAAGAGATTCCGCTATATAATCATCTTGAGCTTTTTTCATTCTGAATTTAAGTGATTTTTGTAAATCACGATATTTCCGTTTGTCAGCGTCTTTCCCTGATCTCTTATAATTCAGTGTTGTACAATCTCTTCTTTTTCCTCAGTGATTTCTTTAGCTCTCTTGTAATCCATGGCAATTCATTCCAGGAAACCCTCCTTTTACTTGGAACCCTTTGGTTTGTAATCTCTAATAAACCAGACTTGAAGAACTGCCAGTTGTCTTCTAATGAGATGTTTTCTGGATTTCTTCTTAAGAATTTACCAGAGATTTTTCACATCGTCACGGATTGCGTCAAAGTTAGCTTTTGAGAACTCATACAATATACGTGGCTTCTTTTTGTTATTATTAACTAATAAAGGACACAGGACAGAGGACACACATAAATGATCCCTAATGCCTTAAATACAGGATAAATTGTAAATCTTTTTCTGCCGTCCCTTTTCAAGATTTTCTTTTCCAGATTTTCTTCCTGGGGTGTGGTTGCAAAAAGGGGGCACGGTTTTTTCGGGGGGTTGAAAACAAAACAAAAAACCAAAAAATCGCCTTTCCCTCCTGCCACTTTGCTCTTTACTTACTCTGTCTGTCCCTATCCCTCTTAACCTTCCATCCTCTGATGCATTCGTCATACCTACCACTATTTTACGTACCCTTGACCCATTCAAGTCCAATGTGTACATGAGAGAAAGAAATCGAATTAAACTGCACTCACCGAGACTTGAACCGGGCACCTCTGACATCCCTCAGTAATGAGTTCTTAGCCGTAACTAACCGCTAAACCACACAGAACTTGGACCAGCAGTCGTCATTAATTTTAATAGCAAATACGTTTCTCCTGGTGCAAGAGTGCCCAGACACTTCTCGGTCAAAGTAAATAATGCAAAAGTTTACTCGTGCGCAAAGCGTGGCCCTGTACGGTTCGTAAAATGGCTAACACAACTTGTGTTGATTTAGAGATATTCTACCAAAAATTTGGTGAAGTTAAAGCTTCCAAAAAAGACAAAAGCAAGCAAAATAACCCTTTTCATGGACGACAACTTTTATAACGATGCAGTGACGTGGTTAGAAACACGTAATGAAGACAGCAAGGACAGAACAAATCCGATAAGTCAAGACGTAGCAATTATCAAAAGAAAAGGATGGAAACCGGAGGGTGGCAAAAATTATCCAAGAACGGAAAAGAAATTGTTCAAAATTGTCAACTACACCAATTTCTTTACCAAGCCCATTCGAATATTGCGCACAAAGGAAGAGACAAGATGGACAAGTATATCAAGCGAAACTACGAGTCAGTATCCCAAGAAGTAATAACCCCCCAAAAAGGACTGAAAGCACATATACCTTGCCTCAAGCTGTCTTACGTATCTCAACACATCTTAATCCTTAATGCTTTAATCATCTTATCGGTTTCTGTATTCATACACTTATCACATTCACTATGATCAACGTAGTAAGGGAACAAAGAAGTGTACTATGCACTTAGCAGTACTCGTACTCGGACTTCCCAGATCTATTGTCCTGTATTTCACCACTACACTACAGTGACCAACATGCTCAACCCAACACAGTTCTTTTTACTATTTACTTTAGTATAATATAAGTCAATTGATATGTATAATGATCAAAACTAATCCTAACCTGACCCTACTTTTTCACTTGGCTTAATTTTGCTTAATTTAGGCTTAATTACGTTTCTTCAATACATCCGAGTGCGTATTCAACCTTGGTAAAATGAGGATTTAACCTACCGGTAGGTAAAAACGGATTCGACTTGACAACGGATATTACCGGCAACAAACACACTGTCAAACGCCTTTTACAAGTCTATGAAATTTATTTATGTTTTCGTCTGATTCTCTCGTGCCATCCCCAAATTCTTCGCAAAGTATGGCCGATAGCATACATGCAACATCTTCCTCTTCTGAACCGAATTGTTGTTTCCTCAGTTTCTTATCCGCTACGTCATTTATGATTGTCAGGATAATATCAGGTTCACGCATAATCCACACAACTGAAAATCACATCCTCGTCATTTTAGCGGCCCTGTACTTATTCCATCTGGTCTTGGAGCTTTGTCAGTATATTAATTAACTTGTCTACCTCTTGTCTCACTTCCTCAAGACTTATATTTCCACAATCTATTTCCAACATCTCGAGCTGCCTTTGCTCAAAGAGGATGTCAAGAAGCTCTACTAGATTTGGCTATTCGGGGACTTCTTAGAAGTGGCGGTCTATCGTTCGGATTGATCGTCCGCTTATTTCAGAATCTTCCCATTTTTATCTTTTACAGATAGTCTTTTGCTTCTTTTATCCTGACAGTTCCTTCACAATATTATACACTGTCGCTGCGTCATTTATCTTAGCTCCTCTTTTTATTGAACAGAAAGAAACAGATATTAATTAAAGCACACCTGCTATCTTTCATTCTTTTTATCCACCAGCTTAACATTTAATTTCATTTTAACCAAGGTAATGATCACTGTTCGCTTCCGCGCCTCTAGACACTGTTGCGTTCACCATAAACGACCTCCATCGCTGTCTTTCAACGATGTAATCGACTGATTGTATGGTGAAACCTAGATCTTTTTGTGGATGTCCTTGTGGTTGAAAAAGGACTTGTTAATACAAAAGTTGGCTCCTCCTCCTGACCAGTCTTCAGGAAGCTGGCCTCGACTACGATTCGTTGAAGAGAAATGTCACTGCTGTACATCAGTTATCTCAGATGCTGTCTCTGTTAAGTAAGATAGTTGGTATACTATCTGGTCCATTTGCTTTCTTGTGATTTAAATTCTTGAGAAGCTTTATTAAATGCTATACAGTCCATTGCTGGAACTCCACTAAAACCTTTATTTGGAATATTAGATAAAACCTATTGAGTAAACACTTGTTGAAATTGGTTACATAGAGTTTCTGCTTTCTTACCGCTGTCTGACATAACAATGTCATTTACTCTCAAAGGTGGAATCCAGGCTTGATCCTGTCTTTTTGATAAAACCTATTGAGTAAACACTTCAGTGTTGAAATTGGTTACATAGAGTTTCTGCTTTCTTACCGCTGTCTGACATAACAATGCCATTTACTTTCAAAGGTGGAATCCAGGCTTGATCCTGTCTTTTTGATTTGATATACCTTCATAATTGTTAAGGCTTTACTTTCAAATCAGTATTAAGAGATTCCGCTATATAATCATCTTGAGCTTTTTTCATTCTGAATTTAAGTGATTTTTGTAAATCACGATATTTCCGTTTGTCAGCGTCTTTCCCTGATCTCTTATAATTCAGTGTTGTACAATCTCTTCTTTTTCCTCAGTGATTTCTTTAGCTCTCTTGTAATCCATGGCAATTCATTCCAGGAAACCCTCCTTTTACTTGGAACC
Source organism: Montipora capitata (assembly GCA_949126865.1). NCBI lineage: Eukaryota > Metazoa > Cnidaria > Anthozoa > Scleractinia > Acroporidae > Montipora > Montipora capitata. The sequence goes on along the minus strand of OX421450.1, from coordinate 25,871,706 downwards.
CTTTGGTTTGTAATCTCTAATAAACCAGACTTGAAGAACTGCCAGTTGTCTTCTAATGAGATGTTTTCTGGATTTCTTCTTAAGAATTTACCAGAGATTTTTCACATCGTCACGGATTGCGTCAAAGTTAGCTTTTGAGAACTCATACAATATACGTGGCTTCTTTTTGTTATTATTAACTAATAAAGGACACAGGACAGAGGACACACATAAATGATCCCTAATGCCTTAAATACAGGATAAATTGTATACGACATCTGGGTGAGTTGACAACACACCTTGTTGACGAGTGCAAGGTTCATTGGCCACCTGTGCTGGAGCTTAAGGAAGAGGAAGTACCTAAGCACGCCGGGGTCTTTGAGTTAACCGAGGAATTCTGGCGCTACAATGATAACCACAACAAAACAACAGATCACAGCGCAGCGGACTGTGTTCGAAGCTGAAGTCCCAGGCAATGAAATTGACATAGAGTCAAAAAGGGCTGATCGCCGTAGTCGGCAGGATTCGAGCCTGCGCGGGGAGACCCCAATGGATTTCAAGTCCATCGCCTTAACCTCTCGGCCACGTCTACCTCATTAGAGGCTTTTGTTATCTATCCCTACTTGAGTTTCTATCTATGGAAATGAGTTCAATTTAGAACTTAATGGCCGTATTTATACTAGAGGACGTCTAAGACGTCCAGACGCTTTAAACGTCTGGCCGCAAGTGCGACTAATATAAATACGGGACGCACTTCGACGGCTAGAAATCAAATTTACAATTTTCTTCAAAAGATACTGAGATTTAATCAGCAGACTGTGTGCACTTCATTGCTAAGTGCGTCCCAGTTTAGTGCGTCTCGTCTTTATACTAGACGACCAAGACGTCTGCTGAGTGCGTAGTTTCGACGCACTTAACTTGACGTTTAATTCGTCTGACGTTTAATGCGTCCACCTTATTTCCCGTATTTATACTAGTCGTCTGAGACGTCTAAGGGCCGATTTACACGATACGATTTTGTTGCATGCGACAAGCTCACGACAGGCCTACGACATGACTTAGCGTTTTAAAACATGTTTTAAAATGCTACGACATTTTTTCTGACGTACACAACAATCGTAAATCATGTCGTGGGCCTGTCGTAAGCCGTTGTCGCATGCGACAAAGTCGTACCGTGTAAATCGGCCCTAAGATGTCTTAGACGGCTGAGACGTCCTCTAATATAAATACGGCCAATGAGAATTCTGGGTTACGAACTTCTAATGGAGCGCTCGATACAAACTACACAGGACACTGGAAATATTTCAGTTTTAGAGCACAACTGGTGCTTTAATATGCTTTAAATCTTTTTTGCACGTAAATTACATTTACATTTAAGAAAGAGACATATATGACCATACATAAATTGTGAAATTCAAACACCACATTTTCGGCCAAGGACGGTTCGAGCTGCCTAGTCTTGACGATGAAATGTATATTTTAAGAAATACAAGTAGAGAACATTTCAAGACACGAAATACGTTTGTTTGTTTTCATTGCTGCAACATGCAAAAATGTTCAGAGGGAGAGACTTACGAACAACTGAAGACTATTAATACAAAGTAAGGAATTTTTATCGGAATAAACTTTCTGGTTTAACATATCAAGTCATCAAGTCCCCGAATAATTCAGTCTTGGGCGATGTTTGTTGAAATCACTCCAACGGATAATATGCAACAAAAATCACGTTTCAATATGAAATGGGAAACCTGGAGGGGCATTAACTCACGGCCTTCTGGCCCTCCATTATCACCACCTTTTTTTTCCCTAAGGCTACCTTTATACGGGTCCGGACAAATATTTGCACCGACGAATTTTGTACCTGGGGGCCGTTTCTCGAAAGCCCCGAAACTTAACGGGCCATTTTCAGGTGTCACAATTCCCTTTGTAACTCAAGAACGGTGAGCATTTAATTCGTCAAACTTAACAGTTATTTTTCTTTTTGTTACTTTGAAAGCATGTGAAAAGATTGGCTTTCCAAAACAAGCGGTTGGCAATTTCACAGATGGCTTTTCGGGACTTTCGAGAAACGGGCCCCTGGACGGCCTGTTTCCATGGAACAGTGCTGTTGCAGATCACAATGGTGTTTACATGGGTCCGTGAAAATTTTGAGACCAGCTGTTGTATGGGCAGCTTGTCTGAACTTACAAGGATCTTTGAACGTTGACATTTTGCATTAAAATTTTGGGATTTTTCGGCACAACTTTGAGATTTTGAGAAATTTTTTGGAGATTTTTAAATTAGAACATTTTTGAAAGATTATCTGGACAGATTTTTAGGCGACTTTTGGGGATTATTGTAGCTAAGCCTACTTTCTGGTTCGTGACTTTTTCCGCGTCCGGTTGTCTAGGGCATGTACTAAAGCCAGGAACACCGGAACACCCCGGAATACTCCGGAACATCCTGGAAGTAACCCAAAACCCTCAATTTGGCTAACCCTAGACCTAGCTAGGCCTTAAGTTGGTTTTTAGGCCTAGGATTAGCCAAATTGAGTGTTTTGGGTTACTTCCAGGGTGTTCCGGTGTTCCGGGTTTTGGCACATGACGTTGCCTAGAGAGCTGCTACATGCTCACGAAGAAATTGAAATGTGGGCATGCAGTAGCAAAGCTAATCCGGCTAAAATAGCGATGCATGCAGTTGCCGCTCGTCTCCTATAGCTTATATCTGTATTGTCCTTTTTAAAATTTGTTTTGTGTCAAACTTGATTATAAACAGAGCGAAATGTAACTTTACGAAAGTGACAAATTGCGACCTTTTATCATTTTTGCTCAGCAACCAAAAGAACATCAGTAGATTCCAGGCCTTAACCGCGCTAACCGTGCAAAACTTTGCACGGTTCGGGGGTTTTCACGAGTCCGTAGGCATATTGGAACCGTTGTCCTAGCGAATTTAGACCTGCCGGTACAAATCCGCTTGCGGATTTGGATCCCCCATTACAGTTTATTTGACTGTTTATCGAGACAGAGTTAGATTTTGGATTGGAGAAACTGACCGATGCCATAAAGCATAAATCTTTGAGAAAAAGACTTGGCTAAACTTCAGAATACCCCGCCACTTATTTGCATGTCATTGAATAAGAATAAGCTCTATTGTATTAAGTCTCGTTCTTCAGAAGATGCCGCATAGGGGAAACAATGGTGGTTAGCTGTGGCGGGGTATTCTGAAGTTGCTCCAAAGACTTAGATCAGTTAATTATTCAGTAAAGCTTGTTCGCGGCGGCATTTCGTAAAGTAGATGCGAATTTGAACTCCTTTCTGACAGAAGCTTTTACGCTTTTAAGTACGAGGATTTCGTTGAATTGTCGTGTTAATTTTCTAATAAGGAGAAAAAGCAAAAGTCAGACTTAAGATTCAGTTAAAGTTGTTTAAAAGCATGGGCTGTGGCCATTTCGTAAAGCTTTGTTTCTTTTATAGATCTTTCCTTCCATTTGATAATTTTAATGTGCGGCGCTTTCACAAAAGAGTTGCCACTTTTTGAAGTGACACCACTTGGTTGGAAAACGCATAATTAAAAGTTTACTTACTTTTCCAGTCATGAATTCTCGTATTAATTTTCAATAAAGAGAAACTAAGCAAAGCTAGACTTGAGCTTCTTTAAAAGGTTTTTTACTACTAAAAACAATTTACAAAGGAATTTTATTACCTTAATCAAAAGAACGCTTATTTTCTGGGGGGCTCAAATCCGTCGGGGGAGGGGGGCAAATCCGCTGTGACACCGTGCTGGCCAAAAAGTTGACCTGCCCTTATCAGATCCCAAACTTGCACACTTAGCCATTGAAAAATTCGTCCAGTTCCTCCGGTCCCGTGTGAACGCAAGATGGAACCGTGCAAGTTTTTCTCCTTGCAAAATTTGTCCGGACCCGTGTAAACGGGGTCTAATACACTTACATCTTTTCTTCTTCGAACGGATGTAGCACTTTTAAAAGCTGTTATTACAGTTGAGCCCACCTTTCAGCGGTGTTTGTTTCAGAGCGGTCGGAAGCAAGGCTTTCGGGTCAACATTCGATCAGATTTTGAGAAGAGGTAGGAGATTAAGCGCGCGAAATGCGAAAAAAATAATGAGTGCCTATCCAGAATCTACGCTTTTCTCAGACGAAGATAAGAAATTCTTGTTTTGACCTAAAGCCTCGTTTTCGCTCCTTTTGAAACTACGACCGCTGTGACGTTGGCGTGCTATATGTAAGCAAACAAAGTATACTATACTTACAATAAAACTGTACTATAATGGCGACCATGTTGGAATAAGGTGTACATGTATCAACTTTCAGAGAATGCAAAAATTATGGAAACGTATCCATACAAGGACAGTGGAAAACTCTGAACGAGGGGGAAGAGTTGAACCCACGATCTTCGGATTGCTCTACCGACTAAATTAGGACGTCAGACGGGGGCAGGACGTGATTACTTCAGAGAGTCTGGACGAGATTGAGACCTAACTGAATCAGCCAAGATTTTAACATTTCTGTACTGGCCATTACAATGATCTTTTTAAGCATTGGTCAGTACAGCTCTCTGATAGTTGCCAGAAAATGTAACTGGCAGCTGTTAGAATTCAACCCTAGATTGCCTTTCATAAATTACTCTATAATCAAAACACTGAACTAACTTTATAGATGTATTTGCTGTTTGCTTACGGGTTGAGTGTCTCCAGCTGGAGAATTGACTGGCTTCACGGTATCACTTGGAGCTATTGACTCTAGTGATAAAGCGCCGCTGGGCACGGAAACAGACTGTCCTGTCATACAAGCTTCTGAGGCTAATTCAGATTTGGACGACTTTAAATTAGAGTTTACCAACTTGCTACAAAAGAAAACCAGAACGTTAAATGTCACAGTCATGAAATGAATGTATACATTTGAAGTGCTGGTTATAGGTGACACGGAATCCATGAGATAATTAGCAACTATTCGGTGGCTTCGCGGCTCGGTAAATATCCACCACTAGCCACCGACACTGAGGTGAATAGTTGTTTTAGTATATACTAAAACAGTGACAATGTAGCACAAAAAGAGGATTTTAACTCGTTTATTCATGCAAAGATTACAACATTTTCGTGCGCAAATTCCGCGCGGATTGCTCGGAGGTGAATAGTTATCAACTATTCACCCAAGTGGAGGTGGCTAGCGGTGGATATTTACCGAGCCGCGAAGCGGCGAGGTAAATATCCAACGCCTTTATTCTTATATCCACCGCCTTTTTTCTTCACTTGTCACGGATGCAAATCGGGACGCCATTTTTTCCCGAGTTGCTCGGAGGTAAATAGCACAGGATATTCGGAGTTTGACGAGCCAATCAGCGCGCTCGTTCAACGCTATCCACTGTTTTAGTATATACTAACAAAGGATATCCGGAGTTTGAGTAGCCAATCAGAGCACGCGTTCAACGCTATCCACTGTTTAGTATATATTAAAAACATTTATTTTTTAATTATTTTTGGAGCACTGGCATTTCACTGAACCTGATACAGGGCCAATCATTACTTTTTCAATGTCATTTTTAAGGTGATAATACTTAATTCAGAAATTAGGTGAGCGCATTTGGCTCCCTACCTTCATTGTGGGGACTAGCCATGCGCATTGGATACTTTTCAGACTGACTGCTTGTTTACCGTGCGCTCTCTCTCGTGTCTTCTTCGCTCCTGACCAATAACTCGTAGAATTACAACCAAACTTCAAGTTAAAGGTAAAACTCGTTTAATTCGTAAAATCAACGGTATCCCATCTTTCCACCGAAAACACCTTGTCAAAGCAGTGTGGTTTCTGGTAGCCACCTTGCCAAATCAGTATTATTTTTACTCCAAAGCAGAAATCTTGCTGTTAACAGAATTTTCAGTTGCTTCCGCTTTTTGAGTTTCAGTTACTTTGGGTCCATCTTCCTCTTTCCTCGGGGTTCGGTTTTTAAATGGCCCTCTCTTCAACATAAGGAAAAAACGAAATATCTGTTAATTGGGAGGAATAAAATAACTTACTGTGTCATCCTTAGGGCACGAAAAGAGATCCGAATGGCCATGGTCGACCTGAGGCGGACCGAAAAAAATTAATTCGCTCAGATAATGATTTTTCGCAACAAGCCACTCTCGGATAACAGCCTAAGGAAATTCATTGCTTGGCAAAAACAAAAGCTTTCGGAACAGGAATTTAAACTACTCTCTAACAACACCATAAAGCAATTCATTGCCAGTGAAAAGCATATTTATAAGAAAGAAGACTCGGTCCGAGGCAATGATCGATAACATGGCCTAAAGAAATCGTTTTCAGGAAAATCCACTCCTTCACCATTTTTGATCGTTTCCTAGAAGCGAAGAAAATCACTTTGCTTTACTATCACTTGCCTTTGATCCCCCTCTTACACCAAATTCTTCTTGAATCCATGGGTGACCTGTGCATGAAAAGATATTCTCATCCGGAGCGTTAAAATCGTCTTCATCTTCAAAGGTCCCCATCATCGGATACGACCCACGATTGCAGTAATATGAGTTTTGCATATACTCTTCTGTGTCGTAGGTTGGAGGGTTTCCTGAAATGCGAAATTTTATTTGGTACAATTTCGTACAGAGGCTTAGTTAAGTTGGAAACTTCACTCGTCAGTGCTCGTCATTTCAATAATTAAGGTGAAGTCTCAAGTCTGGTTTGATGCTGCTCTGATATGAAGATTAATAAAGTTGCTTCGGCGGGCTCTCCTAGTGTCTTCATCAGGAGTAAATATGAAGATGCGACAAAAGTCCTTTTATATTCTCACGAATTTAAGTCCAATATTAAATGGGTGTCACCCGCTTAGACCACTAACATCAAGGTTAAAAAGAGCCTGGGTGGAATTCATGTGTCTAGCTTCCATAAAAAGCCGATATTGGTACGGCCATTTGGTGGTAGATATATCCCACCCAATAAGCCACACTAACAATTGTGTGCATTCAAATGTGCTCTTTCTTTGTTACATGCATGTGCATCAGAAATTTATGAATTTCAAAATGGCTCATTTCCCTTGCGCCGCCATCTTTAACAACTCATGGTGATGTGATATGGTTTTTCTGTCATTATGCAAAAGGTCTTTGTGTCAGAACAATACAGTAACCGTAACACGTTATAATTTTGAAGATGGCGGCGATTCCAAAATTCATTTCTTTTTGTGATACAAACATTATTCCTCCGGTTTATTCTCAGTATTCTTTCGTAGGAGTCAAGGTTCTCTTGAACATACTTTGGGTCCAAAAACTGATTTTACACCTCATTCCTGCTCACTTTCAGGGTTTCATAATGATGGTAAGTGACTTAGTCCCACAATCTATGACCTCTGTTCTTACTTTCATTTGATGTTATCTTCGTCCAGGTATCGAGGGAAGAGATGGCACTGCATAATTATCCACAATCACAAATTCACCGATGGCGTCCATGAAAGCCTTTATTACAGACGCATTCTCACAGTCCCAACCACACGTTGCATGAATCTTGTCTGCGTGTTCAGTTTCCATGCTTTCATCTTTCTCTGGCATTCGTCGACAGTCCGCTTCATGTGCAGGGTCGACGTCTTTGTTCGCACCGGATCCTTCCTTTTGGTCTCCATCATTCACGTCCGATATTTCATTATTCTCGAGCTTGTCTTCTACAAGTTTCACTTCGTCATTCCCCTTCACAGGAGCGGAAACGTCTAAAAATCGAAAACCCTCTGTGACCAAAGCAGTGAATTCAGGTAAAGATTACCTTTCCCTATACTATTCAATGTCTTGGTTACAGACGTCCTTTCAAAAGCCAAGGTGCATTAGACCAAGATAAAATGAAAATAAATACACGTAAACTGCGTAGGGGATTTTTCCCGGGGTTTGTGAATTTCACAAATCAGTATTTTACTAAATGAACATTTAAGGTCCACTACTAAGTAATGATGCCATATAAACCCATCGAAGGGACGTTCTTAAGCCAGGGACGGAAGCCGGAACTGAACATTTCGCAAGGCAGGACAGTAGCCTCTCCGAGATTATTAAAGTAAACATCTCAAATAGAGCGAGTTTCAATCGAAAACCAAAACCAAAGTAATTACTTCGGCCAATCAGAAAGAACGGAGACAATCCGGTAAACCAATCAAAACTCGCAGTAATTACACGTAGCCGACACAAAGCGGGGAAAATGTGCACGTGCGAGCCACGATTGGTTTTGGTTTCACTTCTGATTGGTTGAAAAAGTGGCGAGAGAACTTTGAACCAATCACTGAGTGAAGTAATCATAAACCAGAGCAATTCGCTAATTACTTTCGACACTCAAGAGAAACCACTCTTGTGAAAAAACACTTAGTAATACTGATGTGGTAGTGTCAAGACAAGTTAAAAAGGAAAACAGCTCACTTCCGGTTGCTGTCCTTGGCTCAAAAACCTCCCTGTTTGAGCTCCCTAACACGGCAACAACGGGGGAGCAAAAGAAAAGAAACGGGACAACAACATGCCATTGATCGAGCGCTTTTCAGTCAGTCAGGTACAGTAGTCAATGGTCAGGATGTCACGCAAAGCTTGTTGTCCGACACCCGAAAGACGGCTGCCAAGGAGACTATGTTATTTACGAAACCCCACTACGACACAGTTTCCATTTTATGTACAACGAGATGCTTCCGTGAAGCATACACTGGGTTGCCTGGGGTACGTGCTACAGAAAATCAGAAGGCACTGAATTGTATGGTATTGAAATACAGCATTCCAGTCTCTGAAGAATAATAAATAAAAGAGAAGCGAGAAACATTGGCTTCTGGGCTGACATGTTGATAATTTTCAAGTTCCCTCACAACTTCTTTTCACCACAAGTGTGCCCTCTGAGCATCTGACAGCTTTGTAATACTAAACTTCACTGAAGTCAAGCCCTGTTCAGCGGGGTTAGTGTTAGGATGGGAGACCAAAACAATGAACCCCTCATAAAAAACAGAAGCATCTGACCGAAATTAACGCTAACAAATGCGAACTCAGCAAGGTACAGATTTTGTCAGCTTGCTTTATGCAAAACAAATATTGATGAAAAAGCAAATAACTTATTGATACGCAGTTTTTAGAAAGAGCAGGAGGAAGTTTCCGGGACGGTCGATCGAGAATGAAATATTTACGACATGAAAACAACATTAATCTTGAACCGTGAATATAGAATATAAAAAGTTACGATCAGCGACAAACATTTTGGGAGATTTTTGCTACGTTCAAGTAAATTGCAAAATCGAAAGTGACATGGCCGGAATTCAGCGGGCGCCGAGATTAAGTTACCGCGGCATGTTTACTCGCCAAACAGTGAGGCATCTGTGTCAAATGATGGCAAGATACCGGGTTTTTGTAAGTTTCTTTTTCTGTCAAGTGTTATAAAGTTTGACAATGAAATGAGCGAAGTCAAAACAAAGATCCCAATCGCCCAACTCTTGTTTATGCAAAGTCAAAATTTACTCTCCAAGACGCGTTCGACGTTATTTATCACCAGGTAATTCCATCATTTTGGAAATAGCAGCTACTTTATTATTCATCTGCGTCACAAGTTTTCACTGATTTTGGGGCTCATTTTGTTGAAACTCAAGCACCCTTCCAACAGGCCTGTGAACCCTTCCTGCTTACAGAGCAATACTAAAAAACTTCTCCCATATCACATTTCAACCTTAAGCTCGAAAATTCAATACACAACATGATATTATAATTCACAAAGGCAGAAAATACCACAGAATCTTTTTCGTCTCGACGGGCGATAGATTGTTGTCGAAGTCCAGTACTCGTCGCTTTTGAGATTCCTGCTCAGTTTATCCAACTGACTTTCCATTATTGAGCTCCATAAGGGTATATTTTGTTTAAGGATCCACTAAAACGCCATTCGCGTTACATGACTTTCGACGCCATTGCAGGCTAAGTTAATGATTCTACTGTGTCCACCAGAGAAATCTACGCAGTTCCACTACCCTCTCGATCCTAAGAAAATACACGCAGAAGGCTCTATGCACAAAGACACCACTTACCAGGGGAGTGACAGGCAAGACTTTTACCGACACGGAAAAAAAAACAAAAAAACAAAAATAAATAAAACAAATAAAACAAACGAACTAAACGCAGACCTCGACTGGTTTCCCATAGGCAACCCAGTAAAAACAGAGTAAAGCTATCAAGAAGACAACTCTGAACTGGGAAATAGGACCTTATCTTGTTTATCCTCATGCTGTGGACATCATTAATCAGTTATATTGTACATTTAGCCCTGCTCTCGAAAAACAAAAAGAATACTTCATGCAAAGAGAAGGACGAAAACAATTTCACCCAAAGTACACAACGTCTGTCAGGTTTGACAGGCCATAGTTCTTTTGTGAACCGGTTTAGTCAAAACTGAAATGGTTTAGATTGTTTTGAAATGGTTCAGACGACGATGTTAAAACGGAACAGACTAATTCAAATTGGTTTATTCAACTGAGAACAAATGATCTCGTGCCCTGTAGCAGACTGGTTTACTCAAAGAAGGCACAATTCAGCTATAACTGACAAATGAGTTAACTCACCAGCAAATGGTTTAATCAAGTATCAAATGGTTTAAGACACGGGCAATTGATTCAGTGCAAAGTCAAATGGACAAGAGAAGACTGAAATGGTTTAGTTAAAGAAGGAACGGTTCAACTAGTCGACGAACGACATAACTCACCAGCAAAAGGTTTAATGGCCAGGAAAGTGATTCAGCGCAATGTCACTCAAATGGACAAGACGAGACTGAAATGGTTTAGTTAAAGAACGAATGGTTCAACTAATCGACGGACGACTTCACTCACTGGCCAATGGTTTAATCAACCCTTGAAGTGTCAAATGGTTTAAAAGCCGGGCAAGTGATTCAGTGCAAGGTCAAATGGACAAGTCAAGACTGAAATGGTTTAGTCTATGGGGGATCTGATGTAAATATCAGTAGTAAGCTCAATAAACCTCGGCACAAACCTGACAGGCTTTTTGTACTCCGGGTGAAATTGTTTTCTTCCTTCTTTTTGCATGAAGTTTTCGTTTTGTTTTTCGAGAGCAGGGCTAAATGTAAATGATTAATGATGTTCACAGCATGAAGATAAACAAGATAAGGTCCTATTTCCCAGTTCAGAGTTCTCTTCTCAATAGTTTTACTCTGTTTTTGTACATGAAATGAAAACTGTGTTGAAGCGGGATTTTGTAAAGAACGTAGTCTCCTTCGCAGCTGTCTTTCAGGATGTCACACAACAATCTTTATGTGACATCCTGACCATTGACTACGAGACTGACTAAAAAGAAGGGTCCTTAAGGTAATTCCCTACAAAAATGACGCACTATCCAGAATTTTGTTAAACTTGGCACAATTGATATTCATACACAGGACACTAAAAAAAGGCAACAAAAGGGTGGTGTCACCAAGCTTGTTTATGCGCTGCATGCCCTTTCTTCTAAGTACAACTAAAAAAGCAAGGTGACACAAACACCAACCCAGTGTGGCCAACACATCACGCATGCACACAACCATTTCACCCAGTCAATTAGCAGCCATGGACAGCTGTTTCGGCCTTGCTAGGCCTCATCAGCATGGCATAGCTAACATACCAGGCGGGTGTCTTAGACACCCCTTTAAGTGGCAGCTCCACACAACAAATGTGGTAAGCTGGGTTGGGAACAGCACAGCCGTTCTCCCACGGCAAGCGTGTGGGAAGGTGGATCACCAGAAGAGACCACTGTGTCACAAAATTTTTATGTACAACAAAAAAACCAAGGTCACAGTAACACCAACCCGGTTGGTGTTTGTGTCACCTTGCTTGCATGCAGCACGAAAACAAGCACAATGACACCATCTTTTTATTGCCTTTTTTAGAGAGAGGTGCAGCATTGCGGTTTATCACTATATCATGACTAATTATCACTTATGATATATCAAGAAATATCTTGTATGTTTCTTGTAAGCAATGTTGATAATATCATGATTAATCAATGGTTTTATAAGGGACTAATTTTTTGATATTCCGCATTAGGTTTTTATCATATAAGCATAATTTATCATGATATTATCAGAATATTTAATTAAGTAAGAATTTCTTCTTCCTCCTGTGATATAGTGATAAATCATGATATTATCAGAATATTTAATTAATAATAACAATAGGACATTTATAATGCGCAAATTCCATAAAATGTTCAAATGCGCAGGACAAGATTAAAAACGAAATAGAAAGGCTAAAAAGCTAAAATTACAATTAAGAGTAAACTTACAATACTTTAAAAAGCTAATATTACACAAGTAAACTCACAATAATAAAAACAACTATGATAACAATGCATGACGGAAAAGGTGAGTTTTTAGCTTGGCTTTAAAAATACTAACTGTGCTGGCGCTTCTTATGTCAAATGGTAACGCATTCCACAGTTTCGGTGCAGCACAGGTAAAAGAACGATCACCTAGTGTAGCTTTAGATTTAAAACGCGGGTAACTAAGTAAAAGGTTATCACTAGAATTCCTTAGATTGTATTTAGATGGGAGCCTAAGAGAAATGAGCGACGATAAATAAGTAGGCGCTAAAAAATTTAGAATCTTAAAAGTAGTTAAAAGTATTTTAAAATCAATTCTATATTTAATCGGCAACCAGTGTAATTCATAAATAAGAGGAGTCACATGACAAAATTTCTGTTCTCTAAAAATCAGTCTGGCGCAAGCGTTCTGTACTCGTTGCAGTTTATGCAACAAGCAGTCTGGTAGTCCATATAAAAGACCATTGCAATAGTCAAGGCGACTTGTTATGAATGCATGGACAAGTATCTCAGATGACTTCCGTGAAAGATACTTTCTGATCCGACGAATATTATAAATATAATAAAATGAAGAGGCACAGATTTTTGTGATGTGTGATGCCATGGACAGCCTCGAATCAAACCAACAACCGAGTTTTTTGCGAGTGGCACGGGATGAATATCTGAGTCACCCACACGTATACTGATATTATCTAGCTTTCCCAGTTGTTGTGATGAACCAATGATGAGGAATTCAGTCTTGTTGTCATTAAACTTAAGATCATTATCCAACATCCAAGAACGAATGTCTGTAATGCAGTCTTCCATATTCCTCACCACAGCAAGCTGTTCAGCTCTGTCGTTGGGACTAAATGAGATGTAAACTTGTGAATCATCAGCGTAACAGTGAATCATGGGCAGATGATGTTTAATTATCTCAAAAAGCTCACTCGTGTACAACGTGAACAAGAGCGGACCAAGGCAGGAACCTTGAGGCACGCCGCATTCTAATTTAAAAGGCTTAGATAGTGACTCATTGATCATTATCCGCTGAGTTCTTCCAGACAAATAAGATGCAAACCAGGAGAGGGCTTTTCCCTGTATACCAAATGAGTATTCAAGTCGACGTAGCATAGTGTCGTGATTAACTGTATCAAAAGCAGCACTCAAGTCGAGCAGAATCAGCAAAGTAACACGTTGATTGTTCATGTTCAAGAGGATGTCATTCATAACCTTAAGCAGTGCAGTTTCTGTGCTGTGGTTTTGTCGATAAGCTGATTGGAACACTGGGAACAGATTGCTGCAATTTAAATAATGCTGTAGTTGCTTGGTAACCGCAGTCTCAACTAGCTTTGAAATATATGCCAAATTACTCACTGGTCGAAAGTTCTTAAAGACAGGGGGTAATCCATCCTTTTTCAGCAGAGGCCGCACTAGAGCACACTTCCAGGTGCGTGGAAAATAACCAGAATCAAGCGAAAGGTTAATTATTTTGGTGATTGCAGGCAGTAACACATTAACGCACTCATTAAGAAGCTTGGTTGGAATAGGATCAAGAGGGCAGGACTTCTTAGACGAAGCTGTGATTAGATCAAGCACCTCTGATTCAGACAACAGATTAAATTCTGTAAAACAGGAAGCAGTCACAGTACTAGTTGCGTTAACAGGAAGGCAGATCTGGTTTGTACTAGCAGACCTGATATCAGACCTGATATCAGCAATTTTTTGGACGAAGAATTTTCCAAAATCATTGGCCAACTGATAATCATTGGTAGATGATGGAAGACCAGAACCTTTCGATAAATTTAGCAATGACTTGCTTGCTCTAAATAACCTCCTCTGGTCTGTGCTGTTCTCAGTTATGAAGTTGGTATAATAATCACTACGAGCCTTGTTACTCAGAAACGTCACACGATTTCTCATAGTACGGTAAGACAGTAAATTAAGTAAGAATTTCTTCTTCCCCCTGTGATATAGTGATAAATCATGATATTATCAGAATATTTAATTAAGTAAGAATTTCTTCTTCCCCCTGTGATATAGTGATAAATCATGATATTATCAGAATATTTAATTAAGTAAGAATTTCTTCTTCCCCCTGTGATATAGTGATAAATCATGATATTATCAGAATATTTAATTAAGTAAGAATTTCTTCTTCCCCCTGTGATATAGTGATAAATCATGATATTATCAGAATATTTAATTAAGTAAGAATTTCTTCTTCCCCCTGTGATATAGTGATAAATCATGATATTATCAGAATATTTAATTAAGTAAGAATTTCTTCTTCCCCCTGTGATATAGTGATAAATCATGATATTATAGCTTGCTATTCAGAAATATATTTTTCCATGCTATTCTCAAGATTTGAGAGTGATACTTTGATATCTCAATTTACCACTTTTTCAAATTAAAGATTTGATGGCGACAATTACAGAATTTGCAAGCGAAAATTATTGAGCAACTATCATGATAATCTCAAATGATAATGATAGTTTAATATTTGACATGCACATTATGATGAAAATGATTCCTCGATATTATCATTCTATTATCACCCAAATATCAATAAAATATCCAAATATCAAGTCTCAAACAAATAACATCCTATCAAGATATTTTGATAAACCGCAATACTGCACCTTAGTGCTTTTTTAGTGTCCTGTGTATGAATATTAATTGTGCCAAGTCTGACAAAAATCTGGATAGTACGTCATTTTAAAGGGGATTACCTTAAGGACCCTTCTTTTCAATCAGTCAGGTACAGTAGTCAATGGTCAGGATGTCACGCAAAGCTTGTTGTGTGACACCCGAAAGACGGCTGCCAAGGAGACTATGTTCTTTACGAAAGCCCACTATGGCACAGTTTCCATTTTATGTACAAAAACAAAAGTAAAGCTATCAAGAAGACAACTCTGAACTGGGAAATAGGACCTTATCTTGTTTATCTTCATGCTGTGGACATCATTAATCAGTTACATAATTTGTACATTTAGCCCTGCTCTCGAAAAAACAAAAAGAATACTTCATGCAAAGAGAAGGACGAAAACAATTTCATCCAAAGTACACAACGCCTGTCAGGTTTGTGCAAAGATTTATCGGGCTGACGACAGATATTTACATCGGACCGCCGCGGACTAAATCACTTCGGTCTTGACTTGTCCATTTGACCTTGCACTGAATCACTTGCCTGGCTATTAAACCATTTGACACTTGATTAAACCATTGGCCGATGAGTGAAGTCATCTGTCAATTAACTGAACCATTCGTTCTTTAACTAAACCATTTCAGTCTCATCTTGTCCATTTGACAAATTGCACTGAATCACTTGCCCGGTCATTAAACCATTTGCCGGTGAGTTAAGTCATTCATCGACTACTTGAATTGTTCCTTCTTTAACTGACCCATTTCAGTCCTCTCTTGTCCGGTTCACTTTGCACTGAATTGATTGAAACCATTTGCCGGTGAGTTGAGTCATTTGTAAATTAGCTGAATTGTGCCTTCTTTGAGTAAACCATTCTGCTACGGGGCACAAGATCATTTGTTGCCAGACATGATCATTTCACATTTCATTCACGGATGGATTCTCAGTTGAACAAACCAATTTGAATTAGTCTGTTCTGTTTTAACATCGTCATCTGAACAATTTCAAAAACAATCTAAACCATTTCAATTTTAAAATAAAGCCGCTTCACAAAAGAACACTCAACCTTTTGTTTTTTTGTTATCATTTATCATTTTTTACCCATTAGTACCTATAACCAGT
The DNA here is from genome assembly GCA_949126865.1 of Montipora capitata. Classification (NCBI taxonomy): domain Eukaryota; kingdom Metazoa; phylum Cnidaria; class Anthozoa; order Scleractinia; family Acroporidae; genus Montipora; species Montipora capitata. The sequence goes on along the minus strand of OX421450.1, from coordinate 25,855,703 downwards.
GCACCGTGTTACTGGCTAAAACAGGTGAAAATGTATTTTAGTTTGAAAAATTTAAACGTTGTAGTAAGCACGAGTAAGGCGACGCTATGAGTTCTAGCATAAAATTTATGCTGTATTTATTCTGTACTACATGTATGACTGAAAAATGGCAGAAAGCCAACCAGTGTAAAAAAAATGTTGCTGTAAAGGGGAGAAGTTGATGTTTGTGTAGACTAACGATCAAGTTTAAATTTTTATTGTACATTAACCCGTAAGAAATCGTTATTTTGTGCCACTGATGAGTAAAAGAAATTTTCGTGCTTTACAGTGCCACTGAGTAAATGGAACTTTTGTCTAAAGTGTACAATGTATAGCTACATTAATCCCATGATTTCCCTATGATTATCATGATATTATCACCCTATACCCAAGATACAGTAATAAAAGCAAAGATTGCCTAGGTCTGCGTTTTCCAGGTCAGCATTTTCTAGGTCTGTGTTTTCAAGGTCCGCATTTTCTAGGTATGACTGTGTTTTCTAGGTCTG
>OX421450.1:25827679-25850179 GCA_949126865.1 Montipora capitata | reverse complement strand
TCTACAATTGAATGATCATTGGCCAAGGTGTTATTCCATACAGCCGAACCTCTATATCTAATCGAGAAATGGACAAATCCTGAGTTGAAGCGAGGTACACAGACAGAGTCAGGTGTCCTAGACGGATATGTCGATGTTCGTCTACAGATTATATTGTCACATAATGGCAAAGGCAGATTTTCCCAGTGATGAAGTAGACTTGAAGGTAGCAAAGTTCGTAGATGCGGTACAAATGACTAGAAAAAAGTAGTGTAGTGTAGTGTATAGTGTACATGTACGTAGGTTTGAGTTCTGAAAACGATAATTAAATACAATACAGCTAAGATAATCCATTAGCTACATAGGCATAAAACAGACATAATAATGGTACACTGTACTTAACCGGCTGACTAAAAAAGGCAGTTTTTAGAAAGACTAATAGACATAACTAACACCTCGTAGCATAAAAAGAATGCTGAGAACATTTCATCCAAAGTACCAGAATAGTAGAAACAACAGAACTAAAACTACTAGCACTCAACTATCTTGATCACGATAACGATAATTAATTTGGTAAAGATCAGACAATTACTTTTGTAGCGTGACAACACTTGAACATTGAAAACTAAATGTAAGTCACTGGCAATAATAAAAATGAAAGTAAAAGATAAGGAACTTACTTTGGTGACGACTCACACAGGTGATAGCAGAGAGTACAATAGTACATGTAGCCTGTAGCTGATTGATCCTCTGATTGTAGTGGTTGCGGAATAACAAACGATTACGGTTGTTACGAGTCGCTGTTTTATACATGTATGCGCACATGTGTGATTATGCATAGGGCGTTCCTTGAAACATGTAAACTACATTTTAGAAGTGTTATTTCATTTCCTACACGAATTTAGCTTTGAGTAAGCATGAAACTACAAATTCCTAACCGATGTGTAAATACATTTGAGCACATTCTACTGAAACCAAAGCTATTGATTGCTACTAGAAAACGTCTTAAAATCAGGTAGCATTTCAAAACTAACAGGACGTTAGTTACTCTTTAATGTAACTTGTTGTCTTATACTTTGGTGAGCTGATTTATTTTACATAGAGCATACATTTTCACAACTTACCAAGGCAATCTGGACTCTTGTAGTAATCACTTCCTTCAGAGTAGCCAAGACCAGCAAGAGTGCAAACGATTTCTGTACTTAGAGTTTCACCTAAATCACTTAAATTTTCCATACCTGCAAAAATTAAGGAATTAAGCACTAAGAAGAAGTCAACAGAGACTTGCACAACTCTGGTTTTAGGAGACAGCTGCTATGAATACCATAACTTATCGACCCTCCTGTCATTCCACCTTATTGTCTGATCTAAGATGGAATCAAAACCAGTGTGTTTTAAGCAACCTTATTAATCACACTTGCACATATACAATGTACATGTGCTTATCCAAAAGGAGCACCTAGCATAATGGCTACATGTATATCCAATATGGCAATGTCCATAGTCCGAACTGTAATGCGGTAGTGCATCATAGTAACAAAACATCAAAGCATGCATTGCATGTCATGACATTGTCTCCATTACAGTTTTCATTTTTTTCCTTTCACATTTTGCTTCCTAGTATCTCTGATTCCTGATTAGTCTTGATCTTTTGCAAAGAGCTGCAGCTTAAGCTAATCACACAGACCTCTATGTTATAATTTGCGATACCCTGCTTAATTAATGTCACCTACAGTGTATAAGCTTGTTTATACACATGTAATTAACCACACACTGAAAAGAGTACTAAGGGAGAGTTACAATAAAATGACTCCAAGTATACGGATTTGTCTGGGAAATTCAGTAGTGGATTCAAGACCATATGACAACACCCAAAAGTTCTCAAGAAGAGTTTACTTTACTGACATGTCTGTTACTTATTTCCAATGAAGTTATTTTTCTGGTTTTGTAGCTTTCTGTGCAGATATACCTTACAGTCAACAAAGGTTCAGACACCTGGCCTCTTAACTGGATATTTATGAAAACTACAGACCACACAAAAAGCAAGCAACACACCATTACAACTGAGTGAAGCCTTTCACTGAGAATTTTTGTATATAATAATATTGTTCTCTTGGATGTAAATACATACTTACATACTGTATCTACAACCATTTTTTTGCACTGTGTCTATTATGGCCAGCAGCCCATCAAGACTCAGCAGTATAGTAATTTTTCAAACAGAAAAAAACTGGCAGTTTCAGGACATTGTGCACTTCAATAATATTGAATGCTCACTGTTTTAAAATAGGACGTGTCTAAATGACCAGCAGCTGGTCAAGGTTTTCAAATCACAAAATGACCGGCATGTATTAAGCGTAGCCATTCGAAATAGATCTGATAAACAGTATTTAAGTCTAAGCGCTCATTTTTAAATGGTTGACATGCAACTATTGCAGCAAGTACCTAGATCAGTTGAAGACATTGAAAATTTAAAGCCAATACACCTGTAGCTTGAGTCAAGTGGTAATAGACCGCTTGCGAATTCTCATGGATGGACTGGATCTAGCATGAAATGGAGGCTAATGTGGGCAAATCTTTTCAAATGTAAATTAATTTGCCCGCATTAGCCTTCATTTCATGCTAGATCCAGTCCAACCATTAGAATACGAAACTGTTATTAAAGTTACACCATGCAATCAGAGCCTTTCTTTTGCTTGCTCGATTTTGGCGTTCTCGAGAAAGGCTCTGCATGAATCGAGTAAGAGCTTTATTGAATATGCGCTGCATGTTGCCAGGATACAGTCTCAAACCCAAGCCTAATATGCCAGATCTCACCGCCATCTTGGTTTTTCATGGTACAGCGGGCTCAATTATAACCATCGGTTTTGTCACTAAACGGATGCTCGCACTGGAATAACTGGTTTGACGAGAGAAAACAAGATTGACTAGTCCAGAAGCTCGGGCTGCGGCAGCTTCAAAGAGTTGACGTGATTCGGGCAGAGCCTACTTTTCTCCTCCTCAGTAAAGAAAAAGACAAAAGGAGGCTCTGCTCGCAGGGTGTTAAAGTTAGTGATAATGGCAAGATTTGCATAGTGCCAAGTAGTCGCACAAATAGATTTTACAGATTGACTGCTGTAAATATCAACAAGTACTTCTTCACAGACTAAACAAAGATAACACTGAATAAACTGAATATTTCACAAAGATCAACAGAAAATTGAGAAATTATTGGACTGCCAGCAAGGAGTATTTTCAAAATCCTGTCCGGCTGCCGGACATGTAGACAAGGCCTTTTAAAATAAGTGCTTGGACTAAATTAATAACTTTTCAACAGAAGCACATGACCTTGAAACATGTAACTTGCAACTCTTTTCCTTGGAACAAAGCTGGGGATTTTAGGACACCAATTTTATGCCCAAATATGGACAAAAATAAGATTGAAGCTGCATGCATGCGAAAATACATGAGCTACGCTACATCCAAATAAGGAAATTTTTAAACTGAAAAAAACTCCAGCTCCGAACCAGAGTTACACGCTTCAAAGTCATGAGCTTCTGCTTTAAAGCTTGGTATAGCTGTGGTCAATGACACTTTGCTCAAAGGATTGTCAACCTAAGCTTGCAATTGAATTGAACACCGTCTTGAAAATGAAGGCAACTCGAAGCTTTCTCATTCGAAAATACTTTTATACTGCAATATGTGAACAGGTATGCCTAAATGAAGCATTAATTTTCGGTGTTATTGTATGTTGTAAACACAGCCGACATGTAAGCTTTATGATATCGTTGTCTTGTGCTTTGCGACGATTCGACCAAGATAGCATTCGATTCGATTCAAATGGGCTCACCTCAAATCTTCTAAGAAATTGTCCGTTATCACCGTTCAAACTGCAAAGTCAAGAAGAACTGCGATGCGATGCGATACGCAGGACAAAGCATTCGATTCAAATGTACATTTCTTCGCCTGAAAAACGCGCGAAAATTATAAAGTCGAGGAGACCTGGGGCCCGTTTCTCGAAAGTCCCGAAAACGTTTCGGGCCGAAATTGCCCACCGCTTGTTTTAGAAAGCCGATCTTTTACCATGTTTACTGGGTTGCCTATGGCAAACCAGTCGGAAAATGGGTAGATTATTATTATTTTTTTTATTTTCCGTGTCAGTAAAAGTCTTGCCTGTCTCTCCCCTGCTAAGTGGTGTCTTTATGCATAGAGCCTTCTGCACGTATTGTCTTAGGATCGAGAGGGTAGTGGGAAATGCGTAGATTTCTCTGGTGGACACAGTAGAATGATCAACGTAACCGGCAATGGCGTCGAAAGTCATGTAACGCGAATGGAGTTTTAGTGGATTTTTAAGCAAAATATACCCTTATGGAGCTTAATGAGCTTAAGCGACGAGTAATGGACTTCGACAACAATCTGTCGCCCGTCGAGCCGTAATCAAAGTGAGATGTAGTTCTAATATTGTACGAGTGTGGTGTTTTGTACAAGGCTGAAATCAAATGGAAAATTCTCTAGTAACTTATGGGTTTAACAAAACGGCTGTGACTAAAAGTGGGACGGGGACGTGGGACTGGGGACGTGGGGACTCGGGGACGTGGGGACGTGGGGACTCGGGGACGTGGGGACTCGGGGACTCGGGCACGTGGGGACGTGGGGACTCGGGGACGTGGGGACGTGGGGACTCGGGGACGTGGGGACGTGGGGACGTGGAGACGTGGGGACTCGGGGACTCGGGGACGTGGGAACGTGGGGACGTGGAGACTCGGGGACTCGGGGACGTGTGAACTCGGGGATGTGGGGACGCATTTTTACCATTTGTTTAACGTTTCATCATATTTCACAAAATCTTCGTTTGTTGATCGTAACTGCGTTGTACCCCGGTTTAAGTTCCTCGTTTGTATGATGTGAAACAGAGGTCTAGTAAATATATATAGAATAGTTTATTACTCGTCTTCATAAAAAGGTGACTTTCATTATACTACTATCAAGTTACACAGTGGAGTAATTTAGGTAAAACGAAGGGACAATTTTTTTTTGACATAGGCAACATGAACGAAACGTTGGTATGACCATTTCTAGAAACAAACGCTCTGATTTGTGTATCCTATCCTAGAGCAAACTGCTTGAAAACCATACCCTTCACAGCGGCGCATACCTATATAGCTCATATATGGCAGTACCCCCCTCCCCCTCCTGGGGGGCTTCTGGCCCTCTGATGACGAACATTTTCGACAACATCAACGGTGACAACCCGAATCAAAGGTAACAAATTGAACAAGCGCCAGGAAAGATGCAGTCACAATGCCGCCAACAAGGACATTGGCACGGTTTTTAAACTTCAGTTACAGAGAAGGAGTCATAAGGCTCAAGTTTCTGAGCAACAACAACAACAACAAACGCTGCAACGTGAAATTTCAGCTGCAGTGTCAGCAATGGGCCATTAGGTCTTCTGCTTTGTTTCACATTCGAGCTCTGTGACGGGTGGCGAGAATGACTTTTCGAGAATCCAATGTTTGAATTTCGCTGTGTATTTAGCTGGTACTTGAAAAGCAAAATAACACAAGCAATTCAACTTTCTTGGCGATGTTGTCCCATTTCTGAAATTCTATACTTCGAAAATGTGTCGCCGCGTCCCCACATCCCCGAGTTCACACGTCCCCGAGTCCCCGAGTCTCCACGTCCCCACGTCCCCACGTCCCCACGTCCCCGAGTCCCTGAGTCCCCACGTCCCCACGTCCCCACGTCCCCAAGTCCCCACGTCCCAAGTCCCACGTCCCCGTCCCACTTTTAGTCACAGCCGAACTCGGGGATGTGGGGACACGGCGACACATTTTCGAAGTATAGAATTTCAGAAATGGGACAACATCGCCAAGAAAGTTGAATTGCTTGTGTTATTTTGCTTTTCAAGTACCAGCTAAATACACAGCGAAATTCAAAAATTGGATTCTCGAAAAGTCATTCTCGCCACCCGTCACAGAGCTCGAATGTGAAACAAAGCAGAAGACCTAATGGCCCATTGCTGACACTGCAGCTGAAATTTCACGTTGCAGCGTTTGTTGTTGTTGTTGTTGCTCAGAAACTTGAGCCTTATGACTCCTTCTCTGTAACTGAAGTTTAAAAACCGTGCCAATGTCCTTGTTGGCGGCATTGTGACTGCATCTTTCCTGGCGCTTGTTCAATTTGTTACCTTTGATTCGGGTTGTCACCGTTGATGTTGTCGAAAATGTTCGTCATCAGAGGGCCAGAAGCCCCCCAGGAGGGGGAGGGGGGTACTGCCATATATGAGCTATATAGGTATGCGCCGCTGTGAAGGGTATGGTTTTCAAGCAGTTTGCTCTAGGATAGGATACACAAATCAGAGCGTTTGTTTCTAGAAATGGTCATACCAACGTTTCGTTCATGTTGCCTATGTCAAAAAAAAAATGTCCCTTCGTTTTACCTAAATTACTCCACTGTGTAACTTGATAGTAGTATAATGAAAGTCACCTTTTTATGAAGACGAGTAATAAACTATTCTATATGTATTTACTAGACCTCTGTTTCACATCATATAAACGAGGAACTTAAACCGGGGTACAACGCAGTTACGATCAACAAACGAAGATTTTGTGAAATATGATGAAAAGTTAAACAAATGGTAAAAATGCGTCCCCACATCCCCGAGTTCACACGTCCCCGAGTCCCCGAGTCTCCACGTCCCCACGTTCCCACGTCCCCGAGTCCCCGAGTCCCCACGTCTCCACGTCCCCACGTGCCCGAGTCCCCACGTCCCCACGTCCCCGAGTCCCCACGTCCCCACGTCCCCACGTGCCCGAGTCCCCGAGTCCCCACGTCCCCGAGTCCCCACGTCCCCACGTCCCCGAGTCCCCACGTCCCAAGTCCCACGTCCCACGTCCCCGTCCCACTTTTAGTCACAGCCCCCGAGTTCACACGTCCCCGAGTCCCCGAGTCTCCACGTCCCCACGTCCCCACGTCCCCACGTCCCCACGTCCCTGAGGCCCCACGTCCCCAAGTCCCCACGTCCCAAGTCCCACGTCCCCGTCTCACTTTTAGTCACAGCCTAAGAAAACAGAGACTTGGATCTGTACTCAATTCTGCACAGTCTTCTGCTAACAATTGGAAATTTCACAAATTCCTGTTAGTCAAAAATTATTTGAAAGAAAGCTTGTTGCCCATTTTTTGCTTGATAATTCAAGTAAACGGTTTTTCAGTGAAGGGTTTGATGCTAAACACTCGTGGGAAATTTATTTACCGTGTTGCGTTTTTGACACGGAGTGTAATATGTCACGATTGAGTTTCTTGTCTTCACGCACGTATTAAATGAAATAGGAAGGGTTTTTTGCCTCTTATAGCACATATGTTGTTTGTTTCAAAAAGCATTTCGCTGGAAAATGGTGGCTTTTATGAATTCATTATGTGTAATATGCGAGCTTAAATGGATAGTTTTTATGGCAATAGTAAAGCATTTTCGTGTCAAAATATAAGGTAAGCGACTCCTTTCTGTTGTGTTAACTTAATTGAATATACACTTGAATATACCATGGCTCATAAGTTTGCATTTGTCGTCTGCTGTAAACTTGATTTCCACACTCAAAATTACCTCCAGAACCTACTTCTTGCGTAAAATAAGCTTTTAGAATGATTTTCGTTTCTTCTGTGGTGATACTTGACGATTCGGGAACATTTTGTGAAAAAAGATTTATAACGGGTCACACGCGCAACTTGCCCGATTATGCATATAACATCCACTTCGCCTTTTGACATCCCATTGAAAGAAACTCGTAAAATATTCGCAGACCGGTCGCTTTCTCTGAAATTTGAAAGGATGATTGCTAACAAATATAGAAAGATTTTCACAATAACTAAAAATTCCTGTGTTAAGCATTAGAATTCAACGAAGAGGTAATGCGACTAAATTTGTCCCATGCGGTGCTATTTTTATGATTTGACTCTTGTGCAAATTTTGACAGATAATATTAAATTATGAAAAAAATATCTAGGTAAAGGTAAAGGTACACCTTATTTAACGTCGGAAGTTCCTTTACTCTCTAGAGAGTATTCTCCCAGGAAGCCGACTGATAGATCGTTAAAAAATCTTTATTTTTAGCTGTTATTTGAACATAAAAGATGCAACACTTGACGAGAAATAATATTTTTGCTATTACTATGTATTTTTCCCGGGAATCGGGTTGAAAATGAGTTAACAAATTTGCATACGTGCGTTGAAATGTGATACACGAGGAGAAAGGAATTTTATTTCTCTGACAAATGATTTTGTCATTGTAGTGCAAGATGAAATTTATTTGGGAAGCCAACAATATTCTTTTAACTTCCTGGTTAATCCAATTTTATTGCTGCAACTTGCTAGTGCGAAGATTGTGTACATGAAACTCGCGCTTCTTGCGAATTTTGAGTGTCATGAAATTACATAATTTGCGTGACAATATATCCCTTTTTTAATACTCTGACCCAAATACATTCAGATAGTAACAAACTTCATATTTACTTAACCATTTCTTCGCTTTTGTGCTTGTCAGCATTGTGATTTGCGGTAATTCGCAAGTCTGTTTTTGTATCTCATAGATGTTTAGATTTTCAATTACACGGCCACTCAACCTCTCGATTGTGTAAATAGTTCACCCTGAAGTCAAAATAGATACGTTTCTCAGGAACCCGACAAAGAAGGCTTCCTGACCCGACAGAAGAAATCTAAATATTCAGTTAAATATTACAACAAAATTAACTAACGACGGAAGTTTCTTCGCTAAAAAGTACCTTGTTCTACTCTGAAACATTCTTTCCCGTAGTTCATTCAGTTGACACAGGGTGATCACGTGCACCTTTACCGTTGCCCAGCATGTGATCAATTTCTTCCTTTTGACAAAACGTTAGAGACTGCAAAAATGTTCGTGTTTTTAAGATCTTTCAATGAGAATTCGATTCATAGTTATATATTTTTTCTTCATCTGTCTCTTGGCTTGCCTTTTTCTGGTGCAAACGCAAAGCCAAACAATGTTTTGACCTGGCATCAGATTAGACCGTCACGTTATGAAGCGGAAACAACACCTTTAGTCCTTTCTTGTATGTGCAATAAACGTTTGCTTAGTCCAACTGCTAGACATGCTGGAAAAAGTCCGTCAGAGCAATTTGCAGTTAGTTTTTTGCCGACTATTTATTTAAAGAAGAAACGAGTGAATTTCACTCAAGAGCGTGTTTTGTTATCTTTAAACTGAATTTATTACGAAAGCTTAAAAGACTAAAAGACCTTAAAGTGGGACAGGACATTACAAAATAATTAAACGTGTGAGCCAAAGGGCCTCTGCTAGCGCGACATGTGGGTGACCCCTCAAATGGTCTTAATGACGCCCCACTTGAAAAAATTAACTGGAACGCTGCAGTTCTTTGTGTAACGCGTACCACAGGCAACCCAGTGTAAGCTTTTTGGAGCTTCTCGTTTCAAGGTAACAAAAATAAAAATAAATGTGAAGTTTGACAAATTAAATGCTCTCCGTTCGTGAGTTACAAAGGGAATTATAACACCCGAAAATGGCCCGTAAAGTTTCGGGACTGTAACCTCTGGACCATTCTTTTGGAAAATTCGTATCCGGAGTTTTGAATCCAAAAGCGGATTTCTTTGCCAAACTCCAAGTATCCACAGTCGGGGTGAATTCTTTAGATCACATCGAAATGCGGATTTTTCGGATGCATGATCCGTGCGTTATGAATAAGGAAAGTACATTTGGCAAGCGGTCTCTCAAGACAAAAGAATACTGATCACCTTTTAAGTAAACAAAGTAAGCCCCTTTTTCCCGTCAAATCGCCTAGAGATGTTTTTAAATCACGTAAGGAAGCAAAAAAACGCCACTGCCATAGAAACTACAAAACGTTTTCCCGACAGAAAATTACTGGCGTGGCTCGATAAGCTGGAGAAATAAGCTAGGGAAAGTTCAGGAAATAGGCCAGGGAAGGGAGGGAAATCGGCTTGGGAGGCCAGTAAATGGACTTTACGTGAGGTCTCAATCCGTTCCCAAGCCATATAAGTATAATGTACAAATTCTTTTTGAGCGTGTCAATTTCACACCCGAAAAAATCCTTTTTTTTCTCACTCTTGAGTATTCCCAACCTGACGGATTCAAGCGGACCGAGACTCTCTCTCTCTCTCTCTCTATCATTTTTCCCCAATACAAGCGAGAAAACAGGAGAGGGCCTGAAACTATGGCTAGTAAAAAAGAGACTAATAGTTCTACGCAGTCAAAATAACTTCATTTTAAGACTACAGTTTTGTGAACGTTGAAGTAAAGTGCACCTGGCCCCATTTTTTTCGCTGGTGACTGAATTATATCTATGAAAAAGATTTCTTGGATTTCTTAGATCTTCTTATTCCTCTGACCTTTCAAGGAATCCCAAATCCGACAAAAATGTGGTCAGTTTGCGCTTTAGGTTAGGTTAGGTTTTTTTCAAGCGGCCATTGTCCTCTCACATACCAGTCTTGATAATAAAAATTAACGGTAAAAAACTACGACGTTTCGAAGTCTCCATGACCTCATTATCAAGTAGAATGTTAAAACTGATGTAAAATTGTAGCTCAGAGATTATACACAAATAAAATGTGATAAACTTCATTAGAATAATGAGCGTTCATTGTTATTGGTGGTTAATTAAAGCGGGCTTCTCTTCTTGTATCTTGAGCTTTTCCTCGATCTTACGACTCGTGAAAACTGGCTGTAGGTCAGTTCCAATTTTCCGGCCAAGATCTTTCAGCTGATGTCTTGCTGTGTCGGCCGATTTTTGGTCTTTAAATGGCAAAGTTATTCTGACCGGTTTTGGTGTAGCCGCGTCAGCCTCAGTTGGAATTTCATGACGGCTTTGGATCGTAAAACTCGTGTACCTGGCGATAGCTGAGTTGATAAGTTTCACTGGGTACTTAAGCTTGGTAAACATCCGCTTGAGAAGTTGGCATTCCTTCGTAAAGGATTCTTTCGTTGATGACAGGCGGTAAGCTCGGTTCAGCATTGTATTCAGCAGAGATCTTTTGTACCGCTGATCGACATGGCTCTGGTAATGTAAGAGCAGTCCTGTATCAGTTGGTTTACGATATACGCTTGTTGTCAGGTAGCGATCATACCGAGGAATGGAAGCTTGTTGTTTTCAGCAATTTCCATTGTGAACTGTATAGCAGGATGGCATTCGTTCAATGTTGCAAGGAAGGATGTTGCGGCTTGAATGTTCGGCATCGTGGCTAATGTGTCGTCGACGTACCTTTTATAGAAACTTGGTAACTTGTTGTTGCGATCCAGTTGTTCTTCAATGGAGCACAGGAAAACGTTTGCCATAAGGGGTCCCAGGGGCGAGCCCATGGCCACACCGTCCACCTGCTCATAAAGTCATAAAACATCAGTTTTAACATTCTACTTGATAATGAGGTCATGGAGACTTCGAAACGTCGTAGTTTTTTACCGTTAATTTTTATTATCAAATGTATTTCTAAACATACCAGTCTGCAGCTAATAGCCTCTGATCATAGTAAAAGACTATTATGTGCGAAAGCTTAACTATCCATTCCCTATTGAAGTACCTGTTTTGCCAATCTTGACTACTGTGCACACAATATGGAGAATTTTGTATTCGAGCTTATCGGGCTGCTGTGCATATACAGAACCAAAAGGAAAACAAATGTTGAAATCAACAACTAAAGTGTTCAAAGTTTCAAACTTGTTGTGAGCAGTTCCAAGGAAAGGTTGCGTTTATACAAACGTTGGCCGTGTAGCACTTATATTTTAAACAGAGTTAACTGACTTATATTTTAAACAGAGTGTTATGTGTAGTGCTAGATTTTCTATCCCATATGAACCATGTGAGCGTTAGCCCTACTGATGGAAATGGGCCCACACAAGGACAGAGAAAAACTCTGACCAGGTTGGGAATTGAACCCACGACCTTCGGGTTAGATCTCCGCCGCTCGCTTGTTGTGAGCAGGTTTAATTGTACCGTCACAAGCAAGGTGTTGCACCTGAAATGTTTAAAAAGATTGTAAGGAAAGGATAGACAACTCATTATTATCTTAATTAATGTCTTTGGTTTTTCCTTTTTATTCTTCCTTTTAACTTCCTTTTAACTTCCTGGCGAAACAATGTCTTAAGTGGCCAATCGTCTACAGTGGCAATTTCTACGTTTTGGATGATCTTATCGCATCCACTGAGCAACAGTTAAACACACAAAACTGATTAAAGGTCATTATTTAAACTGATCGAGCTTGCCTCGGTTTTTAAATGAGTTCAATGCACGCACTTTTGTCTGCGTTGCGTAGAGACAAAGCTTCAATGTAGATTTAAAATCGCGTGACGCAAACAATTCGAAAAAATTTGCGTGTAACACTTTGCATTGTTTCAAACCTGAAGACAAAGAGTGAAGGCACGTGAAAAAGGCATACTGAACACTTGAGTTATGGTCCATGAGAGAAGAACAAAAAGACTTGATTAACATGGAACATCAGAAAACTACTGAGGCACAGCCAAGACAGGTGCGAAGTGCAAGCATTGATGTTTCTTACCTCTTTTATCGACGATCAAGCAAAAAACGCCAAATGCTACAAAGTGGAGCAGGTTTCTCGTCGTCCAGCGAGCAAATTTCAAAACTATTGAAGAGACTACGAAACAAGTCGGTTGTCACCGGGCCATCAATTGCAAGGAGGAACACTATTAGCATCGAAAAGAGAGATACATCTTCGTTTGAAAATCGTGATCATCGACCGTCGTACAACTTTAGCAGCACACACCAGTCAAATCGGGGTCATCACAAATATGAGCCATGGGATATGAAGACAAATCTACCTAAGAGATGGCTGAAGGAATACGAGAAGAAGCAGGTGAACTTTGAATTGACTTTGAAATGCAGTACGATGTATAATGGGACGCGTTTCTAAGCATAAGAATCCAAAAACAATAACAACACCGTTTGGTCGTGGCGAGGAAAGCAGATTGACCAAAAGTTTCAAAGTTTCGAAGTTTCCTCGTTCACAGTTTGGAGGACTTTTCTTTAATTGACTTTAAAAAATATAGTTTTCTCTAATGTGAAGGGACGATAACTGTAACGCGTCGTGAACTATTCAAATTACAATAAATAGTCTCAGAGAAATTTTAAAACAGATTTCAGGCCGGTAGCCTGACAAATAATTGGCCGTAAAAAAATGACTTTTTGACTGAAACACGTATTTTGCCACACCAAATAAAATGGATGACAATATGCTCAATTGTTTTCAATGCAGTTAACTCTAAGGTCAAGGAAAACATAAGTTAAAGAAAGAACTCATTGGTTTGAAGACCTTTGAAGATTGGTCGTCAAGTAATTGTTGATCTTGGCCTCAACAATAAGCACTTAATGTCTGGCCCCAAGGGAAACAGTGAGTTTTGTTTCCCCGAGACCCTCAATGTTCCCTGAGGCGAAGCCGAGGGAAACATTGAGGTCGAGGGGAAACAAAACTCACTATTTCCCGAGGGACCAGTCACTAAGTGTTTTGTTATACCTCCCAACTCAAAATAGAACAATACACAGATAAAAATTATTTGCTTGACGTCGGCTGGCGTACAGATTTGCCGCCGTTTCAAAGGTGCACGACCTGATCACGTGTGAGTCGAAAGTTCAAGTTGTTGTTGCCCTAGGGCGTCATGAAGTTTTGTTCGCCCTATAGGGCGTCATGAAGTTTTGACCAATGACACGTGACACGTTTTCCTCCAATCAGAAAACGTATTTGAGTTGGGAGGTATAACAAAGACCAATAAATCTCAAACGTGCCATACCATGTAATGGACGCGGTATATTGCAGCGACAAAACACGAGGGGCAAAGATTCGACTGAATGCTACAGAAGGACTTCTTAAAGGGAAAATACGGAATTTCCGTCAAATTGTAATTTCTTATTTTTTACTTAATTAGTTATCTTTATTTCAGTCCAGTTATATTTGAATATACAAATATCACTAACCTCCCAAATAATTAAAACTTCTTTGCGGATCAAGTCAAATCAAGACACTTCATTTAACGACAGACGATGAGAAAAAAATGTAAATAGGACTCTATCGAGATAAATTTATGACGTGATCCTGTCCGGATACAACAGATTAATTTGTTGACGTTTACACTTTAGTATTTATCACCTAATTCACAATAATTGCCCGAAAATTAGTTGCAATTCCTTTTAGTTATAAAACATAGGCAGTGATCTGATGCATGCCAACTGCAAGGGAAATCCGCATTTTGTAGCTGTAACTAGTGTAAATTTTTAACCCAGTGTCACGATCAAAGCACCAGTTGTGCTAAATGCTCCATTTTTTTCAAGCAAATGCTTGTCTTGTTTTGAATTTTCACTTTTCATGCAAAATAGATCTATAGTTTGAGCTGTTAATATTCTTTCTTACTTTTCGCTGCACTCTAGTTGTGCTATTATGCAGATATAACACTCTTACCGGGTTTTTTCTCTTATGTAACAGGTGGATCTTTGTAAGGCAAAGCAAAAGAAACTCCAGGTTTGTTTAATGAATGTCATAGTTCAGGGGAACAGACTGAGGTTGTAAATAATCAATGTTTCATGATTAGATGACGTGCGTGTACGAAAACACGACCTCGAACATTGGTCATGCATCACTACTTTTTGAGTGGATGCGCTCTGACAAGTGAGTTCGGCCAGAGGGATCCATTATCAGTTCTGGCCTTGGTTGTTCGAAAGGTGGATAACGCCATCTACCGGATAAATCACTACCAGCGGATAAACACTAGGAAAATCAATTGAATTATCGAGTGGATAGCGCTATCCAGTCTTCGAACAACTGGGGCCTGAACGATACGCGCGATTTAGGGCAAACATTTGAAGGTCTTCTTTGTTTATGCGTCTTGTAGTTCGTCTTGGGGAAATGACGCGCCTCGCATCAACGCTTCGCGCCAAGAATGATTGAATGATAACTTTATTTATACACGGTTAAAAATATCAATCTTACATAGAAAATTTACAAAATTTCTCAACAAGTGGTTTACACATTTACCGTGTGGGAGTACTGTTCAGAAAACCATCTATGAATATTTCTCTTTAAGAGACCTAAGGAACTTACCGTAGGTAATGCCTTAGGAAGATTGCTCCATAGGATAGCAACACTCTAACTAAAAACAAACTATCTTCACTGAAACTAAAGAGAAACTATCTTGGAAAGTGCGTCTTCTAAATGCACTAAATCGTTCACACCTTGAAAGTGCCAATATTTCTAACTTCTAAGGACCCCTACTGGTGTCAAATCATCGCAGGAAAGACGGTGATCAAAGCGTAAGCCACTTGCAAAGAATCCTAAGAAAAATCAAAGTTTGAATATGACTGGAACCAGGCTTGACGATGCAGGAATGCAGGACAAGGGAACGATCTTAAAATTAGTTCAAAAGAGCCTAGAATGTTTTATTTAGCAAAATCTAATTAACTGCAGCGACTGGCTTTATTCTGGTGTAATTCATTTGTCCTTTTTTATTTTCTCAGCCTTTAGAACGCTTCAAACGCGCTGTAAAATTGGTAAGTAAAACTTCCTTCGTGTTACGAATAGAGTCATGGTTTCCTAAGTTTACGTTTTAGCGTGTATGCCAGCCAAATTTAATACACGGTGACACTTGCAGCTCTTCCCTATGTAAGCTACTAAACGAGATCTCAGTTACAGATATTTTATGAATATGACCTTTGGGTGTTGAGTGGCCTTAGCACAGACTTCATCGGAACGTCGTATTTGGAAAACTTTCCAAACAAAAGCTTGCGCCGGTGGTTGTCTCCCACAAACAAATTGGTAACTTCCACTATGTCTCTACCATCAGCCAGTTCCTTGTGGACATGCAGAAGCATGAGATGGTTGAGCCTTTCCTGTCCCGTTGTTGAACGGAGGAAGGTCTTGACCCACTTCAAGGCGGAAAAGGAGCGTTCACGGACAGCGTTGGTAGCTGGCATGACCAGCATAAGCTTGCCAAGTGTGCAAATCTCGCTAAGGAGAGGTTTCCGAGCATTTCCGAGTGACTGATAAAAGCTCAGCAGATCAGCAATGTCAAATCGGCAAGTGTCGTACCCCATTGACTGTACCACGTCTGGAAGGAGGGATAGTTGGGTTTCTTGCTTGTACTGCCGCAGGTCAGTGTCCCCCTACACGGCCATCACTTTCGTTAGTTCTTCTTTGTGGTCTTCGCCTGCTACTGCCTTCAGAAGAAGATCCTGTATGCTTTGGTAGACTTTGAAGTCCTTCTGATTGAATCTAGTGCGAATACACTCTATCTTCACATCAATTGCTGAATAATATATGTGGTGGAAATGCTCCTTTGGTGTAGAAGGAAAGTAATGTGTGCCACTGTCTCCTACTTCGTGCCGTATGGGAACTCGACGTTTTTTTTGGCAGCTGTGGCTCGGCTACTGCATCCACTTCACTTTTTTTCTTTAACAACCTTGTCCAAAATAAATCAAAAGTGGCTTCACTTCTATACCTAGATAGAGTCTTGCATACGTCCTCAGCTAGTTGTTGTCCTTGGGCTGCTGACATGGAGGAATCTTGCAAGGCACGACTCAAATTGTCAGTATGCTTAAAGACAAACTCCCCTAAAGTGCACCCAAAGTAGGATGGAAAAGTGGTCATCATCCCTTGAACTCCTCGGATTGGTGCCTTTATCTCGGTGTCTTTGCATATCTCGAGTGACCACTCCCACAGCTCCATGAGCTCCGTGTGGTTATTCAAAACCGTTGCTAAAGACTCTCCGCGTACAGTCCACCTTGTTGGGCAAAATCCTGGACTCCTCTCGAATCATGTAGTGTTTCGGCCCTAATTTTATTCAACTTCGTGTTTCTCTGGGGCGACTTTTTTACAAGCTTCGCGATCTCCCTTACAGTCTCAAGAGAGTCGCTTATGCACTTAACTGATCTGATTGCGTCAGCAACACCCAAGTTCAGTGCATGTCCGTAGCAATGGGTGTAAAGGCATTTGCTATTTAGGGCCTTTAGTTGTGTTGCTACGCCATTTTTTTCCCCAGCCATGGTAGACGCGTCATCGTAACATTGACCGCGTGCGTTTTCAATGCGTAGATGCATGCTACTTAGAGCGTTCTTTAGTGCTGCTACGATGTGGTCTGCTGTGGTTCTCTCCATGGGATACATGCCTACGAAGTCTTCATGAGCTACGAAGTTCTCGTTAACCCAGCGAATGCACACAACTAATTGTTCTTTGTTGGAAACGTCCGCTGTCTCATCTGCCATGACGGTAAAGAAAGCAGCGTTCTGTATGTTCTTGGATATTTCGCACAATACACATCGAGCCATTACCTCCAATATCTCATTTTGAATGTCTGGAGAGGTGTACTTATCGTCTTTGCGCATTAACCAGTCGAGAATTGCAGGGTTGTCTTGGCCACGCAGTTTCAGCAACTGGTAGAAATTGGAACTTTCTTCGCTTCCAGCTTCTGAATTCCTTAAAGTGCCCCTGTGATCAAAAAAACCACTTCCTTTTTTCCTTCAGATTTTGAAAGTGTGTTTGCTTAACACCTACCTGACTGGCAAAATTTTGAGCTTTGATTTTTATCCAAAGGCCGTTTACTTTGAGCGTAAGTTTTGGATTTCACGGTCCGCCATTACTCACGTTCAAAACTGACCGATTGGACCTCAGACGGTTGGATCCAGGGAAAAGTGACGTCAGAGGCTCACTAGCTTAAAATTTCAGCGTGTGAACGCAGCTTATTATATATGCAAAGCGTGAGTTTAAAAGTCTGAAAGCCCAAAACCCCCGTGCTGCACATTAATTCTGCGGCGTACACATGTATTGCATTCTTAACTAGTGAGCCTTTGACGTCATTTTCTCCTCGATCCACCTCTCTCAAGAACATAATGTTAGTAATGGCGGACCATTAAATAGGAAAATTACAGTTAAAATAAAGAGGTGTCTATTTGAAATCAAGGCTTAAAACGTGGGTCACTTAGTGTTTTGTTAACATAGTTTTGAAATCCAAAGAAAAATATGAATTGATTTTTTGGTCACAGGGGCACTTTAACGGCAAAGCCTGTCTTGCCAAGTATCTTATGTTAATTAGTTAAAATCGCAGCCAACACTGCGATTTTTTATTTTTTCTTGGGCGTGCTGATAACACAATATCTCGCCGACATCGCCAATAACATCTGCAGGTGTAGAGATGTATCTTGCGACCGCTTCTTGGTGCGAAGCGCTGTTTTCGTGTTTTCTAAAACCTTTTTTCTTTTTGGTTGCACTTTTCCAGTTATTGTAGCCATTTTGCGTAAATACTTTATCTGCGTTTCCTGATGAGATCATGTTGTTTGCTACTGCTTTGATACAGGTATGGCAAAATACAGCATCCCTACTTTCACTGTAGTGAAGCCACGAATGGCGATCAAACCAACCAGTCTGGAAGGACCTGTTCCTGTTGCTGTATGACTTGGAAGGAAATGAACAATTTCTTGGCTGATTTGGTCAGTGGCAAGCACCTGCTTCAACAAAATCAACAGCAGCATGATACTGGCTGTTTTCAGAACTGTTTTCTGGTTTTTCTGCAGCGCAAGACTCTTCTTCAATAACATCCTCAACCTCTTCATTTGCCTCAGTATCTGGGGGCTTTACCCAGGATAAGAGGGATTTCTGCTTGGATTTTCCGGGTTTTTGTAAAGACTGACATTTTTGTTGACTCAAGATCATGTGCTAAAGAACAGACAATGAACTGAATCCAGAAAGAAGAAAATGAGGCGTCTAGCCTCGATGTCTAGACGCGTCTAGACAGTATTTGACATGTTTTGTCCTATTTTTAGGAAGTAAAAATAATAAAAAGGATTGGGGAAATGGATATGAATTGTAGTTTACCCAGGAATGACTCCTTTCGGAATACTAAAAAGTTTTTTTTTTCCAATCCTCCGAGTGATTTTTTTTCAACGTTTTGCGTTAGTGTTTTTACTTTTTGGGGCAAAAAAACTGGGGGGGGGACACGGGCCCCCCGGCCCTACCCCATGCTACGGCCCTGTGCTTCCCCCTCAATCTTGAACGGTGCTCGGGTGAAACAGGTTGCAACTACGAAATCACTTGGTATAACAATTGTGACAAACTCAGTTGGAATTGCCACATTGAAAAACTTACCAAAAAGATCAGCGGTCAAAATGGACGTATACAAAACATGGACCCCAGGTCCAGGGACTACCCCTGTGGATCACCCCTCATTTTGCGAGTTACAAACAGAAAAATCTTTAGACGAAGGAGAGAAGTGACCATCACACTTATCTGGACAATTTAAGCGGGAGCCCTTGATTAAGAGTGAACATTACTCCCATACTAGTACTAAGGTTGTGTCACAGTATTTTTGCGGACCAATCTATTTTTAGACTACAATTTCCGCAAAAACAAAGAGTTCCCGTTCGGTGATGCTATAACGTCAAAATAGTTTCTGGTGATTGATCATTGAACGGGCTCCTGCGGGAGTCTCATTGGCGGGAAATTCAATCCAAAAATAAATCGCGGTCTGCGAAAACGCCGTGACAGGTATATATGGTTGTTGTTCGCTCCCAGGTCTGGGCTACTGATTTAAGCGGTTGTCTCTTTTAGACATCTATACTACCTATTTGGTGGGTCCAAAGGAATTCGTTTTTAACCCGTGCTTCAAATCTACATTGAGCGTGGCCTTCACCAGAATAAATGAGAATTAATAAAACGCAAACAGCGGTTACAAACATTTGCTTGAACTGCATAACTTTTATAGACTTAACGTTTCGTATGTTACAACATACATCATCAGAAGTGATTATTATTCAGTTACAGATGAATTTACAACTGTACGGACTGGGAACTAACGAAATTGATTGACATGAAACGACAAGAAATATGCTAATAATAGAGATAAAGTTTCTCACTGCCAACGTTTTCATTTCAGGCTGGCTTTAGATCACGGATAAACAGAGACTCTTTAATTTTACATCAACTTCAAAATAAGCCAAAAGACCTGTACAAACAGTTAAGAAAATAGAAGTTCAAACCGTTCTACCTTTCTTAGGTCATCATGTTTTTAAACCGCCTTACCTTTTGCTGATGCATCAATTTTGTCGGACGAAGGCGAATGTTGTGCACAAACACTAAACACGTCGAACTTGTCAAACACCAGTGTGAATTCCCTAGCAGAATTCATTAAATCAAGAAACAGTGATGACCGACAGATTCTTATAATGCATTTGAACATCAATGGAATCCAAAATAAATTTGAGGAGGTGAAACAGCTTATGAAAGAATTCAAAGCACAGGTCTTCTTTCTTACAGAAACAAAAGTTGACGCAACTTACAAGTTACCCTACTGCTCAGTTCAAAATCAGTGGTTATGACATCTACCTTAATGACCGTACCAAAGGTGGTGGTGGTATTATGGCATTTGTATCCTCGAGAACACCATCCAAGAAATTAGCCCTTCACCGTAAATTTTCAACTATTGAACCATTAATTGTTGAAGCCAAATTTGGAAAACATGATGTCGTAGTGGCGGGAATCTATCATTGACCCCCCAAATCTATCAGTGAGCACTACTACCTCAGGTTAGAAGAAGAATTGAATGACATATGCACCTTTGCTTCACTTCAAAAGCAATTCATTATAGTTCTTGGGGATCTTAATGTCACGGTAGATCGATTGAGACCTGAACGAAGAGAGGGCAAGATACTGTTGGATTTGGAAGATGTACATGGCTATTTCTGTCTCACTGATAAACCCACTAGAATAACTGAGCACAGCCAAACCCTTCTGGATATCAATCTCACTAACAAGCTATATATATCTGTTTCAAGGGTGTGATGTCTTTAATCCATGCGACCATGCACTGGTAAACGGAGTATTGAAAATCAAGGCTACATATCAACCAAGTAAAATTATCACTTTTCGAAATCCTAAAAGCATCAACGAAGAACTGAAATATGATCTGAATATGGCACCGTATAAGTATAGCTTCAATCTGGGAAAATTTAGTGAATTATGTCTTGGATGAACATGCGCCGTTTAAAAAGCTAAGGGTACGAGCAAAAGACGTCCCTTACATGACAAGCGAATGGAAGAGAGCTATTAGAAACAAAAGGAAGTTTTCAAAACAATTCAGTAAAAACAAAACACAGTCAAACCTGGAACTCAAAAACAAATGTCGTAATGAGGTTACCAAATTAAGACGCAAATCAATCAAGTAATCAAGTCCTACTGGCAAAAGGTATGCAATAATCTGAACTCTAACACTAAGAAATTCTACAATACTTTTAATCCCTTCTTGAACCATAAAATGGATGCATGTGCTGGAAACAACATCACTCTTAATACAAATGGTAAACTAGAAACAAATCAGGAAACTGTTGCGGAACACTTTGCTGACTATTTCTCTACAATGGTAAACAGCATTGGCGGGACAGACATCGTAAACTTAAATTGTGTGCAAAACCTAAAGGAAACGTTGAGTGGGTCTGACAGACCACCTTCTCCAACGTACAGCCAGCAGAGTTAATCAAATAAATGGAAAGTCTGAATGCCAATAAGGCTTCGGGTCATGATGACTTGCCTCCCAGGCTCTTAAGAATGATCTCAAAGGAAATTGCCCCATCATTATGTACGATTTTCAGCACTTCCATAGAGACGACAGCATGGCCGGAAACTTGGAAAAGGGGTACATAGACTCATGTATTTAAAAAAGATGATAGACATGACACAAGTAATTATAGACCAATCACTGTTTTACCTGTTGTGGGTAAAATTTATGAAAATTTATTGAGCAAACAAATTACAAATTTCATGGACCACATCCTCACTGATAATTTAACAGCATACGGGAAATAACACAACTGGGAGAGAACCCTAGTCCGACTTGTAGAAGAATGGAAAATGGAGCTAGATTGTGGAAAACGGGTTGGCATGCTGTCTATTGATATGACTAAGGCATTTGATTCACTTTACTTTCCTGTTCTTATAAAAAAATTGGAATCATATCGCTTCTCGGACAAAGCCCTAGTTCGTTCCTATTTTAATAATAGGCAAAATAGAGTCAGACTCGCATCAGTGCCGCTAACTCCATGGAGAGTTCTGAAAAGAGGATGCCCACAAGGATCTTGTTTTGGCCCTTTGTTATGGAATATCTACCAAAATGACTTGAATTACTTCTTTACAGACAGGAATGTCTCAGTGTATGCTGATGACCACCAGATGGTTGTATCGGGCATTACACTTCAAAACGTGAAAGACCAACTTCAAGAAGAGGGCGAGATCACTGTATGGTACGATCAAAATTTACTGCAAGGCAATTTTAGGAAGTATCAAACGATCGCTTTTGGATCAGACAAAAAGTACCCTGACAAAGCTATGAATATAAAGATTGGATTTGAGGACATTCAGCAAAAGGATGAAATGAAATTACTTGGAGTTTTGATAGATAGAGATTTAACTTTTAGTAAACGTAGTGCCCAAGTATTTAGGAAGGCTTGTCAACAAATAGGAATACTATCCCGTCTGAAAAATTTAGTACCTGTTCTAGCTAAACT
>OX421450.1:25810179-25812679 GCA_949126865.1 Montipora capitata | reverse complement strand
ATTCTTATGATATTTGTGTGTCGGCTGTTAAAGGCGATTCCCGTATCACGAATTATTTTCTAAGATTTGGCCACAAGAACGCATGAGCTGCCGACTTGAGTCTCGTTCTCCGAGTTAGAATTTCTTGTGCGCGTCATTTCATCAACTTGAAACTTTCGCAGCTTAGGGTAATATGACAATATACAAATTGAAAAAAGCTTCAAATTTAATGCTTTTTCAGTGGTTTAATTTTCAGACGTTAAAGTTTGCCAAGTCAAAGACACAATGGGGCAGAGTGAGATGATATCACAACAAAATTTGGAGCCACTTTGTAGACAACACCGTATCACACAAAACCTGCTGTGTTGAGCCTTGCCACTTTAAATGACAATTTCTTTACACAAATCTCTTCTTTGGTTGTTGGGCCTACTGCAGCAAGCGGGAATTCCCGTATCACGGCCTATGACAAAAGTCTCGAATAAGGGAATCAAAAAATTTTTTGCCAAGGAAATTTAAATAATCTGGAGCACTCGTAAAGGAAAGCCTTGCGTCTTGGCTTAATCTGTTCGCTTCACGATTCAAAATCAGCCCTACTTCTTCTCCAGAACAATTCCCGACTCTATTTCGAGCATGTGGTTCAAAATTTCAAGGTTGGGAAGCTTTATAGCGAATTGAGATGTTCTTCGCCAGTGGGCTGCCATTTGTCAACTCCATCTTGTTAGCTGATTTATCGTTGTCCTCGCTTCAAACGCCAGTTTAGCCACATTTTTTAATGTAAACTCACATTTCAATTTAAATCCGACTTACTTTATTATTAAGCAGCACTCCATTCTGAGTTGAAGTCTCTTAAATAAGGAAAAACAACGCCAGGAAGGCAAAACTATCCTCTGCTCCTTGCAATTTCATCACTTCATCGCCACACTCTTGACTCGTCATCTTCGCTTCATTTGTGATCCTTCGCCGTATTTCCCGTTGTATTGAACCAGTATCAGTCATAAAGATAAGGTAATGCCCAAGTCTTTGAAATGACTCATCATTTTTGCATTCATTGTGTGCCGTCCTTTTGGAAACAGGCGATGAATATTAACGATGCCAGCACAACATCCGCCATTTCTCATGTTCCCGCGTTTCGAATGAATTTGACTAAATTTCAAGGGATTTTCGGGGTGATGAGGCGCATGCGCAACATTAGTCTCCTTTGTTTGGGTTATCAACAAAGGAGACTAATGTCACGCATGCGCATTATCAATGGCAAATTCAATTTTATTTGCATTGTGATTGGTTGAACACCTTCGAGACAGTCTTAGAACGCGGGAAGAAAAGATGTCGACGCTGTCGCTAGTTGTAGTTTTTATTGCATTCACTTTCAATGCTATCTATGCGCTTGTGGTACAAATGTTGAAAGAAGGTGGACAAAAGCTAAAAAGACCTCGGCAATTCCTTCTACTTGGGAAAGTCCTTTATTTCGGATGAAACGAAACATGCTTAGATCGCCTGTTTTAGAATGCTGCGGTGTGCTCAGGCTCGTCAAAGAATTGCGCGAAGTTGGAAAAATTTTGCCTTATTTGCAACGGGTATGGTCATGATTGAATGTGCAAATCACAATAATGGATGTTGTCGAGTATTAAAGTAACTGGAACCGGCATTAAGATTTTCTGTTGTGGTTTTTTCACGAGGATACCCGCGCTTGAAGTCAATGCAAAACAAATTTGCCAGTTTGACGGGATTTGCTTGTGGCGCGTCACTGGTAAATGAGCTGGTAATCAGTTCAAAGGATCTCACAGCTTAAAATTTATCCATGAATGGAGTCAAGGTAGGTAACAGAAAAGCATGATAAAAGAATTTCGTTTGTTCTCTCTTTGAAGCGAAGACATTCTATCCGGACGAAAGAGTCACTTCGCAAAATGTCAATCGGTTTATAGCTTTTTCTGTTTAAACTGAACTCTTTCGTTAACAGTACAGGACTTTTGTCTCTGACGTTGGTCCACGAAAAGCCGTCAACAGGTGAAAGTTTGTGAGACAAAGATAAGGTTTGACAAGAGATATTTCCGGTAAAAGTGGCACAGCGAATACTGAACCCCGAAGTTTTCGACTCCTTCTTGTACCAAAGTGCTTTTCCTTGTCAAAGAAACAGTGCTTGTTTTTTCCACCATCAAGTCTTATTTTCTCTGGACTAAGGCATGGAAAGTCTCTGTATTGTTAATGTATGATTTTCACACCTTCTGAACATTTTTTCGTCTTCTCTCCTCTTGAAACGTGAAATAAAACCGTGTATGTTTGACGCGCAACTGAAATTTTCTTTCCCCAAATCAGACAATGGTGTCAGTGTTCACGTTACTTTCGGTCAAATCTCTGCAAATATGTCTTGGTCCAGCGATCGCCATTGGTATGGAAAGCACATATTTGTGACGAATCGAACTGCTTTGAAAGTTTTCCTTTAAAAGTGGCCGGGCGCACGAAAATGCTCTATGAAAGTAAACTAATTTCCAACGAAACTTGGCACTTTGAGATGCGATGATTC
>OX421450.1:25777679-25785179 GCA_949126865.1 Montipora capitata | reverse complement strand
CTGCCATACTGAGTCATGGCAGAGAGAATGGCAGGTTTTTTCACCTTAACCGCCTAAAGTACAAGAGGATGCCTAATAATAACCAGACTACATGGATTTGTCCATCTTGCCGCAAAAAGGTAAAAGTGACCCACCCTCATAAAGATGATGATGATAATGTGACTTTTATTCAAACTCTGAGCACACCAACTGAGAGGTACAAATCTATGATGAGCCTTGGGGATCACGAGTTCAACCTAATTTCATCACCCACAGGATGGCTTGATTGTGCTATCATACATGAGGCTCAAATTCTTTTAGCAAATATCAACAAAAACATTAGTGGATTTCAGAGACCAACACTTGGTCCTGTAGGGCAGTTTGACATTGTAACATCTGACTTTGTACAGGTTCTCCATGTCAACAACAACCACTGGGTATGTGTTAGTTCAATCAACTGTGCCCCAGGCTACGTTAATCTAATGGACAGTCTATCAAATCCTGTACTATCACAAGAAATTGTGGACTTGGTTAAAAACCTACTTGGTCCCAGTTATAAGGGAATCAACCACCTGCCTGTTCAGCAGCAACTAAATATGAGTGACTGTGGGGTGTTTGCAATAGCATTCGCCACATGTCTTGTGTATGGGCTAAACCCATCGCAAGTACGTTTTAATATACCAATGATGCGCCCCCACTTGCTTAATTGTTTCAAAGCTCGTGCCATGTGGCTTTTTCCAACCATTTAACTACGAATATCTACTCAGAGTTCATAACAGCATTCCAGGTCAGTATGTTTAAAGCAGGGTTAAGCTATCACTGATTCAGCTGATCTGCAAAAGATATATTTTTGTCTTCACTTTGCTCCAAATATTGTGCTTTAAAATCCAAAGTGAAAACCCTATCATTAATAAGCTTTAAACAACAAAGTCCTGGTGTTATTATTTCAATCAAAGGAGTTGATGCTTCTTGTGATCTATTAGGGTTACACATTAAAAAATCAATCGTTAGAGTTCCACTCAAAATGGCATACTTCCTTCCCACATTAGCAATGCCCCTGGTTCCTTCCACATCCACTAGGTCCAGTTGTTCTTTACCACGTGTGAAGGCAGGAATTGCCTACTGTGCATGCTTAAACATAAGGGATTCTTGAATGGTAAACCCCTGATCTGCCAGGACAAGGTCGCCTAGTAACAGTTTGTCTAGTATGCCACAATTGTCTGTCAAATACTTGTCAGAAGTCCTCCCTCCCCAAGCTTTAGAGACAAATGAAATTGTTGCCTGTGGAGTTATGCCTATCAAGACTTTCAAAGTGTTGTGATCTTTGTAGTTGGAGAATGTTTGTGCACGTGCCATAAGGTTTGACGGTCTGTCAATAAACACTTCAAAGCAATCGATGATTACTGTAGTCTTCTTTCCCAACGAATGCTGAAAACATTGAGGCATGGTTCGCCACAATTCCTCACGTTCTGGCCACTTAATTAAAGGCCGCAGCCTTACGTCCATCACGACCATCCAGGCCTGGAATGTTCTTGACACAGTAGAAACCGAGACATTAGATCTGTAAGCGAGATCTTCCAAAGGCATATTTAGTCTAAGCTTCATCAAGGTCATGACAAATTCTTGAAAACGATTTATATGTTGGGCCTTTCGAGTTACAAAGGGATTAAGACAAAGGAAAACAGCTTTCAACGTGTCAAGTGAAGGTAATCCGGTATAAAATTTACTTTCTTGTCGTTGTTCTGAAATTCAGCTTCGCAAAATGGTTGCTGCGGTGGCACTCCAGCTACTAAATAGTCAAACTCCTCTGTTTGTGTACTGGAATCGACACACTTTGGAAGTTCTTCAGCAAAGGATATATCTGAAATCTGTTCACCCGCTTCATTCAACTTAAGTTTCTTCGCTGCGATTTCCTCTGCAAGCACGCGTGCCCTCTCATCTTGCTCCTTTCTTTCTCATTAGCTCTGTCCTCTTTGTGATGCTTGATCGATGTTTCCTCTCTCCACACTCTTTTTATGGCCCAGGTTTAAAGTCGGCACCCAGTCAACGTTGTATTTGTCCCAACTTTTCGCTGCTCTTCCTGAGACAAAATGGCGGCTGCATACACGATCATTTGCGACAATCTTTTCAGTCAAATCAGACCGACTT
Source organism: Montipora capitata (assembly GCA_949126865.1). NCBI lineage: Eukaryota > Metazoa > Cnidaria > Anthozoa > Scleractinia > Acroporidae > Montipora > Montipora capitata. Next base: position 25,783,052 of record OX421450.1, on the reverse strand, counting down.
ATTGCAGAAATCCAACGCGATTGGCTTTCAAAGGATAATTTTTCCGCTTCTTCTCCTTGGTTTTTGACTACTGATGGGACTCGAGCAAAATGAAGATCTTTACCTGGAGCACTTTCGCTTGTACAATCAACTACCATGCAAAAAACGATCTTCACAGTGAAGACGCGACTCGGTTTGTTTAGTTTTACTCCACCAATATGGCGGCGTAGCGATGGTTACTAGGCTTTTGGTCACGTGAGTGAAAACGATCTATTACTTTAAATTTAATGGTATCGTCAACTCTATTTCCAATAATGGAAACTGCTTATCGAACAGAATGAATATCCATCTCTCTCTTTAGGCGATAACATTGAAATTAAGGTCAACGTTAGATATAAATATACTAGATGTTAATTCTAAACAAATTTACAATGAATTTAAAAGGAACGAGAAAATGGTCCCTTCAGCTCAAATTAAAATAGATCAAAATGTGCTGACCTCTGTAAAGAGTGGATAGAATTCTAATCTTTACTGTTTACTGTGATTTTCATAATTCTGCAGAATCTTCACCTTCAAGCGCCAAGCGCCAAACTGCGTTTTGGCTTCCATCAATCAAATTTCCGAACCCGCATAGACGGGAAGATCAAATCCACCTCCGGAAAGTGAATTTGAGTTTTTGTTTAGCTCACAGTTCGTCCTTTGAAGAATAAAGGACAACGAGATAACAGCCTGGGTGTAAGGTTACGTGCTCCAGGCGTAACACCTGAATGAGTCAAATAAATGTATGTTACAAAACCCACAAGGTTCATCTGAGTAAAGTCCTTTCAAGAGTAAGCTTTCGGTGTCAAATACAGCTGAGGCTCTCCAAAGAGCTTGAAAAGTTACCGTAAACACTCTCAGCAACAAAAGCGGAAAAGCTTGTGATAAATACTTGCGGTACATACTTCAGCCTAGCTAAATTCGAGTTAATAGCCCTTTTCACGGTTAGTTTTTCTCATTTCCATTACAATGTAATCTAACATGGGTGCGAGGCAATTTCGGGTTAAAACTACAAAATAGCCGGAAATTGCCTCTCATACATGCTACAGTGTAGATGACATTGTAATGAAAATGAGAAAAACTAACCGTGAAAAGTGTTATTAAATTGTTGGATAAACTGATAGCAACAGAAAATGAAGTTTCCGCGGTCCTTTATACTAACCCGTGTGGGCTTACCACGGGAAAGCTAACACTACAGATAACTAGGCTAAGATAACTAACATGGTTGGTTTTACAAACTTGTCAGAAATAGCCGCTAGGACGGTCCTCATCTTTCCAACAACATCGGCGGACATTTGGCTTTCGCCTAATGCATTTTCTCGTGGGAAAGGGACGAGGTTGTTTGCGACACGTTCCTATCTAAGTTCTTCAGCACCCTCAATTAGAACACTTTGCATACAATAAAACGATCATGAAAATATTGCTTAAAATATAAGATATGCTTCAACATACTATTTCCCCCTTTAAGAGGTCGCCTCCCAGCGACAAAGGAGGATAGTAACTGAACGAAATGGAAATGCCCAGCACTATTTTGTTTGAATTTTAAGTTTTTGTGCTCTTTTTTTCTATGTTTACAAGTAGCTTTTAAGAAGTCTATGAATGAGGAAAACTAATCTATATGCCATAGAAACATAGTGTTCAATTCTTTGTGGTCCTTGGGAAGACCTTTGCTTTGCTAGGCCACGCAGCACAATTGAACCACTGAAAAGTAGCACTTTGAAAAGGGCACAGGTTCTTCCTAATACACGTGAGTGTTCCATGCAAGAGGGCAAGTTAAGCTGACATCCGTGAAGAAGAAAGAAAACAGCTTGACCTTGAGAATAATGCAAATTCTTGTCCTATACACCTTATTCCAAAATGGCCATCATTTTAGTATTCTTTTGTTTCCATGTGAATTGGCCCTTACGTTATCCCACGTGAGGCAGACAGCGGAAAATGACATGTACAAGAGGCGCGACAGGCCTGCGTCTATTTCAATACCAACATGGAAGGCAGAAGTGCTAATACGTTTGACAGTTCATTTTGGCATGGCAAGTGATCCAGACCGTTCCACAGAATCCACAGGAACGTAGTGCAGGCTGGAAACAGGTCTTGGTGAACATGTGATGATGACGGGTAAACATAGGATCAGTATCACGGGAAAAAATGACCAAACCAGTAGATATTTAATATGTTTTAAATATTAAGGTCAATAGTTAGTTAGGATATTATTTCTGTAAAGTCAGAGAAAGGGTGAGAATTTGCAGTGGGGAAGTTGGATAACAAATGCAAAAGAGTGTTAATTGTGTCATAAATAAATTGTCTGCTTTCAAAATGTGTGAACCATTGAATCTGAAAAACGTAGAAGATGCTACATAAAACCTATGTGCATACTAATATATGGTACAAATGGAAGTAGATACAGCATGGAAATTGAACTTTCTGTATTTCGGAGATGCAAGGCCGGGATTAACAGTACTTCAGGCTTAAAAGAAACCGACGTCAGCCACACATGTTGCAGCTGAAATAACTAAACTAAACAAGGCCTTTTGGTAACTACAAAACAGTAAATGATAACCCATGCGGTTCAAATGAACACCGTCCTTTAAAGATATTCTAGATTTGGAATGCAATACTTTTGGATGCCACCAAAAATCAAGTTGCTGGACCTTCGAGTTGTACAGAGATGTCACCGACGAAAATGGCCGAGGGAAGTTCACTAACCGTTTCGGAAGACAATTGTTTCCCCTCATTTAACTTTTGCTGCAAAAGCCACACATCCAAGTTGGAGTGGAATCGCGTTTTCAGCGCTACTGCAAGGTATTCAAGTTTTTTCCGCTTAGACCCAGGGTAGTGTTGAAGCACACATTTGCATTCCCTGTCAAGGACAAAGGGAAGGTCTCTGTGTTTCTGTCTTCACTAAGCTTATAGAAACGAGCTGTTCTTTCAAAATTAGCCAGGAATTCATTGACATCATCACTCCCATCTCCTGAAAATTTCGGTAAAGGAACGCTATTACTTGCTGGAAAAGAAAGGGTCGATTATTAAAACATAGTTTAGACAATGTTTAACAAAACCGCGTTCTAAGGCATTTTCAATATTACCAACAATCATATCTTAATATTGTCTGCTGCTGATGATAACAAGAAGGTTTGCATCCAGACTAGACAGCAATTTATCTAAAATAAAATATACCGCTTATAAACAGATTTGGAGGTCCACTAATTGTCTTAAGCCGCGGCTTAAGTTAGACTTTGTTTAAATAACTGGCCCAAAGCGTCTGAGTCGAAAGCTTAAGTTCTTTCGCTAGGGTAGCCAATTGAGTATCCCAGTGGGATGCTAACTCTTTTGCGTGATCTGAAGGTAACTACTTAGCGACCTGTTCTGCGTCCATGATTAAACCTTCTTTTAAGGAGAGATTTGAAGTTTGCAGCCATTGATCAAGACCTAAATTCCGTGTATCTGAAACAAATTGAGCGATTTGTGTCGAGCTCGTGTGAGATAGAGATATTGAATTTTGGGTTGACTCTGGCCCTCCGTGACTAATCGCATTTCCGGATGCATTTACTTTGCATAATCACCTTGATACTGCCAAAATACAGGAATTGTTTGCCTCAATTCACACGTGTATTCAAGTCCTTTTACACTACACCCTAAAAACAAATTATCGCAAACTTAAAGGTTGACGCAAACACTAAGAAATCAGATTTAGCGGCACATGGAAAAAAAAACAATAGTACAACTAGCAAAAGGTTTAGTGAGGGAAATCGCCTTGAGGAAGACCCACATTGAAAGTTACGTGGCTTAAAAAGTTATGGCTTGTCTTCTCCGACACATGAAACCTAACTTAACTGCTTTACTAAGACTTATTCAGGTCGTTCACCAAGGAATCTGTACTCGCGGATTCTCCACCACAAATCTGTTATGGGACAGATTTTGCAGGCACAGCTTCAAGGTTTCAACTTCTTTATTCTGGCATGAAACTTTTAAGCAATATTTTCATGATTGTTTTATTGTATGCAAAGTGTTCTAATTCACGGTGCTTAAGAACTTCAATAAGAAAGTGAAACATGCGAACCAAATTAAGGGTTGCAAACAACCTCGTCCCTCACAGTTAATTTAAGTAACTTTCCCACGAGAAAATGCATTAGGCAAAAGCCGAATTTCTGCTATGTTGTTGGAAAGATGAGGACCGACGCAGCGGCTATTTCTGGTAAATCTTTAAGACCGACCATGTTAGTTATCTTAGCGTAGTTATATGTAGTGTTGGCTTTCCCGTGGTAAGCCCGCACGTGTTAGTACAAAGGGCCGCAAAAACTTTGGTTCCCATTGCTATCACTTTAGCCAACAATTGAATTAACTCGAATTTAGCTGGGCTGAAGTATGTACTGCAAGTACTTACCACAAGCTTTTCTGCTTTTGTTGTTGAGAGTGTTAGGATCACGTTTGTATAACTTTTCAAGCTCTCTGGAGAGCCTCACCGAAAGCTAACTCTCGAAAGGACTTCACTCCGATGAGCCTTGTAAGCTTTGTAACATACATTTATTCGATTAGTTCAGGTGCTACACCCGGAAGCAGGTAACCTTACACCCTGGCTGTTATCTCATTGTCCTTTATTCTTCAAAGGAAATGTATTGCCAGTTAACCAATCACAGCTCAGCAAAGGCAAATTTATACGCCAGTTTTAATAGTTTGAGAGAGTTGCTGCCGGCAACTCTCTACTTTTCGCCCAAATTTGACAAGTGTCCCTAAGTCTTTTGCCCAGGTTGTAGATTATAGTGCGTTTTGTAAGTCGCGAAGACAGAATGCTTGTGTGGTCTACACGAGGTAAGATTAAACAATTACAGCCACAAGAAGTTGCCGATATAATTGAAGATTATGCCCGGGCAATCCAAAAACGGAGAAATTTTAAAGATATGATGTTGCGTGCAATGATGGAATGGACAATGTTAAGGAAATAGGCAGATTTCTGACGATGAAGAGTGAGAGATTTGACTGTAGATCGATCCCGGCAGTTTGATGCAACTTTAGATTCGGTTATAAAGACTACAAAGGCAGTTGAGTTTTTCAGTATTCAAACATATTTTATAAGAAGGGAAACACAGAACGAATACTGCTTGAGAGGATCTACTTGAATTTTCTACCCAGGGCTACTTCCATAGACAGTCAAACTTAAATCTATCCTATGCAGTACTAACCACTTAACTACCTAACTGATTTACTTGGTGGTTTGTGCATATTAATCTTCCAGTGGTGCGAGAAAAATCCATTTTGGATATGATGAGGGTTTTCAACACCAATAAAACATGAAGATAAAACGGCTCAACAATAAACAAATTTAATGCTAGTGTGTTGTGCTGCTTTGTATCTGTGTGT
>OX421450.1:25752679-25772679 GCA_949126865.1 Montipora capitata | reverse complement strand
TTCATTTGTCTCATTCCGGCATATTCTGGTACATTCCGTTCCGTTCCTGTGTTTAGTAACGCCCCTTAATTGTTGGGTTCATTAACTTTTCTGTTATTCTGAACAACACATGTGTGACAGTGTGTGCCTATGAGGCTAGAGCCTCTTTGGAGGATATCACTGTTTACTGAGTTAAGTATTGCGATTCATCTTCCAAACTGAGTGGCTGTTACCCAGTTTCATTAGAGTCAGGTCTTGTGATTCAGGTCTCAGTGATGATAACCATGCTTAATTAAGACCCAGTGGCACCAAAAGACAAGACAAAGACAAGCGGTCGGCCAAGGTCAAGGACCGAGGTCGAAGGCAACCCGAAGGCTCCTTTTTCATGGCTTTCTACTGTAACTTGCGGCGTCTACCACAACTCACAGCAGGGGTGGGCGCCACTCCTATCCCGTTGCATACACAACACAACTTGTCCCCAGTACTGGTACTCATTTTACCCACCACGAATGGATGGAAAGCTGAGTGAACTTTGGAGCGTACGGCAATGGTTATCTCTAGAAGGTCACCCATCCAGTAGATAACCCAGCCCAACAGGGCTTAACATTGGACACCATTTGGAGAACAATGCCTACCCATTGAGCCAACCGAACACTCTTAAGAAGAAGTTAAGAAGCACCCAAGAAGTTATTTGCAAGGGAGGGTACATGGCTACAAACATGTATAAATAAGCAAGAACGCTTCTTCCGCGTTAACCGGGAACCCTTGAAAAACATCAAGATATGAAGAAATGGATTAATTTGATATGTCAAAGTATGCGTTTACAGCCCTTGTTTTTGTGCATGAGTGAGGAAAAGTCCTTTTGAGATTCAGAACTGGTTTTTGTGAAGAACATGTTTCAGGTTAAGGAGGTTGAACACTGTTTTTAGGGACGGTTCATCATTTATAAGGAGGATTGCGTCAGAGATCCATTTTTCCAAAGCACGACAACAGAGCACGATTTTTTGCTAGCCCGTTCAATTTGAAGTGATGGTATTAAACATCTGAAAATAATGAAACGTTTATGTTAGAGCTAGTACTGTTAATTTTTAACTCACTGTTCGGATCAATACAAGTTCGATTTATATGAAGCTCCCTCATTTGTTAAAAGAAGGAAGTTTATTTTTGCCAAGGACGAGGTCAAGGTAGATAATGCACTGCTCGAAATTATGCGTGAGAAAACTTTTAAGGAATATGTTTCAGCTTCTGAAGATTCAGACCAAGATTCAGAAAGATTCTGAATGATGTGAAATCAAATTTTAGCATGATTGTTTGATCAGTGGAAATTTCTAACACAAGGCACAAGGCATCCAAGACTACATGGACAGCTCATGACAGTTGTTCAGTAGTAACAGGTGATGAGGCCCCGATCTAGTCTGGCAGAGTCCAAAGATTTCCTGAATTTAGCAAATTGGTAATCAGTGCTTTTTTGAAGTTCTTATTTTTTCCAAAATCAAGCTTGAAAGTTGGGGGTGCGGCTTATACACGAGTCTTTACAATACTTGTAATACTCAAAAGGGAGATAGGTCTGTAGTTAGCAGGGTCTGATCTTGTGCCTTTCTTGAAAATGGGATGAACAATTGCCCTCTTCCACCGACCCAGCATGATTCTTGTATTAAAGGTATTCTTAAAGACTTCTGAGGGGCCATTGATTATTACAGGGTCCACGTGTTGTTCTCGCCAAACAACTGTCGTGTTTTTGCCACAGTTTAAGGTTAATTGTCAGCTTATATAGTCTTTTTTTTTTACCTGGTTACTTTGCTCAAGAAAAAAAACAGAGCCCATCGCCATGGACAGGGAATTTTTCAAAGCCTGTTTAGGTTTTTTCCTGACCCATTCATTTTTATAAACTAGACCCTCCGTGAGGGTACACTGGGTTGCCTGTAGTACGTGCACCGTTCCAGACAATTTTTTTCAAGTTGGGCGGTCATTAAGAAGTCATACCAGATGAGGCCCTTTGGCTCACAGGTCCTCACATGTTCGTACGACGAAACAGACCTGTCCTTGTGTAAGATGTAGCTCTAACAGTGCACGATATTGTTTTGGTATTGTCTATCATTGTAGTGCCATGGTAGAAGTCTTGGGTAAATAGTCTGAGAAGACATGTGGTTACTAGCAAAGTACTGAACCCAGAAAAATTGAAGAAAATAAATGGGAAGTGAGAAACACTGGCTTCTGGGCTGACATGTTGATAAACTTCTTTTGACCACAAGTTTAAGCGTGCCCTCTGAGCATCTGACAGCTTCGTAATACCGAAGTTCACTAAAGTTAAGCCCTGTTGGGCGGGTTAGTGTTTGGATGGGAGACCAAAATAATATACCTCATAAAACAGAAGCATCGGACCGAAAATACTATTAACACTAACAAATGCGAACTCAGCAAGGTAAAATATTGATGCAAAAGTAAATAAATATTGATACACAGTTTTTAGAAAGAGCAGAACGAAGTTTCCAGGACGATCGCTCGAGAATAACATATTTACGACATGAAAACAACACTTATTTTGAACCGTGAATATAGAATATAAAAAATTACGATCAGTGACAAACATTTTGGGAGATTTTTGCTATGTTCAAGTAAATTGCAAAATCGAAAGTGACATGGCCGGAATTCAGCGGGCGCCGTGATTAAGTTACCACGGCATGTTTACTCGCCAAACAGTGAAGCATCTGTGTCAAATGATGGCAAGATACCGGGTTTTTGTAAGTTTCTTTTTCTGTCAAGTGTTATAAAGTTTGACAATGAAATGAGCGAAGTCAAAACAAAGATCACAATCGCCCAACTCTTGTTTATGCAAAGTCAAAATTTACTCTCCAAGACGCGTACGACGTTATTTATCACTAGGTAATTCCATCATTTTGGAAATAGCAGCTACTTTATTATTCATCTGCGTCACAAGTTTTCACTGATTTTGGGGCTCATTTTGTTGAAACTCAAGCACGCTTCCAACAGGCCTGTGAACCCTTCCTGCTTACAGAGCAATACTAAAAAACTTCTCCCATATCACATTTCAACCTTAAGCTCGAAAATTCAATACACAACATGATATTATAATTCACAAAGGCAGAAAATACCACAGAATCCTTTTCCAGCGAAAAATTTATTGAAACAAACAACATATTTGCTCTTAGAAGTAAATGATCACACAAACGAAGCCAATGGCGAGAAATAATATTTCAAGTGAATAGCTTAAAATAAAATTTGTGCGAAATCTGTCTCTTTAAGAAAGTTAAAGAAATATTGTTGCTTTCTAAAGTTAACAATAACTTCATTGCATTTTACGCTACAGTGACTATACTAAAATCTTTTTCTGACCTTAAAAACAATCGCTAGCTGTAATCATTTGCCAGAAAGATCACGGCTACAAATGCCTGTCATCTTAATGCGCATTAAATTTCAACTCACGAATGCAAATTAGTTAAGCTCGAATATTACACAGCACAATGAATCACAACGGTTGAAACATCTCACAAAAACCTTTCCAGTGTGAAATTTATTGAAACTAACAACATATTTGCTATTGGAGACAAACAAAACCCTTTCTATTCCAATTGCGTGCGTGCAAACAAGAAACAATCCGTCTCACAATGCAAATAAATAAATTTCTCAGTTCAAGATTAAACTCTTTCCTAAAGAACCTTTTCCGAAGCACAAAATAGACAACAAGCTTTCTTTCCAATAATTCTTCACTGTCACATTTTCAATTATTTTTTTACCTGAGAACTATACAGCTTGACTACAAATTAAATGCAAATTGCCAGACAAATGAGATGCCACTTCGGTAAACACTGTGATACATTCAAGATGTTCGATTCCTTTTACACCCATACTGAATTTCCCACTTATGTCAGTGTTCTACGTACCAGCACAGTTTATAAAATAAGATTAGAAACAATGCACACTTTCTCATATCCAACTGCAACTGTTGTCGAAGACCATTCCTCGTCGCTTTTAAGATCCAGATCCTGATCCAGATATTTATTTTCCCCGCCTGTTTCATTACTCCAATTGACGTTCCATTCTTCATCTCATAAAGGTATATTTTTTCCACTAAAACGCCATTCGCGTTACAATGACTTTCAACGCCATTGCAGGTTTAATAATTTAATGTTCTCCTGTGTTCACCAGGGAAATCTACACATTACCCCAGTCCCCTCAAAGCTAACAAAATACGCACAAAAGACTCTATACACAAAGACACCACTTAGCAGGGAACTGATAGGCAAGACTTTTCCCGACACGGAAAAAAAAAATTAAAAAAACACGAAATCAAACACAGATCTTGACTGGGTTTGCCTATTGGCAACCCAGTAATAATGGACCGTCCCTTACCACATGAGCATGAGCTTCGCTCACTTCAAGGTCACTTTCCAGTGAGATGGTGTTTACATCAGCTTACCCCCTTGGAGCAGCAAATGCTCATCTCCTCCTCATGATTAGCCGTTTTAGCATCTTAATGAGTTAAAGGCTCATAAAATCCAGTCTCCAAGTTGGTCATAGCACTCATTCCAAATATTCGAAGTCCCATTGAAGCCACATATAATCGTTTGTAATCGTCTTGTGAAAAAGCTGCACGCATGTTACAATCAAAGCCTACATCACACTACACAACGAAAACCTTTTGATCATTCCTTGAACAAGAATTTTTATATAGGCCCTATATAAATAATTTATTATTATTAATTACTATTATTTACTATTTGGGAGTGCGTGCGTGGGGGAAGCAACTCGATAAAAGACTGAGTGGATACTGTATGGAACTTTGTGAACATGACGGAACTCTACTCTATTTGTATATATATTATTACATGACTTTTTTTATATTCAACGTCTCTTTTTTTTTTTTTTGGGGGGGGGGGGGAGGGGGGTTCCTGCTCTTTCCATGGACCTGACCATACCCCTGCTTTGATGACGTCAACCCATCCTCCTTTGTGCCGCCTTTTATTCTTACCTTCCATCATTGACGCTTGCATGATACACAAAACAACCTAACCTGTTTCCTTGGGCATCCATAGAAAGTGACCCTAAAGTGCTTCTACCACTACTCATACAGTGGATTTACTTACAGCTTCCCAATATCCTCCTGTTGTCTTGAAATGCTCTTTTGTAAACTTCGTAAAACAACCAATAGTCTACTGGACACTGCCTTCAACTTTTGGCTGTGCACAGATAATAGCTGCTGACACCATAAGAGGTAAAAATGAAGATGGCTTGACTTTTCCAACTGAAGTGCAACAAACTTTAGCAATCGTTCAACATAGGGCTCCTTCAGTGACTGAACCACCAAGGAAACTAAAAGTTTAGAAATAAAACAAAGCGGCTATAGTACCTTGCTTAATGTAAAATTGAAGATCAACAATATAAAGATGCTGTTTCCAGCATAACAACAGACAAAGAGCAATGATAATTGATTTTGTGGCGTAGAAGACAATGATGTCTGGTCTAAGGAGAGAAAGGGTACTTTCTGTACAAAACCATGCACTTATGCCCAGAAATGCATAAAAACACCCAATTTTGACATCGATAATGAAGTTAGACTTTGCTACCTATTTCCAACTACAAGGTAAGGGTAAAGGTTAGCATTATTTTTATCTTATGGTAAAGGCAGCTGTTAATCCTTACTTGAGGAGCAGCATTTGGGGAAAACTTTGTTACATTAATAGTCTGTATTCGGAGACAATTGATGCTAAACTTGGGGAGAAGAGTAAGGGGACACTTCAGAACAATTATTGCACAACGCGTGTATCTAATAACATGCATTTCTCGACATACCTGCAAAAGCAAAGGCAGGGATGGAAAGTTCCTTGTCTTCAAAATACAATTTGATTCACTTCAGAACAATGGACATTCAACAGCTCGGGTTTGTCTTTGAATGTTTAGTTCTTGCAAGGCTTTCAACCAAGGGAACTTAACTTAATAAACATGACTTTAAGGGTCCGAGGGAAAAAGCAAGGATTTTTGCTTCCTTTTTGAGCAGCTTTGGAGGTAAAGGTCATGTCTACTACCGAAATTGGGCTGCCAAAGAAAACAAGGTTTTGCTGAGAGAAAATATTCAGCTGTCAAGATTCATCCTGAGCTCTGAACAAATTTGAAGGCAGCAAACAAATTAATTGGGAAGAAAGGTTGCACCTTAAAACTGAAAGAGTAAGCTGCGAGGCCACTAACAGAAGAAAAGGCGATCAGACTGAAAATGTGCTGACTTGAACTGGGAGAGCAACAATTTTACCCTATGTATGTTATAAACATGCATGTTTCCCCAAGAACTTTACAAGAAATTTCAATTACAAGTGTTTTCTCGAGTTTCTTAAATTCACCACACAAAAACACAAAAAAGGTTATTTGCACTCACTATCAAATGGTTTTATAGCCTCTAGAACTTTACAAATAATTTGTGGCTCGTTTATTCTCAGACTCATCAACAATGCTTGAGTATGTTCGCCTTCACTGCTTGCTTGCTGTATCCTGTCTGGTGTCACATCACAGTCCAGTTGGAATGGGTCAAAAATGACATCAGTCACCAAAGAAAACACCACCAGCCCTTCAGTACACGCTGCTGCCCACAACCGACCTACACGTACAGGCAATACACAGGTTACATTTATGTCTTTGGGATCAAGATAGCCTACTTGTAAAACTAAATGGGTCTCTACGATCCAAGAATAAGAGCTTTAAACTTTCAAAAAACAAAGAAAAAGCTGCAGCAGGAATTATGGATCCTAAGCTGGGTGAAAGGGGGGAGGTATGATGCCATGGCAACAGACATAGCCCATTTCTAACTTGCTGTTGATCATGTATGATATTTCAACGAAAATGGGTTGTGTACCTTCTAGCAAATCAAACTCATTCCTATGTCAACTTTTTGTATACCACAGGCCCTTGGGCTCAATTTCCTGTTGTTCCCACAGGTAATTGACAGTTGCTCCCAAGTAATGAGAAGAAATCAAAACATACATGCTCAGTAGGTTATTCCTTTATATATAGTCTGCTAATTCCACCAAATAAAAGCTAAACATGGTTTTGTTTAAATGCAAGGTCATATCAAGGAAAGAAATAAAGTTTAAGTGGTAAAATACGAAGTGGAAATGTGTCTTAACTAAAATTCAAATCTCCCACCATTGCGCATATCCTGTTACGTCAAGGCATCTTACATTAAAATGTTAAATTATCCAGGTGAGTACAATATACACTAGGAAATACTTTTTACATACTTTCTACATACTAGGAAATATGAAGCAATAATATTCAGCAGGGTAACTTGACTTTCTGTAAGTGCAAACTGATCATTATGATCCTTAAAATGCAACAAAAGATGTCGACAAGTGATGTTTGCATGTTTGCAGTATAATCCCTGAGGCATGGAGCTTGATAAAGTGCGACTCCACACTGCACACACTTGAACTTTGTCTCAACTGGGTAACTCTTAGCCGTTTTTTGCCTTGTGCTTTGCAGTTAACACGCTGCTTCTTGTGACCGTCAATTTTGGCACTTGTGTGGCCTTCTGGAGCATGAACAAGTGGAGTAGAATCACTTGCAGGTTGCTTTACCAATGAGTCGCTTGCCTTAATTCAAGGCAGAAGGCATCTCGTGGGCGTTTTGTGCGGCATTAGCACTCCAAGATACACGCATTACAGGCAGCCAAATTGAACGAGAACCAAAATAAATACTTGTACTACTTTTTAGACTGCCGCTAAACATAAGAAGACACTCTTTAAAGCGCTTACTCAGAATACTACGTTGCCCAGAAGTAGGGCGATACATTATACAATATAAACATGCATTTGGTCCGAGCTCGTTGAGCTGCTTGATCCTGAAAAGCCCTTGTAGGGAGCGGTCAACCAAGTGTACATTAGAGATTGGGCCGACTGTCATGGCGTCCACATGCGGCTCTTAAGCGCTCGCTTAAGAAATGGATTTCAAAGCCAAAAGAACTATACTATGAGGATGCTAAGTAGTTTTATTAATTTATAGAAGTATTAGCAAATGCATCGTCAGTAGATTAACGCAGCATTTCAAGTTTAAATGGGAAAAAAAAAGCCCAAAACCTGGCTCGAGTTCATCGGCAAACGAAGAAGAAATGGCTGGTCTGGACCTTGGTACAGAAAACGATCTCTATAGAGAACTGAAAGAGTCAATCGAATGCCTAAAAAGATTAATCACTGAGGGTCTTGCCAGATTACATGGTGATCTAGACACATTACGAAGCGAATTCAAATAGGATATTAAAGAAATGAGCTGTACTATAAAAGACCCCGAAAAGAGTCTGAACTCAAGAAAGATACAGCAGATCGCTCTTCGGAAATGGTGAAAATAACAGTCCCTGAAAGAAGAAGTGGAACAGAATATAACCCTTGAACAGTACACTAGAAGAGAGAACCTGCGATTTAATAATATAAAGGTCATCATCAATCCAATTTTGATCCGGGTTTATCCCCATAAACGGGGATGGCCGGATTTACCACACTTTGTCAGCAATCTTTCTAACTCCCACTCTCCATCTCACTCGATGCATCCTTTTTCTCCAAACCAACGCTCTTGCTCTCCTTCTCCACTTGCGTATTCCATGTCTTCTTTGGTCGTCCTCGCTTCCTCTTGCCCTTGAACACTTTTCTCAGAACATGACCATCATCCCTCCTCAACACATGCCTGGATCCCTGGTGCACACCAACTTTCACCTCAAACTCAAAACTCAAAGGTGAAGATCGCAAAAAGTTATTTGACACCACTGGAAGACACCTTGGATTAGGTATCTCCGAATTTAGATTTCACACAGTGCAAAAAATAGGTAAGTGAGATGGAGTTAGATCCAGGCCTATTATAGCAAGATTTGTCTGTCGTGAAGATCAAGACACGGTCTGGTCAAAGAGAGCTAAGATTAAGGAATTGAGTGTACGCAGAGATGCATACATCACAGAAGATTACAAGAAGGCCATTCAAAAGGAACGCAAAGTCTTAATTAAGGCTATGATGAAGGCTTGCAATGAGCAGAATCTCACTCAGGCAAAAGTCAAAGGCTGTTACCAGAATATCAAAATAATCCAATATCTATAATTTATTTAATTTTCAAAACACTATAATACTCGAATGTGCCTTTTTGGAAACCCATTTACAACGTATTATTTCCTATTTTTCCCTTTTACGCAAATTCAGTGTCTGAAAGGCATTACAATCCATTTCAACACTTTCACAGCGTTTGAAAAATGCAAACACCTACAAAAACTTACTTTACATTTTATACTTATTGTTAAGGAAGGTTTTTTTTCTCAAGTTAGGTCGACCCAATCTAGCGCAGCATTCAACAGTCATTTTTTACTGGCTATGTTTAAATTTCCTATAATTAAGCATTGTGTGTTTGTGCGTGTCTTATACTTTTGCACCTTTTGGTCTACCTGATTCCAACTGTCCTCTTGGGAGTGATAGCTTTTGTCTTCCATGCAACCAGTTTTAAATACTGTAAATTGCAATCATGGATCACAACAACTTAAAGTTCAAAGCCATCTCGCTAAACGTTAGAGGTATTTGTGTATTCGAAAAAAGAAAGTCTATACTTAATTGGTTGATTTATCAGAGCGCATATTTCTTTTCTACAGGAAACGAATAGCACAATTGAAGTTGCTAATCATTGGAGAAAACAATCGCCAGGTGAGTTTTTCTTTTCGCATGGTTCTTATCATAGCTCTGGTGTGGCTATCCTTGTTCATAAGTCGTTAGACGTCAAGCTTATGTTGTCGCGTGTTGACCATGAACGCAGGTATCTGATCTTAACAGCAATAATTCAGGACACCCCTTTTCTTTAAATAAATATATATGCACCAAATAAAACATCGAATCAATCCTCATTCTTCCAGGCTTTATCTGAACTTATTCCTGTTGAGGAACTCCGGGAGTCCAATTATAAGTTTGTAATTGGGGGAGATTTTTTAAGAGCTCGGGAGGGAACACTACTTTAAAAGAATCAGTTAAGGTTTAGAAGATTTACTTATACAGTATGACCTAGTAGATATTTGGAGAGTTTGTAACCCAAAAGGTAAAAAAATCACTTGGCATCAAAGAAAACCAATTATCCAAAGGACACTGGACTACTGGTTCATTAGCGACTTGCTTCAGGACCATGTTGCCAGAATTGACATTACTAGCATCAAAACAGATCACTCCGCTATTGTTCTTGAGGTGGATTCCATGGCTGACCAG
Organism: Montipora capitata; assembly: GCA_949126865.1. Taxonomy (NCBI): domain Eukaryota; kingdom Metazoa; phylum Cnidaria; class Anthozoa; order Scleractinia; family Acroporidae; genus Montipora; species Montipora capitata. The sequence continues at coordinate 25,762,473 of OX421450.1, read as the reverse complement.
TCCAGAGGTCAACAATCATTGAATAAAAGGAATAACAGTAGTAAATTTTGCTGACGATATGACAACCTTTGTCCGAGACAAACCGTCTTATCTTACTCTTAAATGTTATTAATTTATACGGGATACATAATGGCCCTAAGATTAACCACGATAAAACTGAGTCTCTCCTACTTGGAAATCTTAAAGAGACTGCGAGTATAGCTAAGAACTAGATGTTTGTGAATTTAAAAGATCTGTTAAAATTCTAGGTGTTTACTTTATCAAAATACATCAATGTTCTATAAACTAAATTTTGAATCAATTGAAAAATCATTAAAACAATTGGTAAAAGGATGGTGATGGCGAGCATTAACGTTTGGAAAAGTGCAAATTATTAAATCGTTTGCTCTACCTAAGGTCTGGTATAGGCTGACGTTAATTTCAAGTAACAAAGAGTTTATTAAGAAAATAAAAACGTTATTGTCTTTTGTCTGGAAAGGTAAAGATAAAGTTAAACGAAGGTTCTAATAAATCAAATAGAAAAAGGTGGACTTAAAATACCCGACTTGAACTCGATGATCTCCGCTCAAAGAATCATGTGTGTAAAGAAGTATCTAACTCCATATGCAGCCAGTTGGAAGTATTTTTTGGGATTTTCACTTAAGGATGGTTGGTGGTAAATTCTTGTTTCACTGCAATTTCAACTATTCCAAGTTATCAATAACCCTTCCTAACTTTTACAAAGAGCTAGTGCATCATGACATGGGCCTCCTTAAACTGTATGAGCTTTTCTTCAGCCACGGAGATTTATCAACAATTTTTATGGACCAATAGATTCATCTGCATTGAATCCCGCTCAGTTTACAACCAGAAGTTAATTGATGTTGGTGTTATAACTGTTCGGAACCTACGCGACTCACATGGCAATTTTAAACAGCTTTTTACCTACAACATGCACACCTCTCACCTATTGATCATTATTTCCTTTTTAGTCTCTTTAATGCCATCCCAGAGGAATGGCATAGATTGTTGAAGACAAATGAAAACGCGGCTCTTTTAAACGATTGTTGCGTAGATTTGGATAGTTTTTCAGTATACACCTTGGAGGGGAAAAGCTCGATGTTGATTCATTCAAAACTATTGTATGAAACTTTTTCTTCTAAAGTCTCTTCTAACCCTACCTCTATGAAAAAATACAACGAAACGTTCAACACAGAGACATTTGAATTAGACTGGGAAAGAATATTTTCTTTGCCTTTTAAAATAACGTTGAATACAAAGTAAAGAGAACTTCAATATAAAATTCTTCACAGAATATGTTATACAAACATTATGCTCTTCAAATTTGGTTTAGCCGATTCCCCTTTTATGTTATTTCTATATCTCTAAAAACTTCCATATTAAAGATATTTTATTCGGGCTTTTTTCTGCGGATAATGACGATGACAATATTCTACTTAACTACATTATACTTGAGAGCAAATACCTTATTTTTCGCTCGAAATTAAGCAAAACGTTTTCTACTATTGCCTTGTTAATATCAAAATGCAAAACAACGCACCAAATCGAGCATTTCATTGCGAGGAAAAAAATGGATTGCATTTGTCCGCGTAGTGAAGTTGAAATATTTAGCCCTCCTCTTACTAGCTACACTGGCAACCAGTTGCAAAGTTTCGAAATTAACAGTGTTGTGAATAATGTGGTGACCTTCCTCTAGGTTGCTAAAATGAAGACCGTGGAACAATTAAAAAAATGGACATCCGCAGACGATGCTCGTACAAAGAACAGCTGAAAGAAAAATAAATTTCGGGCATTTCCAACATACCGCTGCTGGGAGTTCTGTACTGACGATGTCATCATGTTGTGAACATGCAAGATTAACATTAACTACCTTATTCATAACATTTCCAGAAGAAGAAGTAGTTCACTTTTTAGCTGCTATTGCAATTGAGCTTTCACTCAGAACATAGGCTTGAGTTTCTAAATTGGCGAACAACATTAAAAGTTCCTCACTGAACCCATACACAGCTCCCATCGTTTTGGTTGCCCCACCGCATGTTATAAATCAGGATTTTTATTGAACTCTGCAAGAATTGAGGATGCTTGATTTAATTACCCAATAATTCAATTTATTTTGACATGTATAGCAACAATTCCAATTACCAAAGATAGATATAATGTGGATTTTGCAACAATTTAACGTTTCCAATACCACTGAGGCGTAAAAACTTCTTTTTTAGGATCCTTTTTGAGGTTGTCATGTTAACCCTTTGTGAGATTTTAGGTTCGTGTGTTCACAAGTTTGTTTTGCATCTGGATGTTTATATTTTCAAATGCAACCTCTCCCTAGGGGTTAATGCGCATAGCTTTTAACCAGTCAAATTCCCGTGTCCTAACTCTATTGTGCATTTTGCTGCACCAAAAAAAAGTCAACTGAGATTATAACTCAGATACCTTTCTGGTATTCCGAGTAATAATTATTATGAACGAAGTTCTTCAGCTCGATCAACACCACCCATGTTGTTGGTGTAACCATCTAACACTTGGAGCTTGACAATGTGGATCTCTCTTCCTGTGACTTTTCACTGCAGTAAACCAGGGCTCTCCAGAAGAAACATTCCTAGCAAGAAAGGCCACATCTCGTTTGTCGTGCCATTTAGTGAAAGTAATATTTCCATGAACAAGATCACCAGGTCGGATCAGCTTGCTCTTGGCGCATGTTGGCAACCCTCTGAAATTACATCACATGTAAGTTTGTTGGAGTTCCAAATGTTCTAAAAGCACTGGACTGAAAAAAAAAATGTCAAAATAGACATGATGCTTTTTATTTGTGTCCTTGTAATCTCCAAACACCTTCCTCGTTTCCAAGATAAACATCAAAATTGACAATGCAAGCAATTTTCGAGTCAGTGGCCATCCACACTTTTATGCTGTATTTTGTTGGTTTCACTGGCAAGTACTGTCGAAAGGAAAGTCGTCCTTTCCACAGCAACGTGCCTGCTGGGGGATAGCATTGTTGGCTGTTTTTTAGAACAGCATTTTGAATAGGTTGCACTTTGCAAAGGTGGTCGTATCTCTCTTCTCCACGTGCAAAGTGTAGGAACTGCAATATTTCTTGAAATCTGTTCCTTGGCATAATTTGCTTTATTCCCTCATTTCCCATAACAGGATCATCCTTCCAATAGACTGCAACTCTGGGAACGTTATTTATGCCCATAATAATGCAGATACCAAAAAAGTGCTTTCACCTCCGGCTTGGAAATGTACTTCCATGCAGCAAAGTGACGAGGGTTGTTTTGAAAAGTCTGCCAAGTATATCGGTTTGTTCCTTCAAATATAAGATCAATTGTATCTTCCCCAAACACTCTTAACAAAAAAAAACATTGGCCTTAGAATCATCACTAAAAGCGATAAGCACTCCAGGTTGGCTGGAAAACTCCTCGACTTCAAGGTTGTCTGAGAGTTAGATCATTCATGTGTCATTTTCGTCTTCAACATCACTTGTCTCCTCTTTGTCACCACTGCTTTCGCCATCCCCAGTGATCTCAAAACCTTCAAAATCAATATCTGAATCGTTACCATCACACTGCACCATAGGTGCAGTCGTGGCTCAGTTGGGTAGTGCACAGCTTTTGGAGCGAGAGGTCCCCAGTTCCATCCTCGGTGACTTCAACGTCTGTTTCGACTTTCCTCTGATCCGTGTAGCTACAGCTTTAAATGTCTGTAAAATGGAGCACTGACGGAGGGAGGGGGGTAAAGGGCGCACCGTCAGCTTCCAATGATACCAATTTCCTAACTGAAGGAACTACCAACGTTATATAAAGTGACTTCACCTTTACTTTACCTTTACCATCCAATTTTTCATCAGAATCTCCAAATATTTCACTGTATTCTTGTTCGCTAATTCCAGCAGTATACGCCGTGTCACTTTATGTTTATTTCATGAAATGTGAAATTTATGCCGCTCTATACCTCCCTTGAGAAATAAGTTTGTTATGCACAGTAGCTTTGATATGATTGGTCAATACCTCTAAAACAATAAACGAGTCATTATTTAGAATTTCTTTCCTTACAGGGGAGGTGAAGGACCTTTGTAACAAACGTAGTGCCAGGGGCCAGTCGCGGCTGGTTTGGGAATAGTGACACTTCTTTTAAGGTTTTGCACTGACGTCTTATAAACCTGAGGAAATTGCAACTTGGAAATGGACTGTTCTGTTCCACCAGTCTGGGTGTCATGTGTGGGTTGAGTTTGTTAAGTCTCCTCTCATCAGTGGGTTTTTTCAAGTTCTTTGGAATTTGACAGCCATGAAATGGCAAGTATTTTTCAAGTGTGCGCTTACACCTGGAACTGTAAGTAAAGAGATTTTGATGCACTTTTTATTCCATCTTCCAAAAGTGTAGGGATAATGTTTAAGACAGGGTTTTCAAAACATAAATAGCCATTAAAATCAATACCTGTTGGTGAAAACTGCAAGCAGCTAACTCGAACTTCTGGCAAAGTACGCCTTGAGCTCATATCCCCTGCAAAATAATTCACGTTTTACGATTATCTGAAATAGTATGATACAGAAACGAAACAACTTGGTTAGACTATTGAGTTATCTTTCCTACTATGATAACAATGAAACGTTTGGGATGGAAGAAATAGTTTTTGTCAACTACTTTTCCCCAAATTCAAGAAGGATAAAATAAAGAAGTGATCCTCAAACTTATCTGGACAATTTAAGCAATTGTCTCTTACAGTAGACAACTGAAAAATTCAGGTAATTTTAACGGGATTCGAACCCATGACCTCTGTGATGCCAGTGCAATGCTCTACCAACTGAGCTATGAAGACACACAGTTGAGAGCAGGTCAATTTCTTAGGCTCATTTGTTCCAGTAAAGGACTTGATGAAATGAAAGAAATGTATGTAATTTAAGGTGTGTGTCATAGATGGAATGGCGAACTGATCCTAGCAATGGAGAACTGACCTTTGTAAGTCTCTTCTAGTAGACAACTGAATTCAGGCAGCTCCAACAGGATTGGAACCCGTTGGAGCCACCTTTGTCACCAAAACCTTCTGCTTACTAGTTACTTAGTTACTTACAAGGGGACAGACGTATGGGAGAAAAACCATGAAACCATGACACTTGAGTATCACCAAGTCAGCATTAGAAACAAACTGATACATGTATCACTTCATAAATATAAGCCTTAACATTAAACAATCACTGTACTACACTTTCAAGAATGCCAAATTTCCAGCAATTTCAGCCCTGGCGGTAAACCAGTTCATTAACAGTCAGACAGAGGGTGACTGATATTCCAACATGAATCAAAAATGCCTGGGAATGCCTTTCTTCACAACGGAATAAAGGTCTGACCATTCCAATTTACATAGCACTATTGTTCTTTTATGGATAGAACAAGCTGACATTGGAATTCAGTACACTGTATATAATAAGCTCAAGGCTCTTATCACATATTGAAAACAATACCATCACGATTGCACATGCAAAGAGAAAAATAAATAAAAGAAAGAATAGGGAAGCTCTACTTTATGAGGAAAACTGGATGTGATACAGTACTGCCTGAAAGTATCTATGCATTAGCACGCCGTGAAACCTGGTCTTAACTGCTGCACAATTTCACCAAGGCAGGACGAATTTGTCAACCTCGTCGTGGTTGGACGTGGCCAAATGCAGTGGCAAGTAAAACACGGTATGCTGCGGTGAAAATAACAAATTGTAAGAAGTAATTGCTACATGTATTGTATTGTGTGTATCCCGCAGCAGATTCATGCCACAACCTCTGTTAATCTTTGAGAACTTTCTGACCAGCAATACTCGCAAGTGTTATTTTATCAAAACAACAGCAAGAAAGCAAAGTCCTCCACTGATAGAAAGTCATCGGCTGCATGTAAACTGACATTTTTTTTTGAAGAAACACATTGACAAAAGCATAACGAACCAAGACATTCATTGTCAATAGAGCACTGATTAATTAGCGTTGGTTCGCCATGTATTTTGTAAACAAAACGAACAAGCCAACCTTTTTCACTTTTGTGACACCACAAGCAACAACAGACATGGTGGTTGGGTGGGAAACTAAAGCCTCATTGTTTTTTACTCTGAAGACAATTTATCACTTTAAAAGAAGAGCTCTTATTTCTAGTAAATCTCTTCGCTAAGTTTTGCACTGATGATGAAAGTACTTAAATAACTCGACTGCCCATCAACAGCAAGAGAGATTACGTGTATTTAACTTGCTGTGTTTAAGGAACGAAAATTAAACAGTAACGCAACCTAATTTCCTCCGTTCCCCTTCCCAATCGCAGTGAAAAAACAAAGCATGCTACTAGATTAAAAGAAGCTAATTCAACATTTCCAACGGCTTCTTGTGAACTTTTCTCACAGCTTCACCAGGGCCCTTTTTTCATACATTTCAGGGTGACCCAGAAAAGGTCTTCATATATTATTATCGGAGCATAAAATTAAGAATTTGATGAACTTGAAACAAAAGCAAAGCAAGACATCTCTACCATGTCTTGCCGTTTACTGCGGTCTTGCTTGCCGTGGCAAACCTAAGTGAAACCTCAGTGAAATTTCGGGGAACGCAAAATCTATCTGAGAACCATCTGCTGTAAAACCTCGGCAAATTGGTAAATACTTTCAAGCGGCACTGTATAAGAACAGTCAGAAAAGCATCACAACCAAAACTTTAGGAAGTAATGTTTAAAAAATGAGCAGCAGTGTTTTATCGGGGTTTAAAAACACAAGGCGTAGCCCAGTGTTCTTACACGCGATAAAACATGTGCTGCGAGTTTTTTGAACGGCTTCAAAAACATTCCACAAAGAGCGTGTGTCCCTCTGGACTCAAAACAATGGTTCAAATTGTGTGAGATGAATATAAGCATACAAGAAAAACAAGCTATGCCTTATTAGTATTCATTATATAAAGAATACTAACGAGGAGTATTTTAACTCATACACGTGACGTTTTAACAAATTAATGTTTTGATAGGCTGTTAGGCTCATGCATTATTAATGAGTTTTTGAATAATGAATAAAAGACAGACAAAGATTTGCATTCCACAAACAAGACAATGCTAGTTTTAAAATACCACTCCCATGGTTCAATTTTTCTTTTGCCAAGTAATTTGAGACTTGTTATTGTCCAAGCATCAGCGACCATCCTATTGCACTCACCAGCTTCATTAATTGTGTTGAAACAAGATCATACCTATCTGTACACATCTTAACCAATTCAAGTAACCATGGTGTTCTAATAAATTTTAAACCCATTGTCATTATGTTAACTGACACCAACCAAGAACAAATGGAGCGTGTCCTTAGCTACTCTCTGTAGTCCAACAAATACTGTCAATAAAAGAAAAGTAACTTGGATTTGTAGGGTGGAAAAACAAATAGGAGTTGTCACATGAGCGACATCTAAGCCCATGTCTGTATCGACCTGTATAATGATGTGTCATTCAAGTTTGCAAGCCTGGATGTATGTTGTGAGTAAATATATATTGCCGTGCACTGGGGTTAAGTGATGTTGGTAATGTATTTTGGTGTACGTTAAGTCTATGGTACCTGTAAACGTAAATGGGTTCCACTTTTTCTTAAACTACTACATTATCATTTCCAAAACTTCCTAATCATCCTTACCTTTCAAGACACCCGGAAGACATATGGATTCCTCGTCATCATTATCATGGTCATCAATCTGATCCAGAGGTCCTCCTTCTGTCATGTTACCACTATGGAGAAATTCCTGTATGGGTAAAAAGAGGAATAGAATTTCTGGAATCTCATAACATCAAAGCTTGCTCTGTTCCATATGGTGAAATTACTCAAACCTATTTACTTGAATTATTTTTTATGTTTGTGACCCTTCACAAAAAAAGGGGGCTTATGGATTTCATTGAAAACCGTGAATTTTTTTCCTTGGTCATGGTGCATGAATTTCAATTTACACAGCGTGAATACGCCATGATCACTCTACCATAAGAAACTTTCACTCAGCGTGAAACTAATCATGCCGTGCGTGATCGGTGAAAACTTTCACGCCATGAAATTAAGGGTAAAAATGTGAAATTGGGAGTAAAAAATAATGTCCTCGCAGGGATCAACCTTTGCGGCCCGATCAGTTTCTCTATTTATTTTACGTAAGAAATGCCTTGTGTCCTCACGCCACTCTGTTGCCACTTAATGCAAGCAAGAGCCTTCCTCAAACAAACTTGTTTGTCAGTGTAAACAGACTGTGATTATCGCTACCCATTAAAAGGTTTTTTTAAAATATAATTTATTAGCTTTTTATTGATTATTAAATAAAGAATACAATGATGACATTACAATAAAATTACTACTACATTAAAAAAAATAAATAAAAACCCATCAAAAGTTGAACAAGTTTGTGTGCAGGGATGGCTCAGTAGTGAGAGCACTTGCCGGCTACCAATGTGGCCAGGGTTCGATTCCCATACTCAGTGTGGTGAGTTTGTTGGTTCTGTACTCTGCACCTAGAGGTTTTTCTCCGGGTGCTCCGGATTTCCCCTCTCCTCAAAAACCAACATTTGACTTGATTTGCGTTAACTGGCAATTTCAGTCTACAGTGTCTCTAATTAGTGCTCCAGCGCTTGAACGACTAGACACTTAAATAAAGTTCCTTTCCTTTCCTTTTCATAGATCTTAATTAATTAACTTAATAAGGTTACATCGACCCATCCCGCTTGAAGGCCTCACGGCGTCTTGTTACTGAATATTCACATCTGGAAAATAATGTCACATTTTAAAGAAATTTCTGATGTCCTCTTAATTGTTGTACATTTAAAGCTCAGGAAAAAAGTAAATTCTACCCCCTGAAAGCCACAAAATAATTGCAAAATCGGTTATTTTGCTGGTGACTTCTTTTTACATTTACACTGGTATGTTGACATGACTGAAATGGATATCAGGCGAAATACTAATCTTTTTGGGTCGGCATGTATTATGAAATTGTTTACTGGCATTATTCGAGTATTGATGTTTGTAATCATTGGTGACTTACTGCTTTTAGTGCATTTCTCTTGCCGTGCCATGTAAATCATTAAAAAAATTGAAATTGCTAAAATGCTGAGCTAAAAGACACCAAAGATAAATAATGCTACAAGACTCATTATGTTGCAATTTCACCATGATGTAATCTTTTCAAATAGAGCTTGCAAGTTTTCATTACAATCACTTTTAAATCTTTTGTGCAAGCAAATAAAAACTATTCACGAAGTTACAGAGAATGATTTGTGGCTATGCCAACATTGCGAGATTCTGTGGTGCCAAACGTGCCTCATGTTGGGGAGGGAATGTAATTTTTTTTACTGATCCCATAAACTGTTTATCTTAATTCTTACTACAGGGCGTGCATGACGTTTTGATTTATGTTATGGTTTTACTGAGTTCATTCTTTTGATTTTCTGGTAAAGATCCGACTACCATGGAGATTCCTTTACAAATAATGATATGTTTAAATCCCATTCCGGCAAATTGAAGTTGCGTGCCTTTTAGCAGAGAAACTAAACATGAAACGTGTATCTCATTTTATATAAATTTGGATTTTGGAAGGGTGTTGTATAATGTTCCATGTTTTAGTAACTACGAATTGTTTCTTCTGTTGTTTCGCTTTCTTTTGTTTTCCTGAAACCACAACATAAAACAGAAAAGTACAGAAAAGAGCGAATGGACTAATTAAACTCAGAGTTGGCAATTCGCTGATTGAAATAGCCGATTTCGAAAGACTTTCAATACAATGCTTGTAGTAAACCTTTGAAGGTGGCGTGACATGATGATGAT
>OX421450.1:25730179-25740179 GCA_949126865.1 Montipora capitata | reverse complement strand
AAAACCCACAGGAGTGGTCGAAAAATTTTACATGACTGGGTCAACGTTTTGTTTCTGTTGCTATGATTTCACGGGTTAATGCAGTCGTTTGGACGAAACCTGACAAAGTCAAAAACGAAAAGCGCAAAACTATGCTAAAAAGAACCAAGACACCACACTGAATACCAAATGAAACGAGCATCTTGGCACCAGCATGGGCACCTTGTGAGTAACGCCTTTAATGCTAAAAGACCAACTTCTATATACTAAAATTCAGTCCAAACAAAAGGCATCATCTCAAGGATCTGGGAAACAAATACAAGGATTTGTATGAGCTTATTCCTTTAAGCCTCGAAATGATGCCTTTTATTTACGACTAAATTTTAATGTACTGAAATAATTATTGGTCTATTAAGTATGACTCTGCAACTAACATTGGCTAATAAAAACAAATAAAATCCACACAATGTCTTTTCTGAACTGTCACAAACCTAACTTTTCTTCTAACAACAAAACAAACAGAAAGAATTTGAAACAGAGACCAGTGTCATAATGAGGTATATGGGATCAGGGATCAAGGTCTTAAATGGGCCGGGGTCAGGGATCACAGCCCTGGGATCTGGAATCACAATAAGTGGGATCGGGATCAGCAGCACTTTCCATGGAATCAGGGATCAAAATTTTGGGTCAAAATATCAGATCAGTTACCAAAAAATATATACCTCGTTTCGACCCTGAGAGATCATCTGGCGTTAACTGATCAAAAGCCACAAATAGCCATTTCTGAGCCTTGTTTGGATTGCATACAATGTGGAGACTATATTAAGTGGACACCAATTGGGAATCCTTGCTGTAAAATATTGGAATAACATTTTGAAATTGCTGCATTAATTTGAAATAGTATTGTGAGTCCTTTGTACTCTCTGATTTCTTAATTCACACAGGTTTATGATGTAAAGAATAAACCTATTCTGGTTCATGTGTTGTGATTTTGCCATATTGTGATGGCCAAGAAAATGTTTGCTAACACAACTCAGTATCAGCTTACAAGAGAATCACCATTTCCAATTTCGTATGATTTTCTTCATATTATGAAACACGATAATAATAATAATCATATTAGCCAACATTTCGGTTCCCTACACTTTTTAGCCTGGTTCTTATTATAATTATCACAAAATTGATTTAAAGTCATCATTTATTGTAACAATTACGTGAAAATTTACAAGTTTCATTGGGCAAATTTTCGATTCATCAATTAAGCTGAGGCCTCATGTTATTTTGCAAAATGATACTCTATAGTTGCCCCAATGCTGCTTCATGCAATTAAACATACTAGAGCATGACTAATATTTTATGTTAATCTGTAGTGTCTCTCACCAAATGTTATAAATTAAGTACAGTTACTACATAATTATATACATTATATATAACTAGGAGTTTCAGTGTGAAAGTAGTGCTGGAATTTCGATCCATAATTCGCCTAGAAGCGGCAGTGTCCGATTAAAATGGAAGAACTTCGTCTGCCTTCACCGGAAGAACTTCGATCCTGGGCCTGTGGGCCAGTGATTGAAAAAGGTATTGTTCCATGTTCCTAGTTACCCAGCAGTAAATGTAAATAAACAAATCATTTACGGCCATAATAACCCGCTTAATCAGCTCCAAATATATAAGAACTTTTTCATTTCGAACTAAAATACAGTTTTGTTAATTCTTACCGCGCACTGGTGGCTCAGTCGGTTGAGCACCGGGCTGTCACGCGTGAGGTTGTGAGTTCAATTCCGGCCACACCAACACTCAGGTTCTTTAAATAACTGAGGAGAAAGTGCTGCCTTTGTAAATACATCTGCAAATGGTTAGACTTTCAAGTCTTCTCGGATAAGGATGATAAGCCTGAGGTCCTGTCTCACAGCCCTTGTTCATTAACTCTGTGAGACGTTAAAGATCCCACAGACTATTCGAAAAGAGTGTTCCGGGTGTTGTGGTCTGACCTTTCCAGCATATGGTTGGCTTGGCAAGATTAGCCAACGACTCGACTCAACTCATAGGCTGTGAGGCAATAAGATTCCCTTCCACATGCATGTGACGTCATCACGGGTAACACCCCAATCGACTATGCGTGCTTCCGATCTTACATCCCACAACAACGATTTCCATAATTTCATATATACATGTACACATATGAAGTAATGGAGGTCCATCCAACCCAACCAGAATAACTTAACATTCATAACTTGCACGCGTATCGTCTGGTTTGAAAATTTGACAATGGTGATTAGGGAACCCAAGCTTGGTTGTAGTAAGGATTCGTATGGAAAAACCAACAATCAAGAAAAGTATAACAAATATCGTTATTAGATAGTACACACATTGCTAAATGAAAAACAAAAAGCCCTAAAATGCCACTGAAACCCCATAAAGACCATAACTGATGGGGGAACTCTCTTTTTATGACATTTCTGTCATTACTTATAACAAATCTCTCCACTGTTACTTTTTCCATACAACTGCTTACTACAACCCATGCCCAGGCCCCAGATCATATTATCTCTGTGAGGGAGGCGTTTTCTGGGAACGACATCTTTGAAATTGTGTGTTCCTTGTTATCTCGGCCAAGACTAACATTGAGGAAATATCAGAGAGTTAATTGGATTCTATGTGGTTTACATAGCACATATAGCGATCAATGTTTCAAAATGGCACGCCAAGGTGAACTCAAGATTTCATGAATAACAAGACTTGGGAAAACCGGGCTTAATGAAAGTTGTGTTAGAATGCATTTCAACACATTTTGAATGCATTCGAATGCATTCTAACATGCGCCAAGGATTTGTAATGCATTTACAATGTTTCTCATAGATCACTGGCAATTTTGTTTAATATATTTCAAAATAATTTTCCAATGCATTGGCAACGTTTTCAAACATTTTCATCGAAAAGGTTAATTCTAAAGGCGTTTCCACTATCCACTGGTCATCACAAACATTGACACATTCCTACCTTGAAAACACACCGTGTTGCGTATACTGGGAACTATCATCTCGCTTCTTTCAGCAATGATGTTTCCGGAAAGCACAGTTACAGATTTCCTTAGTTTGCTCGCAAAATGAAGCATGACTGACATTTTAATTGTCTTTCCAAAAAGTTGAAGAAAGGACGCATACATATTTGCGTGATTTTTTGCATGACAATGGGCCCTCAAATTTTTTGTAACTTGAAGATTTTGCTGTGCCGCTCATGATTGTCGTGATAAGCTAATTCTTATAGAATTCGAATCGCTTATTATTGTACCTTTTAATTATCGTAAAGCTAGGCAAAGTATTTTAACCGTCTTTCCGAAAATTTGAGGCGAACATGCAAGTTTAGCTGGCGAGACTTGCTGGCTCTCAGTTTATCAAGACCCTTCCAAATACTTGGTATCTCACAAGTCATTCAGTGTTTAAATTTCATGCTATATTTCGTTTAAACTTCCTCTTGCAAGAGCTACGGTCCCGTCATTTAGCAAACAATTTAGGCTTTTTTTTTGTCATTCAATCTTGGTAACAAATGACCCATTTTATCACTTGGAACTTGACGACAACAATTTGCGTTTCATTCAGTGTGTAAATTTCACCGTCAGAGTCTCATGCTGTTTTTATTTCGACCTGAGACTTGATTGTATCACATAGCTTTTATCATTTCATTTTTGGGGAACTTTCAAACAAGGTAGGATACAAACACACAAGGCCATCATGGGAGAGCATAGCGTAACACTTTCAACCTCATGTTTTGGGATGAAATTCTTCGCTCTCTTTTGCCGTGCAAAATGGAGCAAATTACTACATGAAAATCTGAACAGGTTTTCAATTTCTTTGGTCTAATCCTGAGACATTTTTCTCCGCAAGCTTAATTTTTGTAAAGCGGTTGTACTAAGTTGTAGAAGGACAGAGATGAATTCTACTCATAACAATCAGTCTCGTCTCTCTCTCTATTTCCGTTAGGGAACAATATGAACGTTAAAAAATGCAACTTGAAAATGTCCTTGAATGCATTTCAACGTTTCCAAATGCGTTGCTGTAAACAGCAATTTTCATTAAACCTGGTTTTCCCAAACAGGGTCACACATTAGTCAAATTTGCCGCCTTGCCAAGGGGGCCCTTTTACCCTCTCCTTTGCATTGGCGTCCAAGTTGTCGGTGATTTTGAAATAAAGTCATTTTCGCCACATTCACCAAATTTGCCACCTTGCTAAGAGGCAAGTTTGATCTGCCCCGCTCTGCCCTTGCTCCCAAGTAGTTGCGTTTATTATTCAATTTGAGACATACCCCATTCGTAACACCCTTCAATGGGGAGTCTTGGTTTATTCATCAAGGGTTTTATTTGGTTTGAGGCCAATCTCGTCCATTGAGCAAAGTGGGATCTCTCTGAGCTCGTTCCTCTTTTGTCGACGGCATAGGATTTGTCTCTCTTTGATTCTGTCCTTGCTTTTCTGGTAGTATTGTTTGGCATCTGCCTTCCATTTCTCTTTGTGTCGCTGGCGATATCGTTTGGCATACACCTGAAACCAGGCTTCATTTGAGTGGTAGTGTTGTCTCCTCTATTCATTGATCTTGTCCTTTAGTTGTCCTGCACACAGTACTGCGAGTGTAACATCCACGTCTTGTTTATACACTCAGTGGAAGTGATTTCTCTTTGGTAGATGGCATGCACTTCACAAGTCATCAAAACGAACCACAGCTCAATCAGACAGTGTGTCTTCTCGATACCTCCTCGTTTATGATGGACTCGGCCGCATTCCCGTACTTTTATTTCGCACACAGTGGGTCATTTCAGCCAATCACCAGCCAGGACACCAACCCTTTGTGACAATCCCCACATCGACCTAGAACGCTTGGGCTGCCCAGAAATTTTCCAGCACGTAACATCCCTGTCATCCAATCCTTGGTGTGACGTCTCTATACCTTGAACCACTTTCTTCTTTTCACCCTCTTTTACCAACACAAACAGTTGCTAAATGGATCTCTGTCCCAGTTTTCAAATTTCATACCTAAATGTCATTAACCAATCACCATGCTACATTTCCAACCGTCAAAGCCGATGCCAAGGGTCCTCTTAAGGCTATTGAAATAGACTGCGTCGATCTTTGTGTGACTGTGTCTGCTTTAACCTTAGACCATACCCTATCACTTGAATTGTTTCATAATCGTCCCTTTTGATTTTCAGACCTCTGTATGACTTTGTTACAGAGGGTGCGCAACACGTGTGCTTCGTTGCACTCGCATCCCTGAAAACCGATAACATGTCTTCTAGTGCACTTGTTACTAAGAGTTTACCTACGAATTTGCCTGTGTCCTTTAGAGGCCCGAGGTTTCCTGATTATTTTCCGACGTTTTGCTAACACTCCTGAGCATTTCCGATAATCTATCAACAAAACCCTGGTTGGGTAGAGCATTCTTTCCCCTAATATCCCAAACGTTTCTGAGAGTTAGCTCCACCCGCTCCACCCACCTCCAAAATACAGCATGTTCCATAGATCATACGGTACTACTGAGTATCTTGTATTTAATGCAGTTTTAAAAAAAAATTATAGCGAAGCTCTGTGTGCGCGGAGCACCATTGTTAAGAAAATATGGTAACCCATCGATGCAAGAAAATTTGGTTTTATAGCCATGACGTCATGACTGTCAATACGTCCGTCCATCCACCCCTCCATGTATGCCAATGTGACCAGTATCATGCTAGTTTACAGCAGACATCTTTGATATTGGACATCCATCTTTTGATTAACTGACACCTGTCAGAACAAGGTATCCGCTGACAAGTAACACATGACCATATCACGAGCTCAAGCTTAAGCTCACCGAGGTCAGCTGTTTTTTTGAAGTTGACCGCTGGCCAGGTACTGGTTTTCGATGGGATTGCAGGTTCAACCTAGGTGAACTCAACTGAACATAAGAGAGGCTTCATTTTTCGTGCGCTTTGTGGCTCGACAGGGCTACACGGCCATACTATATATCAACGAAAGTTCTTAGACAGTCAAACGCTTTTCGTGTTCCGGTGGAAAACGGTTTGGATGATGTTTTCTTTCTGCATTTTTCGCTGGTTTCAATCCAGTTTGACATATCACGATATCTGTGGTCCACACTGGTGGCTACGCAGTTATTCAAGCATCGGTGGGATGTAAACTTAAAGCTGAGTGTTTATTTTTAATTTGCTTAGAGCCGCTTTTTTCTCTGTATTGCAATTTTTGGCATATCTTTTGAAGCGCTGATAAGGTTACATGATGCCTGGAGGACCAATATCTAGAACAGAAACGAAAGAACTGAGCAAAAGAGAACGAGAACGACAAAACAGAATACCAGTAATAGCTCATACTTAGCACACAAATTCTTTCCTTGGGCACTAGACTGTTTGTTATTTTACGGATGCGTTATTTAAAGTGGATGCGTATTTTTAAAAGGTGGTTTAGTCGGTTCTTCCTTTTTTCAGGAATGAAAATCGAATTTTTATTGTCAACTGGAATCAAATAATTATCTGTACTCTTTTGGACATAAAGAAAAAGTTGATTTGTTTGTTTGTTTTCCTCTAAAATGCGAGCGAACAAACGTTTTTTAATCCGCTTTCCCAACAGGTTTTTGTTGTGCCTTGACAGTGACAAGAAAATTTTGCCTTTATGTTATAAACACGTATTCGCAATGAGGTCCCGTAAAATTAGGGGGAAATCTCAGTAGCTTGTGTTTTCAGAAGTTTGCTTAAAGCACCCAAATGTTATTTAAGTGTTGGCGCAGATCGTGTTTGAAGTTCTTGGTTGCATTGCCGTAGTTTGCCGATTCTTGTACCAAGCCAACCTGGTGTGTTTCAATGAAATACATCAAAAAGTGAATGATCTTAGTGGAATAAAGTACATCAGTAAAGCTCTTCTTTGACCTTAAACTGACAAAGTTGTTTTTATGGCTTCTAATTTTAGCATGATTCCTATTACCTAGCTATTGACAGTTGACTCTGAAATGGCTTTTTTTTCCTTTTCAATTCGCTCGCTGAGGTTGTGCTTAACTTTTCTTTTAAAACTCATTCGGTTCAAGAAAAAATTATTGCCAAACTGGTGAATTGCAAAGTAAATTTCACTGGAAAAACCGATGTCGCACTCATCGCTTCGTAATTCATGCAATATCGGTTTTTAGCGTAAAATTACCTTGGAAGGCATTAGTTAGGCAATGAATTTTTCTATAGAAGAAAGCAAAGAAAATGATTTAATTATTAAAGCAGCAACCGGAAACATCAAAATGCGGACAATTCGAAACCTTTTATTTTCACAAACCATACACGTACAGGCAGTAAGAATAAATAACCAGGGAGCTCCGCTTTTAGGCTTGGCTAAATCTATATATTATATAATTACATATTAAGACCTCTTATCATTATGACCATGAAAATGTCTACCAACCAGCTCAGTCATTTGGCTGAGCATCAGACTACTGTGCGGGAGTTGTGAGTTCAACTCCGTCCAGACAAACACTCAGGGTCTTTAAACAACTGAGGAGGAAGTGCTGCCTTTAATAGAACACCTGCATAATGGTTTGACTTTTAAGTCTTCTCGGATAAGAAGTACAACCTATAGGCCACACCTCACAAACCATGTTCATAAATTCTGTGTACCTTAAAGATCCCACTCATTACTCAAAAAGAGCAGGGCATTGACTTCCCGGTGTTGTGGTGTGCTCTAATCAAGGGCCACACGTTTATTAGCCTTTGGCTATTATGTGGAACCCTTATAAAATGAAGGCTTCACTCACTCACTCAATGGTCAAAACATCCTTCATTATCCTTCCTCGACATAGCAAGTGAAGCATGGTACCATTAATGTCCTACTACGACCAAAACACCAAATGTTCTTTTTCTTTGGATTTCAAAACTATGTTAACTTAACACTAAGTGACCCAAGTTTTAAGCCTTGATTTAAATGAGACACCTGTTTATTTCAACTAGAATTTCCTATTTAATGGTCCACCATTACCAACTTTAAAATCTTGAGAGCTGGATCGAGGACACATTGACGTCAAAGACTCAAGAATTTAAGAATTCAATGTGTGTGCATGCAGATGAATTAATTTGCAGCATGGGACTTTTAAACTTGTGTTTTGCATATATCCTAAGCTGCGCTTACACTCAGAAATTTTTATGCTAGCAAGAAAATGACATCATTTCTGACCCTCTGTGGTCCAATCGGTCGGTTTGGAACATGAGTATTGGTGGACCTTGAAATCTAAAACTTACACTCAAAATAATTAAACAACCTTTGGATAAAAATCAAAGCTCCAATTTTTTGCCACCAAGTTTTAAGCAATCATTAATCACCTCACTTCACAAGGTCTTTTTTTCATACTCACTTTGCAGAGGCCATGGTCTCTGCTGTAACTTTGTCTGAGCTTCTTCTTCCCAAGACAATGTCCCGTCGCCCCTCCACTGATGCAATCTGTGTGCCAGTTTTCACATCAAAGAAAGTGATGCTGCAATCTAGGGTCGCAACTGCTATTTCCCCACCATCAGGACGCACACACACTGTCAAAACTGACAAAACCAGTAAACTGCATGGTCAAAATGAAGCAAGTAGTTTTTTTTTTTTTCCAGAACAACTTCGTTTAGTCAAGATCAAAACATACCCTTTCAAGCCTTAACTGTAATTTCTCTTTCCTTCCCTTTTTCACAATTTTCATTTTTCAAAGCAGCTTTTCTTTTCACAACCAAAGCTGTTAATACTACTTATAATCCATCAAATATTTTCGTTCGCACATGACTGGTCTAAATGCATCATGTGACCGAATATTCCCAAACTAAAACTGGGGAGTATCTGATGACATTCCCATCAGATATTCCTCATTTTCCCAAAAGGTTTGCATTAAGCGTTTCAGTTTTGTGACGGACAAAGAAAGAAACCTGCTGGTTGATAAAACGGTACAATAAAACACCACCAAATCAACTTCATACACTGCAAACGTTTTCTACGGTAAGCTGTTTGTAAACGTTTCATCTAATTTGTAAGCTCCAGCCTTGTGAAAAATATTCTAAGGATACTAAACTTATACACAATAGCCTCCAATTGACTTTAAAAAATATGCTCAAATATTTGTCCAGGGATGTTATCTGTTCCTCGAAGTTCACAGTTTTCCAACAGCGAACTGAAGTTATTGTTTACAGAACTTGACTTGAATGACCATGATCAATACTAATTCATCAGTTATTAACATCTAGCACCCTATACAAGCGAGGGAGGCACGGTGGCCTCATGGTTAGTGAGCTTGACTCCGGATCGAGTGGTCCAGGTTCGGGTCCTGGCTGGCGACATTGTGTTGTGTTATTGGGCAAGACACTTTACTCTCACGGTGCCTCTCTCCATCCAGTTGTATACACGGATACAGACGAATTTAATGCTGGAGGGTAACCCTGCCCTGGGACCAGCATCCCATACAGGGGGGAGTAGAAATACTCCTAGTCGCTTCATGCTACAGTAACTGGAGATAAGCGCTGGAAACGGACGTTTGTTTCAACGTGAACGGACGTGTCACGGCTTGCTCTGCAATTTTAAACACCATCTTATTCTTTTTATCCTTTTTAACAGTTTAACCCTCAATATGTATCCACTGGAACATTTATTAGACCTTACCGAGGGTTTTAGTCCAAGATACGTGGCATAAAACTGGAAATTAGGTGAAACTATCGCGAAGCAAAAGTACTACGGCAAGAGTGGCAAGTGGTGGACATGTCGAGAAAGGCAACTAAGGTGAAATGGACAGAACGAATGAACAGTGATATTATAGAGTGCAAGAAAAAAGCCAGGGAAATGGTGTCTTCAAAAAATCCTCCTTATTACACTAATGGAAGGAAGAAAGGTTACATAGAAGTGATGAAGGATTTATGGGAGGAGAAAGGTTATGGATACCTCGAGTTGAAGAGTCAAAACCTAAGAGATCAGGCCTCAAGATTGGAAAAATTGCTGCAGGGTTGTTCGAGGAACAACGGGAACTTCGGTTTAGCGGGCGGAAACG
>OX421450.1:25705179-25725179 GCA_949126865.1 Montipora capitata | reverse complement strand
AACTCATCATGCCGTAAATGATTAGTGAAAATTTTCACGGTGTGAAATTAAAGGTAAAACTTCATGCTGTGGGAGAGAAAAATAATTTTCACAGTCATCTGTGTGAAATTGTCACCGTCTTTGACACTCAGGACAAAAAGAATGCCTGATCGCAGGGTACGAAAAATCTGTGAAAGCTCATCAACAAAAAGAAGAAGGAGAATTTTTATTCCTCAATATTTATGCCTGGAAAACAATGTCCCATTTTAAAGAAATTTGTGATGTCCACTTAGTAATAATTGTTACAAAACTCAGGAAAAAGTAAATCTACCCCCTGAAAGCCACAAGATAAATCGGTTATTTTGCTGGTGACTCCTTCATTGTAGACTGGTTTGTTGACATGACTGAAATAGAGCTTGCGAGTTTTCAATCCAATCATTATTAATTTTTTTGTACAAGCGAATAAACAGACTTTCCAAAAGTCCTTTGTCTCATCATTCACTCCATGTCCGGTCAGTGTAAAAAGCAGACTGCAGACCGGGGGCTAAAATGCAGACTGAGGGTAAAATGAAGACTTCAGACTGAGGGTAAAATAAATAATAATAATAAAAAACGAGTCATAAGGATAAAATAAAGAGTGTTTGAAACACAATCCTGTTTTACATCTGTCAACAACTCATATTATCATGACTGCAGGTCGCCGCACCTTTTGGGGACTTTACTGTTAAGAGTCATGGAAAATGGGCTCGTTGAAATCATCTGTGCTTTGCAGGGATATCACTGGTTAAGCTATGCGTGATGACCCCTCAGGAGAGGTTGTAATTGAAAATATAAACATCTTCCAGATGCAAAACAAACGAACTTGTGACAAAGGATAAACATAACGTACACCGAAGCGGATGAAAGGATCCTAATAAGAATTTTCTACATCTCAGTGATATTGGCTTAAACCGACTAAAACGTTAAATTGTTGCAAAATCCATGTTACCTCTGTCTTTTTTAATTGGTATTGTAGCCATGCGCGTCAAAATGAACTGAGTTATTGGATAATTACTCGGTGACTTTGTTCGGTGCAGCGAAATGGACAGTAGAATTACAGGGTGGTGATTTCTTTACCTGAAAGCAACTCACTTAACAAAACTTTACTTTTTCCAACAACAATAAGGATTCAAACAGTTTCAATTCTTGCAGAGCTCTGTGAAAATCCGGATTTATAACATGCAGTGGGGCAACCAAAGCGATGACAGCTGTGTTGGGGTTTCAGTGAACGGGTACAAACACCCTTTATTTTATCCTTACGACTCGTTTTTCATTATTATTGTTTTATTTTACCCCTGATCTGCAGTCTGCCGTCTGCATTTTACCCTCAGTCTGCATTTTACACTGACCGCTTTGCATCCGAGAAATCACGCTTCACTCGCCACAACATTTTCTTCTGGGTTTCTCGTAAGGTCGACTTGTGGCAAGTCTAGCAAATACGTTTCAGAGAATGATTTCTGGCTACACCAACATTGCCAGACTGTCTTACATGTATGTCTGGAAGGGAATGTAATTTTTCACTGATCCCGTAAACTACAGACAGTGTGTGACACTTTTCATTTCTGTTGTGGTTTTACTGAGTTCATTCGTTTGATTTCCTGGTAAAGATCCAACTACCATGGAGATTCTTCTACAAATACTTGACGTTTAAAACCAATTCCAGCAAACTGAAGTTGCATGCTTTTTAGCAGAGAATTGAAATAATAAACGCATATCTCACTTGCATCGATTTGGAAGGGCTTCAGGTAATGTTCCATGTTTTAGTAACTACGAATTTTTTCTTCCGTTGTTTTGTTTTTGTTTTCCCAAAATCCCTAGTAAACAAAAGAGCAAATGGATCCAACCCCAAGTTGGCGATTCACTGCTTGAGATAGCCAATTTCGAGGCTTGCAGTAAACTTTTGAAGGTGGCGTGATATAATGTTGGAATGATGTTCAGAGTTAACAGAGTGATGTTTGCGCAAGAAGTTCACTTTATTTCATGGCGTGAAATATTTTCACGGTGGTTGACCTTTTTCACGGCATGAAATATTCACAATGGCTGTAACTTTTTTCATGGTGTTAAAGGGAAATTTCACTCACATTCCAATAATTTTTAACACTTTCAAGCCCAGGACCGTGAAGCCATACCCATAGCCCGTATAGCCATAGCTTGAAATTTGGATAAGCCCCCTTTTTTGCATGAAGGGTCTCAAATCATGATGATAAATCGTCACAGCATTCTATTCTCAGAATACCTCACATGCAAATTGAACTCCCCAGTCAGCAGAAGATGGCTAGATAAAGTTGCTAAGTGCGCAAGATAGCCAGCAAACTGGCTTAAAACCAGCAAGCAGGAGCGGGAGACTTATAAACAACTACAAGTAAAAAAAATACTACCTGATGAATCAGTCCTACTGCCCTATTTTAACACCAAGAAATCTAAATCACCAGGTAGGCACCAGGGCACTGGCAGCAATAATTGACATAAGCCCACGAGGTTCAGCAAATTCCAAATAGCATTACATAAACTAAGAAAAAAAACGTGGCATCTTTAACTTTTGAAAAGTCTACAATAACTATTATTGAAGACTTCAGGGAGTGCATTTTGGTGTAGCTATTGTTTTAATAATTATTATTATAACAAAATAAAACTAAATGTATATAGTATAAAACTACCACTAAGTAAAATGTCTTACCATCACATCCAAGATTTAATGTTTCCCAAGATACTTTGCTGTCAAACATTTTCCAAAGTCTAACAGTTTTGTCCCAGGAACCTGACACCAAAAGTGGATGAGAAGGGTTGAACATTAGTCCAGAAATAGGTCCTTCATGACCAGCTAGCACCTATTACGAAAAATATAAAGTATGCCGTGAGACCCTACGATCAGAACCATCCATCTTCTTGGAGTCTATTCAAGGTTCAATAACTTTTGCGTACCTCAAGAAGTCTTCCAGTTTTCATGGACCAAACAAAGACATCAAATGTGTCAAGTGACCCAGAGCAGACCACTTCACCACTATTATCCACAGTTAAACATGAAAATTGGACTGCTCGTGGAGATGTAAAGGTACGAAAATTCCGATACCTGTAATGTCAGAGATGATGTATTTCATTTATTTCATGATTCACACATTTTCCTTTGTTATGCAACAACCTTAAAATTATGTACAAAACAAGTGAATATTTTTCTAATCGGAAGTCTGGGGAGAGGTTGATAATGTAGCAAGGAAGAGATTTGATGAATTTTTATTCAAACTCTTGGGTATCAAAGTGGGGATATACACAAATAAATCCTTGGTTAAGGGGATTTATACAGACAAATCCCTTCTTTAAGGGATTCATACAGATAAATCCCGGCATGCCTTCAGGGTATTGTACAAGTAAAATCATAATTGCTTCCAAATGAACATTGCATGGTCATAGATAGATAGAATGAAACACCTTCTTTAATCTGACTGGTTTCAACTTAACAACTGGTTCATGGTTAGCCTGCATCCATCGAGTTTTATATAATAAGTGGGGTTAAGAACATCACGATTCACTTTAGCTAGTATTCCACTGTCTCCAATGATTTCCATCCTTTCGTTTCTCTTCTCTGCCCATCCACACTAAATGTATACATGCCATGATGATTCTTTCTTTTTTCAAGTTCTCGATCACGAAAAGTAGAAATTTTGGATAGTTGTATCAGTAAAAAAAACAACAACAGCAGTAGACTAGCAACCTTTGCGGCATGATTATGGTGCTGCAGCAAGAATCCCCCAACAAGAAGGGGGTTCTCTCCACTAACTGAAATAATCTCTAGTAAAGCGGGTAATTGGGGGGAATATTGTGTGTGTGGATGGTGAGTTGATTTAGTGTCTCCTGTTCATTTTGCTCATGCATCCACGTTTTTTTTTTTTACCAAATCTTCTGCACATGAATTCTCTGCATCAGACTCAATTGCATCATCTATTTCATCAAGAATGCCATCTGTGTACGATTTGAGTTCTTGCCAATAAGCAGTTTCTACAAATACATTGTAGTTGCATATTTACGCTGAAACTGGACAAATTTCTAATATCACTGCAATTTTGAATTAATGAAATGGTTTTTATTCCAAAATAAACGATGCATTACACTGGTTTATCAATTACTCTCACTTTGTTTTTCTCACTCAGTGTCTCGAAATGAGTTACTGATATTGATGCTTGCAATGCTCATTTTGAGCAAAGCCCAAGGGGTGAACGTATGGTTCCTCTCAGTAGATATTGTCAAGAACCATTTAGTAAACTTACAACAAAGAACAAAGTTTGAGTTTGGTAAAAGACAAGGGAGGTTGTGTGAAGTGTTACTATTTCAATATGTGTTACTCAGGATAACCCACAGTTTTTCGCCCATTTTGAGCGATGGGAAGTGAGTGCCCTTCCAGAAGCGAAAGGGTCTAGGTCTAGATACATACCACAACAATAGCTGATAGATTTCAAGACGTTTCACCAGATACTCTCTATGAAGAGACAAGTGAAGAAGAGATGACAGAAAAAGAAGACAAAGAAGAAGAAAGCTCCAACTCGTAAAAGCACATAGACACCAGCCCAAAAGGCACATGCAGTGAGAAAGAAACACTTACCGGTACTTCCTAAAGCTTCCACGGTCAAGCAACATTTAGCCTTTCTCTGTGCCTGTCTTACAAGCAATGGCATTACAGGGATTAAGCATCACGTTAATACGTGACACGGCAAACGTCGGATTGCCCTTTCACTTGTTGCGTAAAATGGAGTGTCAAGCTAGTGACTTTAGGTTGCGTGACCCACAGCAACTTGAAATGGACTCTGTTAATCTCGAGTATTTGGCTAACAAAAAATAAAAATTTATACAAAAGCAAAACTATTGTCAAATACTTGTGAAATGTTCGTGGCTAGTCTGACGCGGCGTTTCGTCTCGGCCAAGAGACTCTTCAGAGACCTTTAGAATTCAAAGGCAAACTCGTTGAGCATCGCGCCCAAAGTCCCGTTCGCAAATTCTACATGTTGACAGTCTGGCCCTCTATAGCAGAAGGATTCCCAACCGTGTAATCACAAGATAAATTTATACAAAAGCAAAACTATTGTCAAATACTTGTGAAAAAAAAGAACGTTTTTTTGAGACTTTGTTTTAAAAAAAAAAAAAACGACAATATATAAAATGACAATCCTTACTTTCCAAATTTTGCAAGTTTTCAGGAAGCTGTTTTGAGAATCAACAGAGTCAACCTGAGTTCATGAAGAAAATTGTGGTAAGGCGTCAATTGTGAACGATCTATAGTAATGAAACCTTATTTTTTCTTGTTTGACTTACCGGAAATGGTTTTCCAATGAACTACATGTAGTTATGTAGACAAAAAAAAAAGAAGAAGAATGCCTACTTTCATGTAGTAAATGACAAGCCGGGGTCAGCAAACGTGAAAAATGGCGGGAAAATCATGTCACATGGTCACTTTTGCAACTCTTCCTCCCAAGTTAGCTAACAAATTTACTATAATCAGTCAAATTCACACATATTATATGAGAAACTCTCATAAATTTCGTTGCCTTTCAGTCGGACTAACATTAAACAATTTTCTGTTTTCCATCAGGGACCTAAATTTTACAATTCTCTCAACCTTGATATAATTAACTCCTCCTCAACACCTTCCTTCAAGAAGCACTTAAGACATTCTTTTTTAACAACTATTGTGAATCTCCATAAGGTCGCAATAGTAGCAAGTATGATAATTAAATACTAGCTGTAGGAAACAGACAACTATTTTAAAAGACATGTTTCGGCATGCTTATGCCATCATCAGTTTAATGAGTTCCTAAGTGTGAACAGTTCTAAAGTCTACGGGTAGATGAAAAAATTATTACAACATGACGTAATACAAAAGCGGGTACTATTTACAGCGTGACACCAAACATCAAGGTGTAAACTAAAACGTGAGAAAAGTGTTGTAATGCTGCAATTGTTTGTTAAGTTCCAATTGTTCCAATTAATTAATTGTTCCAATTAAGTTGCAATTGTTTGTTTTGTATTACAACATGTAATAATTTTTTCATCTACCCGTAGACTTTATAACTGTTCACACTTAGGAACTCATTAAACTGATGATGGCATAAGCATGCCGAAACATGTCTTTTAAAAAAGTTGTCTGTTTTCTACAGTATTGTGAATCTGTTCTTCTTGTGTCAAAGTGTTTACACCTTGTAATTTTACTTTCAAAACATATATATATATATATACATATTTCAACACCTTAATTAAATAACTAATTTGTATTCTCCATGACCAACTTGTTAGGTCAAACTGTTTTTAATTTGTAAATTTTCGCTCATTACTTTATACTTCAACACGTTAAATAACTAATTGTTCGTAATAATTGTATTCTCCGTAGCCAACTTGCATGTCAACAAAAGCTAGATGTTTTGCTTGAGGAGGCCTAATTTATATAAGCCTAGTAGTTTCTTTTAGGCCTCCTCGCCACCAATGTAATTCAATTATTTTTCACTCTTTCTTCTCTTTTTTGATTGTTCATATTTGTATCTTATTTTCTTTTTTCTGTGGCAAATAAATAACTAATTTCACACAGGCGTGCTGCTAAATCTCTCTAATAACTCACACCAGTAAGGGACAAATAGAAGCCATTGGTAAGGTTGCTCTTAATACACTTCATGGCAACATTGATGTAGCTGGCCAATCATTCAAGCAGTTGAAGCCACACAAGTCTAAACTCATATATTTTACTTGTAAGATGCCAAGCCTTGCGAAGGAGAAAGGCATTCTCAATCAAAAGGAGGTTTCTTAGCTACTCTCGCTGCTTTAATTGCTCTTTTGGCTGTGGACTTATTGAGGAAAATATTAAAGTGAAACACTTAAAAAAGAAATGAGATTAAGAAGCGATGTGGCGCGAACCTTACAAAACTAAACAATGTCGGTGTAATGATTTGTAGGGACTTTACTAAAGTGTTTCATGTTGCTTGTAATATAGTGTTGTGGACTGTTTTCTTGAATTCGTCTTCATTAAATATATATGTAAATAAAGTATGACATGGTGCTCTTTGTATTGGCATTAATGTCTCAAACATGCTATCAAATTATGGACAAGGACTTTCATACTGGTGTCACTTCATTAAATTTGCTATTGCTTTCTTTAGTTCATTTCCTGTTGTCTAATCCCATGATGGCTTACCTGACAACAAAGGTTGCCAACAGGACCCATTCATACATCCCTACCTTTTTAGTTTCCTTGCTATTGTTTTGCTTCGACAAAAATGGGTTTGATGTTCAATTTTTGTCGTTTAATTGCAAGAACCACTCCATATTTATATTGTAGACCCCAAGGAGAGTTGAATTGTGTGTTTGGGTTAGAAGCAAGGGTGCTAAAACAAAGTTTTGTTTACAACTTCAATTTCATGGTTTCAATCGTAATTCCTCGCTGGACAATGAAGGAAACACTTGCATGTATGTTGCCATTCACCTCTGGTGGATTTAAAGGTGGCCTTAAATATGTCCTTGCACATGATAACCAAATTGAATGCGTGTACTATCCAAGTCATTTTATAATCACAACTGCTGGAAAACTTGACATTCCTTGCATTAAGCGAACCACTTGCAAATAGATTGTTCTCGGAGATTTTTAAGCACTTTTCTCTTATTTTTGTGAAGCACCAACATATTAAAGGTAAAAAAAATATAGTGCAAGTGCACTTAGCTATCAAGTTAGTTCACAGGCACCCCACTTTTGATAATCTCAAAGAAGCAATTCAAACTTAACAGAAACATGATAAAGGACCCCAACTGGCAGGAGGCAACTAGTTGGCTATTTACAATTGGCTATTTACAAAGTGTGGTGGAGATGAATCCGGAACAACCGGAAACAAATTCAAACCAGAGGTTAGAATGGGATTTGAACCCAGGGCAACCGCGTCCAAACCCAACACCCTAACCACTGGACCATGAAGCCTCCATGTTTAAATTGAGGTGTTTTATTAATTAAACTGAAATCAGAGGAAAATTATTTTTCTAAGGAACTACACCTGTAGTGTAGTTATTGTAGATACATGTAGTTGTTGTCGTTCTGTCTGAGATGGCTATAACTTCGGCACGGGATGGTCACTCACACCTGCGTAAAATTTGGGTTTGTCAATAGAAACCGTTTGCAACCTTTATTTGGCATGATTTTGGCCTGATTTCCGGTTTGTGTGATAATTTCAGTGCACTTCTGGTGTTATGCCCATTTATGGACTCCTACTGCTCATTGGTATAGACCGCTTCCTGCCAAAACAACATGGCAGACATTTAATGAGATAGATCACACTATGAATGGCCCATTTGTGTCCCGTGACACTGAATCATGTCTTCTGATTGGCTAAGAGGTAACTGAGTGAGGTATACTGCTAATGCAATTTTCTAAATTATTTGCTACCGATGGCAACTGTACATGAAGGTTGTAAGTTAACATAGTACCTGTTAAGATCAAATGCTCTAACAGTGCCATCCAAAGAGGAGCTTAACACCACCTGATTGTTTGGTGCAAAAATAACGTCTGTTACAGCACAGGTATGTTCACTAAATGTTACGAAGCAAAACCCAGACATCATGTTCCACAATTTGACCTACAACAAACACATACATGGAAATAATTATTACGAAATATTACTTTACAATGGGTATACACCTGTAAGCAATTTTCGCATTTCTCACTGTGATCACTGAGTGAGAGCGTAACCTCCGCAGTAATTATTTCACCTCACAACCACGAAAAGAGTGTGTCCAAATAACTGGAATCTTTAATTTTGAAATCAAATGCACAGTTTAGATATGTCTGTTTTAACATAAACAAGAACAACTATTTGCATGGCACAAGCACTTCACGTACAATGCACATCAGTCTGACTCTTCCATTGCCTCTCAAACAATGTTTATCTCAAATCTGGAAAGGATAACAGGAAATCTTCCATAAAAGAGGCCTAGAGTACAAAATTCAGGGAGAGAACAGTGCTGCTTTTTTAGCCACCATGGTTTGATCCCTTGTATGCCACCTTGGATCCACATACTAATCATGCAAAGAATCCTTCTTGTCAAGAGAAAATCTGAAATAACTTTGAAATAACTTTGAAATAACTTTGCTTTTGTTCACCATTTCATTTGGAGGACCAAGATTTCACCTAAAAATAATGTCACCAAAGTTTAGGAATTTACACCTTTAGGGCACACTATTTTAATCAGTGCTTGGCAAGCTGTAGCACATATTCGTCTTTACATGTATTTCATGTTTGAAAAACAGCTTCCTTGATTTTTTGCCCCCCTTGCATCTGCGAAATTTTGCATGTCTTTACAGTAAAAATTGTGGCATTTTAATGTGTAACCTCATAATTTTGCAGGAGGAAAACGAATATAGAAAACAAAATTCTGTCCCTTGGGAAAACAAAGCAAAAAAGCAAGCAATCTGTTGAAAGCCACTCTCAATACTTTTGCACAGTACTGGAGTCCCAGTTCTTCTAGCAAATCCAGCTAGCCACAAGTTGATAGAATGCTAACAAGATTTTAAGTAAGAATTTGACCAGAACCAACACCGATGTTTGGCTGTACAACACCATCTGTTGAACTTTTAAATGACAGGTAAAAAATGATATTTTAATTCCATTAATTGACAGCTTTTTATTAATGTTTTTCAGCAACCACCAAGAGCTGCTTCATCAAGTCTAATGTAAGGAATTGTCAATAATACTTTTTTCATCTACAACCATAGATAAGCAAAGAACGCACCTTTTAATTACTTAGGGGAAACATCAACTTTACAAACCTTGCCATCATCTCCACCAGTAGCCACATAGTGTCCATCCAGAGAAAACGAAAGTGTGTTCATGTCATAGTAATGGCCTTGCTGTTTAAGGATGTATGTCTCACTCTGCCATTCCCAAACCAATAACTGCCCAAAGTATCGGCAACCAAATGCCAGCCACTCCCCAGTGGGATTCACTGTGACAGTTTGAATTCTCTGCTGTGAAATGCTGTGGAAAATAAACAAATTAAAATAAATTTGGGGATAAACCCAATTTTAAAAAAAATGAAGAACCAACCAGCCACATCAATACCCAAACCATGTTACATAATCGAAGTACCTCAATGTGTGAATAAGTGTGAAGTCAGGAACTTCATGTAGTGTGAATATACCAGTTGAAAAACCTGCAATCAGCAAGTGACTAGGTTTATGGAATGCACTGGTTGTCAACTCAGCATATCCCTCTTGCTTGTAAAAATGTCTGATGGATAATTAATCAGAAAGAGAAATGAGCTCAACACACTTAAAGAGGGAAATTAGAATGAAAAGTTCCCCCCAAGGAATAATTGCAACCATAGCCTCTGGTATACATGTGAATGTGCATTAACCACTCTGCCCATGCATACCGACCGTTTTTAGAATAGCTTCATGTACTTTTATGCAAAAGGCATCATTTTAAATTGAGTTCAGTATTTAATCATTTTAGTAATCTTAGATATATTATATAGCAATGTAATTCTTAACATAATTCAGCCATCTGGCTGCGATGTTTTGATAAAATAATTGATAATTATAGTCTGTCTGTCTACAATAATAAGAGTAGATCAATTAAACACACACCCAAGTGACAATTTTGGGCATTTCTTTCCTGAGCAAAACTGACATAATGTTGCAAGAGACCTTGACTTCCACTTAGAAAGGTTGGCCTGGACTTTTTTTCTCTGACTTGTGCTTCAATCTAGAGAAACAACTGATGCATATTTTGTAAATGGAAAAGAAGACCTTTGCTTTTCCAGTGGCACCTTTCACCTATCAAGTTAAGGCTGTATCATATATTATATACAAGACTTCCCAAAATGTGTGTTTTGCAGCACAAGTTTGGACGACTTTATTTGAAGGCATGCCAGACAAAGCAATGTGTAAGAAATCTCATTATACTGCAGATCGTTTTATACTCGTTTATTTAAGGCGTGAGTGCAGTCACTCCCAATTTCTGGAGATTTGTGTATTTACATGACCCAGACACAACAAACCAAGGCAACTGAAAAATTGATTTACACACGAGTCATGTTTCATGACTGAATCCAACTTTGTGAACTGACATTCCGTGCCAAGCGAAATGTTGCACAATGGGTGGCAAATTGTAGCTAAGGATCCTGAACTTTCACTGAAGTTGCGAATTTCTTTGAAATACCCCCTTTTGTTCCTGCAACCAGGGCGCGACGAAAGTGCTGTCCGATAGCCCGGGGCTAGTGGAATGACTTGTCGGCCTAGCGTTTTCTTATCGTAGCTTGCCCGATGGGCAAGCACCGTTGGTTCCTCTTTTCTGATGATAAATTGAGCTTTTATACCAAAAAGTGTGTAGCAGAAAGCTCCTGAGAGAAAATGATAACGTTATGAGGCCAAATTAACATAGCGTGACAACGTTTTCCGCTTCATTGTAGTTGCGTCTGTAAATAACGTCATGACCTTTTCTGCTTACACAAGCGACTGAAATATAATTTTTGAAATGACAATATTTGCCGACTGACAGCGTGCAGTGCGAGACAATCAGTCTAATTAAATTCCAGCCAAGTCACGGTGCAGTGGATTTTCTCGGAAATTTAGATGCGTTTTGTTGGGAAAATCCGGATTCTTGTTTCTATTTTAAAGCTGCCAATTCATTATTAAAACAAAAAAGGCCCACTTTGTGTAAAATTAAAAAACAAGAAAAAACTCGCTTGAAGAAAAGCTAGCAGACCTGGTGCCGTTATCATCCGATAAAAAAAATAAAAACGTTCATGACATTCACCAAAATAACTGTGTTGCAATTTCCGTAAATTTATAATATTTTTGACTGTCAACGGGGGTAACTGCAGATGTAAACATCGCAGGAACGAACCCATTCGAATTCAGAGGTTATTTTCCCTTTACTATTTCGCCCATGTTTGAATAAAATGTTACTCTGAAACAGTCATTTGCGATTTATAAAAATTTTCTGGTCTTACAAAGCGAAACAATTTTCATACATGTGCATTAACTGTGTTGATTATATGCAAATTGCAATCCGGCCAACGGCAGACAGAGAGACACATTCTGTAGATGTTCAAATTGACTAAAGGCATTCCCAAACTTTCAGCAAATTTGTTGATTCGTTCATTCCAAGAACCTCGTTCATGTTAGCAGTACAAACAAGGAACTGAAATATTTCCTATAGCTCACTGTTCAACTGTTTTAGTTTATATATTTTATATTACACTAGGCAAACTATGAACTATGAGGTTGAAGTTAAAACGAAAATCACATTCAAGAATCAATTGAAAATACTATGAAGAATTAGTTTATATCTATGCTTGATATCATTACTTGTATTTTGCATAATTAAATAAATCTGATTATTCTTTATAAACAATTTAATTTCGGGCTAGCTCCTCAGACTTTCGGGCTAGTAACCTCAAGTAACAGCTTGCCCGATGGGCAACCTCTCCTTTTCATTTTCGTCTCACCCTGTGCAACTTATCACTCAAATTGCCCCAAATTCCCCAACTTTTGAGAGAACAATGAACAAAATTCAAGCTTTCCGTTGGCATTACTTTTCACAACATTGTAATAACTGGATGGTTAATGGAGAGGACATAGTTTGTGACTGCTTAACCCACTGATGCCACAAATGCCCTAGGATGCCCCTAGTTGACAAGTAAAATCTTCTGAGTAAAATTTGGCGTCAAACACAGTAAAATCTGTTAAGTTATATGCCCAGGCGTTAATGGAATAAAATAATTCGTACAACAGAGCCCATATATATTTTGTTAACTATGCTATTACAAAACACAGGCGAAATAGAATATGCTGCTTTTAGCCTTGCATCGTTGAACAGATTTAGATTACTTAAAGCTGAATTTTTTTTCCATTGTCTAATGAACTGTCTAATGCAAGATGATTTTACTTGTTGGTGGGTAACAGTTCAGGAGTCAATGGGTTACACATGAACAGCCTATCATCAGTGATATTAAAACAGATATGAAATAAGTTCCAAAATGTTCCAAGGCAGTGCAGCAAAGTGGTTAGGGTCCGGGTTCCTTCCCAGGTTCAGGACAGGTTCAGGACACGTTCTGACCACTCCTTGAATTTGTTCCTGGTAGTCCCTGGTTCAACTTCTCAGCTGCACTTGCAGACAATGGCCAGTTGGGATTCTAAACAGTTGTTATTGAATGTTCTGTTGTCGTGCTTGTGTTTCATTGGCCCTCCCCTATGGGGAGTGGTCAATTCAATTAGGATATATGTATGGGATGTATGCATGAGTGACTAAGGATCTTATAAAGAAGAAAGACAAATGACTCGTTACAAACTACTGCAGACTGCTGGTTGCCTTTGATGGCTTTTTTAAAAGTAATGATGCCCATGAGACTAAGATAAATTGTACGATCACCGATCCTTTTCAATAGGTGACTTCATGATTATCACAATTTTGCTCACCACTTTTCAGCCAACCTTGTAGCAAAGTTTGCTAGTTTTTCATTTCAGTACATCACGATGATGTAAAAGGAGAGAAGTCCTAAAAACATTCCAAATATTTTGCAGTTCTTACTTGGAATCCTTTATCCACTTAAGTGGTAATTTTTCTCTATCTGCAAAAAGGAAAAGATATAAAAATCTATCAGTGAACAAATGAGTTTCTACTTTTCTTCCAGGCATCTCTGCCACTACGATAGTTGCAATGTTACCACTACATTACCTTACATGTACCTCAGAAAGTCGATAAAATTATAACCAAATATAGAGCTTTCATTTATGTCTAACAGCACACTTTCCTTTCCTATAGGATATATACCCTTTGGATGGCTTGATAGGTCAGCCCGACAGCATTGTAATGAAAGTTAGTTAGTTAAGCAACTTAAGCAGTTGCAAGTAAGACTGAAAAAATCCAGTCTTGAACAGAATTTGAACTGTGAGATTGCAATGCACTTGCTCTAAGAACTGAGCTACATTGTAAATTTATCAGATCCATCTGGGAGCTGGTCGACTGAGAGTTTAAGTTATATCCCACCAGACATGAATGAAATGATTTAGAATGTATGAAATGCCCCGGCATCTAGTAACAAATGTGTTGTCAGTGGATTGTAAAAGTACTCTATGCTTCACATTAGCAGATATTTCCCATACCTACAGTATTTTACATATCAGAGCACACAAGGTATCAAGCATTTCTGCTTTCTTGATAACATCTATAAAATTCTCTGTGGACTGTTCTCTGAGCAAGCCTGGAAAAGGTCTAATGCCAATTTTGCCACAAGGCTTTGTTTTTAACTTAAGTCAATAATTATGACTAGTAGAGACCGAGATATAATCTGACATTCTGTTAATCTTTGTGAAATTTTCAGTAAAATATACCACACAAGGTCTCAGAAGATGTTCAAATAAGCTATTAAAAAGGAAAAAAAGGACACAATTTCCAACTGAAGATAATCTACTTTATGTGCAGGAAAAATCTAGAATTTAACCTATATAGACATCAATTAATGATAATTAATTACCTATCTTCTCACAACATGTACATGTACCTTCTTGGTTGGAGATAATTTCAGGATCCTGCTCAAGGTATCTTATGCACTTCCAAAAAAACAGTGCACCATCACGACTCAATGTGTAGATCTAATTCAAAGGTTAAGACCAAACAACAGAACATCTTTCCAAACAGACCGAGAGAGATTGTTAATTGGGAGGTTCTTGTCATGTGAAAACAATGAAAAATTTCTTAAGCAAAGCATCTGTATCAGTAAGTGGAAATTTGAGAATCATTATTTTTTCAGGCATTTCAGCGACAGAACAATAAATTATGGAAAACATACACCACAATAAATACATGTATTATGCAATATGGCAGTACTTAGGACAAATAACAATTCTAAAATTTACTTTTCTTAATACAGGTGCTTTTCTTGAAACATTTCACACAAATTTGAACATGAAAACTGTATTTCTCCAGTTTTAAGCGGAGCATACGCTTCAAGATGTATCATGTATGAAATTCCCTTTTAGACGCAAATAATTACAATCCGTTTTATACTTTTGTTTCTCTTTACAGACTTCGTTTAAAAAGGATATTATTATTACCGGTATCCTTTACTGATGCCTACATTAATAAGATATGACCATGTTTGCACGCAATTGCAAATGTTGGGAAAAAAATCATAAAAACCGTACAAAAAACCGAAAAGATAGAGAAGACAAGTCCCCGACAGGAATCACAACCTTTAGTGATTTTAATAATTTTTGCAAAAATTGGCAATTTTGAAAAAAATGGCAAAAATCGCAAGACCTCAATGGATAGAGAAGACAAGTCCCTGACAAGATGATTTGTGATGAAGTTTTTCTTCAGTGAATCATTACCATGTTAGGTAATCTGTATCAACCCTGAAAAGTCAAAAAATTAAATCAGTCTCCTGTGAGCCAGTTCATGGATGAATTGGATTAGAATGTTACTAGCAAGGGCTCCTCTCATGGTAAATCATATGTATGAATGCACCATGCCTATTTTTTTCTGTGGTGCGCCATTCCCTGAGCATACTGGATCTTGGAGTACAAGGTTTTTTTCATGGTAGAGACGAGATCATCACCTAGACTGCATTGGATCCGATTGCACTGAATTGTACTGTCGTTTTGAAGGGAAATTATCAATAAAATGAACTTGCCATTCAAAACTAACAACTGCAGTTATTTAAAATGTAAATGTCTTTTGTTATTGAATTCCCACTTCAAGCAATATGTTACTACTGAGGATCAAAACTAAATGTCAAGCTATTAAATAAATATGCATTTTTTCTATTTTTGTTACTGCTTTTTCTGTTGGGTTTTTTTTTTACGAGAACTTTTGTGTTAAAAATATCTTCTGATGCAGGATGGCAAAAAAACCCTGCTGGCATGACCCCAGAACCTCATTTCCATGTAATTGACATTATATTTGAGGGCCGGAGTTTCTGATTGCACAATGGAAACATAAAGAACAGTTCTGCGTGACTTCCGCCTTCACACACTAAAACAGCTTTGACAATGTGAAAATTAAGATCCATTTTAATTTTGCTTATCGATTTGTGCATGAGAGTGCTTGTAGATACTCAAGCTTCTTTGACAGCGGCTCTGAGAATTATCTAAAGATGTTGGACTTGGGAACGGAGGACCTAGGGACGAAAAAGGGTAAGGACAGAAAAGTTTCTCGACTTTCGAAGCCTTCCATTCTGCATTTTAGGCAGTGATCTCTAGCTCTTTACTATAACAGTATGAAATCCTGCTTTAAACACAAATGGCAATAATGTTTCGATCTGAGGGGAAAAGAGAAATCAAATAAATCAACCTTAGGCACCTAAAATCAATAACAACCAGGGTTTCCGACAGTTTTCTAAAGTACAGTAGTGGACATATTTTTGAAAGCACTGGACATGACATTTTTTTGGTGGGGCAAGGCCAAATCCCTCCGTGCAATATTGGCATCAAAGTACCGGACATGGAATGGGAAATGGCTGGACGACACGTCCCACCTCTGGGCTCAATCAAAAACCCTGAACAACTTCCTTAAAATTGCTCCTAAATTATTAAAACTATTGAAGTGAATAGCCATCACAGTGACTGTAATCACAATTTGCAGGAATGTTCAATGATGAACTTGCTATGCCCCGCCTCAGCTTGGTGGTCAAAACTGGTTTGACGAAAAATCTGAACTGATTTCTCGCATCACTGTAAGGTGTCAAATCCATTTCACTGCAGTTTAAAAGTAGTGTGAAATATATGGTGTCTTTTTACTGTCACACAACAAAATAAATTAGAAACCGTTCCATGAAAGAGGCCAAGAATTTGGAATGTTTTAGGAGACAAATTCACTTTTACAATTCTCATGTCTGTCTGAGTTATTTGTCAAAGCCTCTCATGCAAATAATATGGAAAAAAACAAGCAACATGTACCATCACTATCGGGTCCATAGGCTGCATTCGCAAATATCTAATATCTATTACAGGTTGTAATCTCACACCTAGACTACTGTAATAGTATCTTCTACGGTCTTCCAAAACAGGAACTAGGGATACTACAAAAAATTCAAAACACTGCCGCATGCCTCTTTACTGGTACAGTCAACATGAACACATCATACTATCCCTTGAAAACTTCTGATTAAGGCATGGATAATGCTCAAAGTTCTCCTTATTTCGTTCAAGACTCTTCATGGTCATTGTCCTACCTATTTATAGTCTCTGCTATAAGAATACCAACCACCCAAAACCCTGCATTCATTCTCCAAATCGTTTCTTGATATTCCTGCTGTGAAATCCGTGGTTACATGCAGTCAAATCTGAACACTTTAATCAATTCATTTCATGATTCTTACAACAATTAAAGATGCCTCGAACAAAGTAACACAGGTTTCAAAATTATGACGATTTCAAGGATACATTCAAGGACTTTTCGTCAAAGTAACAGCCTACCAAGGAACTGCGGTGGCCAGACAAGGTGACTGGGGCAAAGTCAGTACTTGAGAATAAGGGAAAGATGCGGCTTGTCATGTCTCTACTTCCCACCACCAAATACCTGATGAAAAAACAAATCAAAACTCCTTAGAGCTAACTCATGGTAATACCGGTAAGTTTGCATGGGAATACAATGGCTTTTTTTTTCATGGTAGTAATTAGATCATCAAATAGATTACATTGAATTGTACTGTATTGTGGTTTTGAAGGATACCTTTTAAATAAATAAAACTCCTCCACGAAAAACATGGCTTGGTTCCCAAAGACCTCATTAAGATTTTTATTGTTCACAGTCTTTAAAAGTGCTGCACGAAAGTCTGACTGCTTAATTTTCCAAACATATTTTATGAAATATCTGAAGCCCAGCTTAAATCTTCAGCGAGGTGACTGAAATAGTGCAGAACTAGTTATTTCAAGTTTTTTACATTTTAAACCTTCTTTATATTATCTAAATATGAATAAGCAACTGTTATATGCTAATCTGTTAAAATTTTCAAACTTGAGAATGGCCGTAGGGCAATCAAAACATTGCTTCACATTACCCATGTTTTTTAACTCTAAAATCTCTAACAAAAACCTCTCCTCTTGCTGTACCCATCTTTCGTTTTTTCTCACCTCAAGCAATATATTTCTATTGAAGTATAATAAAAGAACTTTACTTTGTGTTAAATATTGCAAAGTCTCCTGAAAAAACCAATGTTACATTTCATTTGCATTAATTTAAATTTATTCCAATTTACAATGTGCCGAATTCAGGCTCTATGTAGGATTTTGTATGTAAACTTCCTGGGGTATTCAAGGAATTTTCAAGCACCAGAAATTGAGTTGTAAATGAGTGTTTGTGAGAAAATTTCTCTGTCATGCATCCTGTTTCATTGTTTTCTTTTCTGAAAAAGCCCACCTTGATATTTTTCCAAACATCCTACAAGTTACGTGCACGAACAGGCATTTTAATTTTTGCATTTAATTTTTCCCCAATAGTCAAATTTGGGCTCAATTTTCGCAATGACCCTTTTATCTTAGCATGATGCAATATCAACAATTTTCACCCATGCAAAATTTCAAGCAGTTTTCAAGCATTTCCCAACAAATCCCTTTTTCAAGGGCTTTTCAAGTGCCCTTGAAGTCCAAAATTAAATTCCAGGGCTTTTCAAGGACTTCAAGGAGTAGCACAAACCCTAGAATTACTTCCCCAGCAGTAATTTAAAGTTCATTATTACTAGTGCAGTAAAACATTCAGATGCAACTTGCAAAATATAACTAACTACATAGGGCATGTCTTCGTAATCTACAAGCTCTTATCATTCCCTATACGGACGGAAAAATACTAAAAATGTGTCCCTAAAATCTATGAAAAATCCTTGTACTACAAGATGAATATATAACCTAAGCTGAACCCTATGTAAATCTCTTAAAACTGAAAATATAAAAAAAGATACATATAAAAATGATTATAAATATACTATTATCCTAGTCAATGAATATTATTGCAACATTTCAAAAATCCGACTCTTTGGGATCAGATGGTCAG
Organism: Montipora capitata; assembly: GCA_949126865.1. Taxonomy (NCBI): domain Eukaryota; kingdom Metazoa; phylum Cnidaria; class Anthozoa; order Scleractinia; family Acroporidae; genus Montipora; species Montipora capitata. Next base: position 25,706,151 of record OX421450.1, on the reverse strand, counting down.
AATGTCACCAAGCAAGGAAAACCACTATGCACTACCGAGATTTTTGAAGGGCCTAAAAGGAAAAATGTTTAGCAAAAGTTAAAATAATGTTCATCTTCCATGCTCTGCTACTGTGTTTGGATCTTTGAAGTCCTTACAATGTTCACGCTGCTGGTAATGACTGACGCCTGCATTCGCTACACTACATCGTTAACTCTCTTGCCTCCAAGCAGCTGTTTAAAAAACGTCTTTGAAATATCCACAAAATATCAATGTCTCTGATGATGCTATGTTGAAGGATTTCATAGTTTGGATATCTTTCCTTCACTTCCCATCTTAAAGTTGCATACTTATCCTCTTGCTTGTCCTCTCTGTTCTCTAGCCAGGGGAAGCTCATCTCTAGGAGCAGTACTCGTTTTGCCTCTCGATCAAATATCAGAATGAGCAAGTGCTGGCGGTAGAGGCTAGGTTCTAGAGGGGCAGACGAGCCTGGGGCTACTTTTAACTCCAAATGACAAGGAAATATATTTTTTAAAAGCTACATTGGGGCATCAGGCCAGTGGCATGGAAAGTGTTGATCATGGTGGGACCAACGGGGTTCTGAAGGTTTGACAAGATTGATGGTGTGATTGGGAAAGGTACAAAGACTGAGAAGAGAGGATGCGGGAGGAGAGGAAGCACTGTGGGAGGGTTTTATCAGTGGTAAGAAGAAGGCGGGAGAGTATAGTAAGGTGGTAGAGGCTTTGTGGGACAAGAAAGCTTTGAGTGTGCCAGAAGAACCCAGTTTGATCTAATAGCTGAACTGCATCAAGCTCTGTTGAGTGTGACAGTGAGGGGTGAGATTGAGAAGATAGTAAGGGATGAGATTGGAAAGGAGAATGGTGCAAATCTGTGCGGTTGTTTTTGCAATAAAGCAAAGGGGCAGGAGCTTCTGCAACAGACTTGAGCGTCCTGAGTTTGAGGCCTCAAAACTAAAAGCTAATATTAAATACC
>OX421450.1:25685179-25692679 GCA_949126865.1 Montipora capitata | reverse complement strand
TTCTGAAATAGAGAAGAATTTGACATTTTCTCGTCTTGAATAGGATTCCGCATAAAAAATTTTTGACAAAAGCTCGTCTATTTGTTCATTTAGATTGTCTTCCTTCTCCGTTTGTTTGTTGAGACTGTCAAGCTGTGTCTGCAGACCTTTAATTTTTTCACCATTTATGCTGCATTTTTCTTTAACATCTTTGATGTCCTTCTTAGCCACTATCTCGAATTCTTCCAACTTTGCCATCCTTGCTTTAAGATTCATAAGGTTAGATTCAATGTTTCTCACTGAGTTCTCGATAATGTCAAGTTTGTTGAGCCTTGTAAGAATGGAGTTTAATTTCTTGGAAAAGTCTCCAATCTTCTCCAGAGCTTCCATGACCACGTCGTTGTTTGTCTCTTCCACGTGTGCGTCGTTTTCGTCAAAACTTGCTCCCGCTTCTCTAAGCTTTTTAAGTTCTGGGGAGGTGGATATTTCTTCCCCAGAACTTGATGACGATCTTATTCTCCTTTTCCGAAGAAGTTGGATAATCCTTCCGCCATATGTTGTTAATATTGGGCATATATATGGCAGACGGCTTACCGTGAGTTCTTCACAGCACCATTGCTCGACCCAGTCTCAGCCTTTACATTTGGCTTGTGGCACCGATGGACATATTTTCTCAGAACACTCCCAGATATAGAAGATCTACTAGAACCTTTAGAATGCGCCATTGCTGATGTGTTAATACCATCAATAACGGACCATCGCTGCACAACCCTGAGCCAAAGGAACCTCTTGGCATTGCCAGTTAGACTGGGTGGGCTTGGAATTATAAATCCAAGCCAGGGTGCAGATCTACAGTACCAAGCGTCAATGAAGACCGCAGCGCCACTAGTTGAGAAAATTGTTTCACAAGCCCATGAAACACCAGACGATGCCATTGTTAGCTCACTACAGCAGAGTGTGCAAAGAGAGAAAAACGAAGTGCTTCAAACAAAACTGAATGAATACAAAATCTCTTTTACTCTGAAGACACAGCACGCTGTTGAACTTGCTTCTGAAAAAGGTGCATGTAACTGGCTGACAGTCATAACGATCGACGAAATGGGCTTCGTTCTGAACAAGGGCGAGTTTCGAGATGCTCTAAAGCTCAGATATGACTGGTAAATCGATGACAAGCCATCTATTTGCGTGTGTGGCGATGTCTTTAATGTTGATCATGCCATGGTCTGCAGGCGTGGCAGCTTCATAATACAGCGGCACAATGAGCTAAGAGATCTTGCCTAGCATGGTCGGCAATGATGTTGAGATTGCGCCCGTCCTCCAGGAGCTCACGGGAGAGTCACTGCCAAGCGGAGCTAACAGAGCTCCCGACGCTCGCCTAGACATCCATGCCAGAGGTTTTTGCGAAAGGAAAAGGTCAGCGTTCTTCAATGTACAGGTATGTTACCCCAACGCTGATTCTTATAGAGACCTGGACCTCAAGCAGATATACAAGCAGCACGAGAACGACAAGAAGAGATTGCATATGCAAAGAGTGATGGACGTGGAACAGGGAACATTTACACCATTAGCCAACAGGTGGCATGGGAGAAGAGTGCAAGAGATACCATAACAGGCTGGCAGAGAGAGGACTATGCCACCACCGTCTCTTGGATACTCTCTAAAGTCTCCTTTGCCATCCTTAGGTCGGCTCTACTCTGTCTTAGAGGGTCAAGAACAGTTAAAAGAACAATTAGAAGTAATGTTCAAGAAGTGGACTTTGAATTAGATAGATGCCTTGCCAAAATCTAGCTACTATAACTTTTATATAATTATACGTTTTTATATAATACAGTTTTTGTGGTTTATCGAATCGCTTTTTTTTTGTAAATCAGAATACTGTTTATTGTAAATTTTAAATAATTGAATGTAATAATTATGTAAATATTTAAACGTTCTTTTAGCCCTCTTAATCTTGTAAGTAATTATTGTGAAGTTTTAATCAATTTCCATAAGGTCGCAATATTAGCAAGTATGATAAATACTGTAAGAAACTAACAACTTTTTTAAAAGACATGTTTTGGCATGCTTATGCCATCATCAGTTTAATGAGTTCCTAAGTGCGAACAGTTGATGTTTGGTGTCACGCTGTACAAAGTACCCGCTTTTGTATTACGTCATGTTGTAATAATTTTTTCATATACCCCTAGACTTTGTAACTGTTCACACTTAGGAACTCATGAAACTGATGATGGCATAAGCATGCCGAAACATGTCTTTTAAAAAAGTTGTCTGTTTCTTACAGTTTTTAATCAATTATTATTATTTTTAAAAAAATTATTATTATTATTATTATTATTATTATTATTATTATTATTATTATTATTATTATTATTATTATTATTATTCTCCAATAATGCCCATGGGCCGATTATGGATTCTGCAAATTTTTCTTCTTTAGAACCATTCTGTTAGCCATATAATAAACAACTAAATAACCTCGTCCATTTCGTCATCACAGCAATGTTGACTGTCCTGTTATTAATGAACTACCGTGTCATCCACACAGAGAGATGTACATGTTAAATGGGAAACTAAAAACACCACTTGCAAATCAGCTGTTTCACATGCACAAATTTTTCATAATTATATATAAGTAGTTTATTGTTCGCTAAAAATGGCCTTGCACAATAAAGAAACAATGTGGAACAAGCAGTTTCATCTCCAAACACAGTCATGCAACTCCTAGTACTGAAATAACTATAACAGTGATTATAAAAACAAAATGCTTTTCACATCACTCACTTATTCTTGCCTTCTTTTTCGTTTATTTATTGTAAAAGCTTTTGTGTTAGCAGCAAGGAAAACTGTTATATTGTAAAACCCAATATGTACTTGCCTGGAGTCAGAGGACCAGTCAATGCAAACAGTATCATCATAGAGACCAGTTAATGTTTTATAAATATCAAAGGGAGCAAATTCTCTACTGTTGCCAGGAGCATGCCAAATCTGCACATTCTTGCCATGAGTTACAGCAAAGAACCTGATAGAAGGAATATATAGTTGCTTCAGTCAAAATGTCAATGTGAAAGATTCTCACTTGCCTAAATTCACTCAACTTCCAGAAGGGGCATTAGATTTTGGCTCAATTTCTTTGGTACATCAAATCAGTAATAAGCAATAATTATCTCATTGACAGGTTGACAGTGAGTGATAGATTTTCAATGACGAAGGCTCTATAAGCAGAATAAACAAATCTTCCAGCAATTCAACCAGTTTGTACAATGTAGGTGGATAGCTGTGTCCAGAATTTTGGACAATACCTTTAGAACTAAACTTAAAAACAGTACTTAACTGTCCATGTCTTCTTACACACTGGGGAAATACATGTATTTTTACACACAGGTAAATAAAGTGACAAGTCATCAAGGATGGTGCCACTTGTACAAAGGTATATAATAAAAATGGGTTATTGACCAAGCATGAGCTAGAAGCACAAGCCAATAAGGGGGCCCATACGAGTTACCGAATGTGGCAAATTTAACCAACATAGCAAAAATGACAATTTTGCCACATTCGCCAACAAGGCAGTGAGGGGGCACATGCAAGTTGGCAAACGTGACAAATTTGACCAATATGGCGAAAATGACAATTTTGCCACATTCACCAACAAACTCAAAGCACAAGGCAATGATGGGGGCCCATACAAAATGGCGAATTTAGCAAATATGGCGAAAATGACCATTTTGTTAAATTTGCCAACAAGCAAGAAGCGTAAGGCAATGATGAGAGCCCATACAAATTAGCAAATGTGGTGAATTTGGCAAATATGGCAGAAATGACAACTTTGGCACATTTGCAAAACAAGCCAGAACCAGAAGCACTAAGCAATGAGGTAGCCCTCAGATGTTGGCGAATGTGGCGAATTTGGCAAATATAGCAAAAATGACAATTTTTCACCATTCGCTAATAAGCCAAAAGCACAAGCCAATGACGGGGGCCCTTACATGTTGGTAAACATGGCAAGTACTGTGAAGATGACAATGTGACCACAATTTTCAACAAGGCCGAAACAAAAGGCAATGAGAGAAAAGAGCGACTTTGGCAAATATGGCGAAAATGACAATTTTGAAAGAGAAAATCTTTCCCAAAATTTACTAACCAGCGTGAAGGACAAGGGAAGGAGAAACAAATTTGGCCAAATAGGGAAATACCTATGGCTACCGAAAGTGACTCCAAATAACGACATTATTAAGTATGTCATTCAGTGACTGAGGTGGAACAATTTAATTTACAGACATATGTAACTGCCTCATATCCTGACAATTCACGTAACAATGACTTTACCAACAGTAATCGAACGTTCGATTGTGTTCAATTGGCAAAATTCTTGTTCGATAGGACAATTTTCACATTGCATGATAGGCATGTGGTCTGTGGAAATTCAGTCTTAAGGCAAAATCACTGCTAGCTTTCCCCTTCCCTTTTCACCTGGCTGAAATAGTACGATTACTGTACAGTCACACCAAAGATAATCATATAAGCCATTTCCTTTCAACAGCCACAGTACTCAGTCAACTGTCGGCCGTCTGTTGGCCGAGTGCTAGGTTACTGTAGTGTAACTGGTAACTCATCGTTTGCCGTCTTGGTTACCAAGTTACTCATCACCCTAGGGAATCATTGTCGAGTTTAAGGATGCTCAAAAAGGTTTCAACACAAACAAGACACTAACTTTAGATCGAAGGACGCTACGACATACAACACTGTATCACATAACAGCAATGTTATAGTCTTAGCCCAATACTTGAGCAAGTTCCTTCCCCATCTCTCAGACCTCACCAAACCCGTACGGGAACTAACACGGAGGGAGGTAGAATGGTGTTGGGGAGAGGCGCAAGAAAATGCTCTCCGACAGCTGAAGGAAGCATTAACTCGCACACCAGTGCTGCGGTACTACAATGTGAAGGAACTGGTAACAATCCAATGTGATGCGTCACAGATGGGCCTAGGAGCCGCCCTGCCGCAGAATGGGCAACCTGTGGCCTATGCGTCAAGAGCTCTGTCGTCAGCAGAAACATGTTACGCGCAGATAGAAAAATAGGTTTACTGGCAATTGTGTTTGCCTGCGAGAGGTTCTAGACTTACATCTATGGTCGAGATGTGGTCCACGTGGACAGTGATCACAAGCCACTGGAAACAATCATGCTTAAGCCCCTCCACATGGCACCACAGCGCCTACAGCTGTTGAGGCTGCAGAAATATAATCTTGAGCTGTGTTACAAGTAGGGCTGTGACATGTTCCTTGCTGACACCCTTAGTAAGGCCTACCTGCCCGAAGTTAACTCGTCAGAGCTCACACAGGAGCTGGAGGGAGTTGATCACAAGCTGCTGATTCCCATTAGTGAGGCCCAATGGCAACAGATAGAGCACGCCTCAGCTGATGATCCAGTGCTTCAGGAGCTGAGAGTGATGATATAGCATGGGTGGCCTTCTAACAGAGCTGATGTCCCTCAATGTCTGCTCCCTTACTTTAACATCCGAGATGAGTTAGTGGTACAAGGCATGATCGTGTTCAAGGGTTATCAGCTTGTCGTGCCGGCTGCCCTGCATAAGGAGATGATGGCAGCCATTCACAATAGCCATATCGGAATTGAAGCCTGCATACGTCACGCGCGTGAAAGCCTATATTGGCCAAGGATGACAGTGGAACTCAAGAAGTACATTCAAAATTGCGATGTCTGCCTTGCACACCGCAACAAGCAGGGTAAGGAGCCGCTCGCACAGCATGATTTTGCAGCCAGGCCATGGTCCAAGGGTGTGGCAGACTTGTGCCAACTCGAAGGGAGAACTCTTCTAGCTAGTCATATCAGACTACTATAGTAATTTCATTGAAGTCACACGCGTCACAGCAATCACAGCGCGAAGCATAATCAAAGAGTTGAAAGCGGTATTCGCAAGATTTGGGATCCCGGACATCCTCGTTACTGACAACGGGCCTCCGTTCACCTCGTCAGAGTTCTCCGTCTTCGCACGCACATGAGAATTCACGCATGTGACATCGTCTCTGACCTATGCTCAGTTGAATGGAAAGGCGGAGAATGCCGTGATAACGGTGAAGCGCCTGTTTAAGAAGTGTAAAGACTGGCCAGTCTGAGTATCTGGCACTACTAGATTGGCGAAACACTCCCACCGTGGGCATTGGAACAAGCTTAGCGCAAAGGCTGATGGGAAGGCGGTGCAAAACACTACTACCAATAGCAGGCAATCTGTTACAGCCAAGGTAAGACACACTACTGGGAGCAAAGCAGCAGTTTCATTACAACAACACACAAAACCTCTTGAGGAGATCTCTCCTGGCGAGATGGTGAGAGTAAAACTGCCTGGCAAGGAACGCTGGACAAAGGGGACATGTGCCGAAGCTCTAGATCACAGAAGCTACCTCGTCAAAGTAGGCGACACTCAGTATAGGTGAAACCGGAGACACCTCCTGAAAACGAGTGAGTCCAGCACACCGGAACCGGGAGAGGACATTAAGCCTACCCCACCAGCAAGCGAAGAGAACAACCCCGGGAAGGAGGACCTCCACCTATTGTTACTGTGTAATACAAGATGATATGAGGACTTTTGTATGGTGATTTTGCCATTTCATCTAAATGCCCTGATAGATTAAATTAATGTAGTTAACATATTTGTGCATTTGCCTTAGTTCTTGCCAGTTTGAGTGAGGTGGAATGGTTCCTTGTAATAAGTAGATCCAGACAATAGGAGTTCCGTAAGAGTGGAGTTTTATCAAGGTTTATTGGATGCGATTGATAACTGATAACTGTTGCAATCATTAGAGATAGAATTGCAATGTTTATGCTGTCGCGTAGGGCATATTGTCACATCTTTCCCCTTATAGAAAAAAAAAAACAGAAACAACTTGTGATTATCTATGCACAGTTGATAGTGTTTTTAAGCATGGTTCTCCATGTAGGACTAGGCCCTGATGTCGTAGTCCTTGTGCCACACTGGTGCGCCCAGATCGGCGCAGCTCTGGGGTTTGGCACCATCCTTAACTTCTTGGGATTATTACACTTCCGTTCTGCACATACCTTCCATTTGGGCTAAACTTTAGATCAAAGACAGGTTTCTTAAAGTTGAAATGATGAAGAACAGAGTTTCTTTTACGATTAATCAAAAGACACTGTCCATCTGTAATAAATAACAACAACAACATCAATAAGGCTTCATGTTTCTCCGAGTTACACTTACAGCACCGCTCAAAGGTAAGTTAGAGCCACTAGCAAGTCTCAAAACTAAACTTGAGACTCAATAACTCGAATGTATAACCTCTGAGACATAAGAATCTATATCTGAGTCCAGACTATCAACTTACCTTTGAGCCATACAGTAATCAAGGATGAAGAGACCTACAAACCCCAATGCCCACAATTAACTTTTTTTTAGTTATTAGAGTGCACCTAACCACTAAACGTTTTTGTTAGCCATCAAATATTGTATTGTTCCAGATCACCTTGGTGAAAAAAATTATAGTTATACCAG
>OX421450.1:25667679-25680179 GCA_949126865.1 Montipora capitata | reverse complement strand
GTCTAAAGATATCAACCACAAGGAGATAAATAAACATTAAAACTTTCATTCTCAGACACAATCCCCCCTTTTGACCTAAAGGGGCAAAAACATAGTACACTCGGCCTGACACGCAAAATAATGTGTGGGTGTACGACAAAACAAACAAAACAATTAGCAATCAATCATAGCTCGAGTTAGCCAATGTGAATCCAGCACAGTGGGGAGTGGAAACAATTTGTCTGCTATCCGGTTAACGAAATTCTCAAAGTCACTAAGAAGGACGATTGGGGGTATTGCCCAAGCAAAGAGAATCCAGCAGACATTGGTTCAAGGGTGAGAGACTCTCAAGACTGATGGAGTGTGACCTACAGCTGTATAGTGGAGAGGTCCCAGTTGGCTATCCCGACCAGAAAATGAATGGCCAAATTCAGAGGTCAGTGAAACCGCTCAGAGCAAGGAAGAGAGAAAACGGGTTAATGTGACAGTGGCAGGCGTGACGAAAAAATCAGGTGTCGCGCAGGTGTTGGACACAAACAACTTCAGTAAGTATGGACGGCTGTTGAGAATGACTTGGCTATCCCGACCAGAAAATGAATGGCCAAATTCAGAGGTCAGTGAAACCGCTCAGAGCAAGGAAGAGAGAAAACGGGTTAATGTGACAGTGGCAGGCGTGACGAAAACATCAGGTGTCGCGCAGGTGTTGGACACAAACAACTTCAGTAAGTATGGACGGCTGTTGAGAATGACTGTGTGGGTCGAACGTTTCCAGTTTAAAGGGGCTAGGTCACGCTATTTTAGGCATTTTCAGCACTGATGGAATGGTCATAGAATTAACTAAAATATCAAAATAACTGTTCAAAACTATAGAAGAACTCTAACAAAGCACAGGGAAGCCAAGAAGGGACATGGATGGACAAAACTGGAGAGGATTGAAATGGACTGAATTTGGGTAAATTTGAAAAACGTCGGCCCACCTTTTTTCAAATTTATATCAGTCTATATCAAAATGCCATTTACAAAGCTTGAAAATCATTCTCAGTTGTTATGTGGCTGTGATTTTGCAAATGAAAGACTCTTGCTCTGCCAATTTGACGTTTAGAGCTCATAATTAACAAAATTAAACAAAATTACCTAAAATAATTTACAGTCAAGTAGAAAAGGACAAGAGCGGAAAACAGTCACACTTTACAGAGACGAAATAGCTGCAACAGAAAACACATGGATCAAGGCTCTTCAAGAAGAACTGAAGAATGACAAATTACACATGGAATTGGCTTACAAATTGACACTGGAGGAGCATGGGGGTATATTGAGGTGCAGAGGCAGGTTAGAGAATTCCGACTTAGACGTAGATTCACAGCCGCCCATCATCCTCATGAAAGATCGCAAACTTACAAAACTACTCATTGAAGAATGCCACAAAAAGGTACACCATGGAGGAGTTAGAGCGACACTTGGAGAGCTTAGGTCACAATTTTGGGTGCCCAAGGGCCGGCAGGTTGTGAAAAGGGTTCTGAGAAAGCGTGACTTGGAAAAGGATAAGCAGGGTAAGCCATTTAGAGCGCCACCAACAGTGGTTTTACCGGATTTTAGAGTAAAGGAAGCTACACCATTCTCTAGGGTAGGTATTGACTTTGCACGGCCATTGTTTCTCAAGGCGCACACGGGGAAATGGTTAAAAAATATGTTGTTTTGTTTACTTGTTGTGTACCATGAGCAGTGCATTTAGATTTGGTAACTGATCTGTCATGTGACTACATTTGTGCGATGTTTGAGAAAATTTGCTGCTAGAAGAGGAGCACCATCACTAATTATCTCAGAAAATGTAAAAACCTTTAAGGAAACTGCAAAGCTGTTGAAGAGCATGCATGACACCAAAAAAGTGAAGGAGCACCTACAAGGTACCATATTTACCCGTGTATAATACGCACTTTTTTCCGCTAAAACAGCTCCGAAAATTGAGATGCGTATTATACACGGAATCCATTGTTTTAGACATGTGTCCCTCATTAGCATAAAAACAAAGACGCATTGGTTTTTGATTGAAAAGTAAAAGGCTTGACCAAGATACACTAATAAATTAACCTTTCTGTTTAAATGAACAACTGAACAACATAGCCTTCATTTTTGAGCGATAAACTGAAACATCAAAATGGCCACGAAACTCCCTGGAGTTCACGATGCCGGTCTGATAAGTCACGCTCGTTAATTTCGCTGAAGATCATCTGATTTCACACTGTTATTATTATGAAACTTTGCAAAGAACACAACTACCCACTACATGTTACTGGAAATATGGACAAAACGCCACTGGTCTTCGATATGCCGCGGAACCGAATGATCAACATTACACTGCAGAAAAGAAAATTAATGTCACGCAACTGTTTTGTTGGCGCGTGCTGGTGATGGATCAAAATTCAGACCAATGGTGATTTTCAAGAGAAAAACGGTGCCTAAAGTTGAAAACAAGCACAGGGTTATCAGCGACGCCCAAGAGAAAGACCGAATGGATGCTGAAGGAATGAAGAGTTTGGCGTGCTCCACGTGTTGGGACTGGGGAGACGAAGAAGCCTGCTTGTTTATGCTTTCGAAGCTCATGTGACTGAAAGCATGAAAGCATCATTTACAGAGAAAACACCAATTTAGCAGTAATTCTTGGCGGATTGACCTCAGTTCTGCCTGAAGAGATGATTGAGTCGTATTGTCAAATATGGAGTAGTAAAAAAACCTTGATAACACACGACGATCTTGTGGACGGACAACAAGATGAACTTGTCGATGACGAATCTTGTGCGAGAGAAGTGCTGTTCGATTGTGACTACGAGTTAAAGGTTTCAGTTTTTAAACACTTTACATAGGCTTATTTACGTTACTGTTGTATGTAGCAGAGCAAATTTTCTTATCCAGGAAATGGATTTTTTTCACACTAGTTTTGCCTTTTGCTCTAACTTTTTTTTTTCAAAATGCAGTCCAAAATTGGGGTGCGTATTATACACGGGCGCGTATTATACACGGGTAAATATGGTAATCAAATAGCCTGGAAATTCAATTTGGAAAGGACTCCATGGTGGGGTGGATTTTATGAGAGCTTGATAGGCACTGCTTAATGTTGTCTAAGAAAGGCACTCGGACAGGCCAAGCTTAATGTGGATGAACTTCCAACCGTCTTGACCGAGTTAGAAGCAACCATGAATTCTCGTCCTTTGACCTACGAATGTGACGAAGTGGGATGCAAACTCCATGTCCTCTTATCTACGGACGTTGGTTGATAAGTTTACCCAAACAAACAGAGGATGACGAGGAAGAAAGTGAAACTGAGTATCTTAGAAGGTTCAGGTATCTTGCGAAGCTGAGAATACATTTCTGGAATCATTGGCGTAAAAAATGTTTAATCAAGTTGAAAGAACATCACCGTAACAAGGGGGACAACAACCACAAAGTACATGAAGGTGAATTGGTTTTAGTACACAAAGACAATAGAAAGAGAAGCAATTGGAACATGGGAAAGGTAGAAGAACTAATAGTAGGTAAAGACCATGAGGTAAGAGGTGTCAAATTAAGACTTGTCACCAAAGGGAAACCTACAATCATAGACAAAAGTAGTTGGGAAGGTTATGTAAATGAACCACACCAGAGCTGTATTTCAACCCGCTTCTGTTAAACCTCAAAAGAAATAGTTTTACTTTCTCTTACATAGCCCCCCTCCCCCCTATTCAATGTTGGAAGGTAACTCAACAATTTCCCACTGAAACCATTCAGTTTTGCACAACATTGAAGAAGGGGGGAGGGGAGACAAGCAATGAATACTTCAAAAGTGCTAACCTTCCCAAAAGTTTTGTCTAGGATTGTATGAGAGTAGGAAATCTGCTTTGAACGCTTATAACTCTCATGGTATTTGACATGTGGCTTCCATTTCTTATTCTGGACATGTTCTTATATTGTACTTCCCAATGCATAAATAAAATCTCACAATACTGAAATTTGGTTAAAATCATCGTTTTATGATTTGGATTTCAGACTTGCGTGACGCTTCATAACGTTACTCCAAAATCCGTTCTGTTGGGAAAATGTTTACTAATAATGCCATAAAAATACATCTTTGTTGTTTGATGTTTCATATTCATTAAAAGATAGCTTTCGTTTTTGGAGGACGTTGGAAGAATGCCAAAAACTGTTTTATTTCAATCGATTTAGCAAGAAATGGTGCGAGCAGTGCGAGATCACTTACATTACTCCCGACATCACTCTCAACATTACTCCATTTGCGAAGCCTAAAATAATGCCTTTACAGCACAGCTACAGATAAAATATTGAAACTGGAGTGTAAAGGGTTTCAAAGGAAATAGTAGTAGGACTTTTCATGGTCATTTCAGCTTTATTTTAGGTAAATTGCAACATTACTCCATAAAAAGAGCTTAAACTGAAATAACGTATCTAATTAACCTTTGTGTATACATGGTTTCAATGGAGTAATGTTGAAAATATGTAGATACAATAGCTTTTGTCCATAATGAGAAACACATTGTACGTGTTCCAGTATGCTTTACATATAACTACGTTATTGTTGCAAAACATCACATTCATTGGGCATATATTTCGCATTTTCTTATGGAGTAATGTAATGGAGTAATGTTCACATACATGATTACTGTTCCCAAAATAGGTCAATGATTGACAGGCCATCCTACTCACGCTACTGGTGCAGAAGAAGTAATCACTGTTAATTTACTTATTTAATGTGACTCTGTTTGAAATGCACATGACGTTTTTAAAAGGTGCTGCTCTCAACTTGGCAAAGTGCAACTGACATTGTAAGAGTTTAGTCCGTGAACTCATTTGACCTTTCAAGACCAGCTTTTTGGCTTTAATTACCTATCATTTAGTCTCCTCCCCTTTCTGTTGATTTACGAAGCAATTTTCGTCATGTTATTTGCTCTACAATTTAATACCATATTGAGACACCAAGGCAACATGACGTCCTAACACGTGTAATGAAAGTTGAAAACTTGCCTTATCTTTAACCAGATAAATGCCTAAAATTCATGATAACATGGCAAAAAGCAGTTAAATGTTAAAGCAAGCACTACTCGTGTTTGTTTTTCAAAGGAACTGCAAATGCTAAGAAAAAAGTTGTCTTTCCAATTTAAGACCACACCCAGAATTTTCAGACAATCATAGACAAAAGTAGTTGGGAAGGTTATGTAAATGAACCACACCAGAGCTGTATTTCAACCCACTTCTGTTAAACCTCAAAAGAAATAGTTTTACTTTCTCTTACATAGCCCCCCTCCCCCCTATTCAATGTTGGAAGGTAACTCAACAATTTCCCACTGAAACCATTCAGTTTTGCACAACATTAAAAAAGGGGGGAGGGGAGACAAGCAATGAATACTTCAAAAGTGCTAACCTTCCCAACAGTTTTGTCTAGGATTGTATCTTCTTCAACAGACCCTTGACTTCCTCTTCTGAGGTGTTCTTAATGGTGTTCATGAGTGTAGCAAGAATGTTGCCAGACATTAATTCCAATCATGGTATCGTCTTTGCCTTCAGAGGGGAACTCTCGTCTTGGATGTTAGTGATGATTCCAGAAGTTTCACACACAAAATAAATAACGGAGCAATAGGCCATTTTGCTAGCATCGGCAAATCCATGCAATGAGCAATTAACCTTACCCTGGACTACTCCATAACTTATCTTGGAGTGTGAACCTATTTAAGGACGTTCGCGCGAAAATTTTTCAACATTGATTTTTTTCTGAAACTTTTACCACTGTAAGATAATGAGTTAGTTATGTCAGAAATGTAAAAAAAATGGGGGGTCACCGACTTCGTTTTGGAGAGAACATGCCCGGAAAAACACCCAAAGTGTGACAAAATCGGGCTTTGTGAGCGAATAAGGCCAGTGTCTGTAGACCCAAATATATTGCAATTAAATCTTTGAAGTGAAATCTTCTCTGCCAAATATTGTTTAAGTGGACTTATTAAGTGAATTTAGTCAACTGGTGAGGTTCCTTAAAGATCAAGTTCGCATTTAGCGACCACAGTTTCACGCACCTTGCAGCCGCAAGATGGCAGGATTTGATCTCCCGTGAGCAGAAATCTTGAAATTTTTTTAACTTCTCACATTGATTTTTTGTTCATTTTTGGACAACGTGGAGATAATTGTAAATAGAATCCGTTTCTGGAAAGAAAAATTGGGGTCACCGAACGTCCAAGACCGTTAAATCCAGGCAAAGCCATAGCAATGGCCTTTTGCCCTACCATTTCTCATTTTATTACTTAGCGCGCGCGCTCGTGTATGACGTGGCGTGTGCATTTGCGTGCGCAGTAAGGATGCGCAGAAACAATTGGCGCGAACGTCCTTAAGTCTCTCAACCATCCTCTCCAACGTTTCTTCAATTCACCAGTTAACCTTTTGCCCCATTCTACTTTGCTAATGCACAACTCTTGGAATAAAACTTTCATTCCAACTAGCACTGGACTCAGCAAACCTATGGGATCATACATACCTGCAATCACCTTCAGAATGCTGTTTCAAAACTGGCAATCCATCGGCTCTTTCCTCCACATCAGACAGGTCAAACACAAACAAGTCCAGTTTGCAATTCCACAACTGTGAGGACCTTCTCACTTTTCGAACCCGTGTTCGCTCCAATTGTGGCCTTGGCATAACTTTCGTTGACGCCTCGAACTTGTGTGTCAACACTTGACTCGCTACACAGTTCAGGTTGTATTATTTTGGCTCTTAATTCTTCACTGTTTGTCAACCATTTCCCGAGCTTAAACCCGCTCTGTGCAAGTCTTGATTTCACTTTATCGTACAACTCACTTGTCTCCTATTCAATGTTGGAAGGTAACTCAACAATTTCCCACTGAAACCATTCAGTTTTGCACAACATTGAAGAAGGGGGGAGGGGAGACAAGCAATGAATACTTCAAAAGTGCTAACCTTCCCAAAAGTTTTGTCTAGGATTGTATGAGAGTAGGAAATCTGCTTTGAACGCTTATAACTCTCATGGTATTTGACATGTGGCTTCCATTTCTTATTCTGGACATGTTCTTATATTGTACTTCCCAATGCATAAATAAAATCTCACAATACTGAAATTTGGTTAAAATCATCGTTTTATGATTTGGATTTCAGACTTGCGTGACGCTTCATAACGTTACTCCAAAATCCGTTCTGTTGGGAAAATGTTTACTAATAATGCCATAAAAATACATCTTTGTTGTTTGATGTTTCATATTCATTAAAAGATAGCTTTCGTTTTTGGAGGACGTTGGAAGAATGCCAAAAACTGTTTTATTTCAATCGATTTAGCAAGAAATGGTGCGAGCAGTGCGAGATCACTTACATTACTCCCGACATCACTCTCAACATTACTCCATTTGCGAAGCCTAAAATAATGCCTTTACAGCACAGCTACAGATAAAATATTGAAACTGGAGTGTAAAGGGTTTCAAAGGAAATAGTAGTAGGACTTTTCATGGTCATTTCAGCTTTATTTTAGGTAAATTGCAACATTACTCCATAAAAAGAGCTTAAACTGAAATAACGTATCTAATTAACCTTTGTGTATACATGGTTTCAATGGAGTAATGTTGAAAATATGTAGATACAATAGCTTTTGTCCATAATGAGAAACACATTGTACGTGTTCCAGTATGCTTTACATATAACTACGTTATTGTTGCAAAACATCACATTCATTGGGCATATATTTCGCATTTTCTTATGGAGTAATGTAATGGAGTAATGTTCACATACATGATTACTGTTCCCAAAATAGGTCAATGATTGACAGGCCATCCTACTCACGCTACTGGTGCAGAAGAAGTAATCACTGTTAATTTACTTATTTAATGTGACTCTGTTTGAAATGCACATGACGTTTTTAAAAGGTGCTGCTCTCAACTTGGCAAAGTGCAACTGACATTGTAAGAGTTTAGTCCGTGAACTCATTTGACCTTTCAAGACCAGCTTTTTGGCTTTAATTACCTATCATTTAGTCTCCTCCCCTTTCTGTTGATTTACGAAGCAATTTTCGTCATGTTATTTGCTCTACAATTTAATACCATATTGAGACACCAAGGCAACATGACGTCCTAACACGTGTAATGAAAGTTGAAAACTTGCCTTATCTTTAACCAGATAAATGCCTAAAATTCATGATAACATGGCAAAAAGCAGTTAAATGTTAAAGCAAGCACTACTCGTGTTTGTTTTTCAAAGGAACTGCAAATGCTAAGAAAAAAGTTGTCTTTCCAATTTAAGACCACACCCAGAATTTTCAGACAATCATAGACAAAAGTAGTTGGGAAGGTTATGTAAATGAACCACACCAGAGCTGTATTTCAACCCACTTCTGTTAAACCTCAAAAGAAATAGTTTTACTTTCTCTTACATAGCCCCCCTCCCCCCTATTCAATGTTGGAAGGTAACTCAACAATTTCCCACTGAAACCATTCAGTTTTGCACAACATTAAAAAAGGGGGGAGGGGAGACAAGCAATGAATACTTCAAAAGTGCTAACCTTCCCAACAGTTTTGTCTAGGATTGTATCTTCTTCAACAGACCCTTGACTTCCTCTTCTGAGGTGTTCTTAATGGTGTTCATGAGTGTAGCAAGAATGTTGCCAGACATTAATTCCAATCATGGTATCGTCTTTGCCTTCAGAGGGGAACTCTCGTCTTGGATGTTAGTGATGATTCCAGAAGTTTCACACACAAAATAAATAACGGAGCAATAGGCCATTTTGCTAGCATCGGCAAATCCATGCAATGAGCAATTAACCTTACCCTGGACTACTCCATAACTTATCTTGGAGTGTGAACCTATTTAAGGACGTTCGCGCGAAAATTTTTCAACATTGATTTTTTTCTGAAACTTTTACCACTGTAAGATAATGAGTTAGTTATGTCAGAAATGTAAAAAAAATGGGGGGTCACCGACTTCGTTTTGGAGAGAACATGCCCGGAAAAACACCCAAAATGTGACAAAATCGGGCTTTGTGAGCGAATAAGGCCAGTGTCTGTAGACCCAAATATATTGCAATTAAATCTTTGAAGTGAAATCTTCTCTGCCAAATATTGTTTAAGTGGACTTATTAAGTGAATTTAGTCAACTGGTGAGGTTCCTTAAAGATCAAGTTCGCATTTAGCGACCACAGTTTCACGCACCTTGCAGCCGCAAGATGGCAGGATTTGATCTCCCGTGAGCAGAAATCTTGAAATTTTTTTAACTTCTCACATTGATTTTTTGTTCATTTTTGGACAACGTGGAGATAATTGTAAATAGAATCCGTTTCTGGAAAGAAAAATTGGGGTCACCGAACGTCCAAGACCGTTAAATCCAGGCAAAGCTATAGCAATGGCCTTTTGCCCTACCATTTCTCATTTTATTACTTAGCGCGCGCGCTCGTGTATGACGTGGCGTGTGCATTTGCGTGCGCAGTAAGGATGCGCAGAAACAATTGGCGCGAACGTCCTTAAGTCTCTCAACCATCCTCTCCAACGTTTCTTCAATTCACCAGTTAACCTTTTGCCCCATTCTACTTTGCTAATGCACAACTCTTGGAATAAAACTTTCATTCCAACTAGCACTGGACTCAGCAAACCTATGGGATCATACATACCTGCAATCACCTTCAGAATGCTGTTTCAAAACTGGCAATCCATCGGCTCTTTCCTCCACATCAGACAGGTCAAACACAAACAAGTCCAGTTTGCAATTCCACAACTGTGAGGACCTTCTCACTTTTCGAACCCGTGTTCGCTCCAATTGTGGCCTTGGCATAACTTTCGTTGACGCCTCGAACTTGTGTGTCAACACTTGACTCGCTACACAGTTCAGGTTGTATTATTTTGGCTCTTAATTCTTCACTGTTTGTCAACCATTTCCCGAGCTTAAACCCGCTCTGTGCAAGTCTTGATTTCACTTTATCGTACAACTCACTTGTCTCCTGAATGGTCTTTTCTCCGGTAACAACATCATAGAAACTCCTTTTCATAATACACACAAACTCTGGATCGAGCTGAGTGAACAAGTCCAAACGATACTGGAGCGTCGCATTAAGCAAAGGGTGAACAATTGAAACAACACGGCAAAATCTGTAAGCGATAGGGTCTAATCGCTTGCTGTCAACACTTGTCATCCATAGGAAACGCAAACAATCCCTGTCAAGCTCTTTTACAACGATATAGAGGAATGCCTTCTGTATGTCACTGACTAATGCAGTTGTCTTTTCTTGAAATCAAATCAAAATATCATACAACAGTGGAGATAAGGCTGGTCCGACATGCAAACAATCATTTAGGGACACAACTCATTTCCCTTCTTTGGAAGATGCATCATACACTATTCTTACCTTTGTTGTTTTAGTATCTTTGCGTATCACGGCATGATGTGGAAGGTAATGAACACTGTCGGCTGCATCTAGCTCGGCCACCCTTTCAATTATTCCATTTTCTTCTTGCTCCCTTATGATGGCGTCATATGTTTTTCAAATCTCAGGATTGTCTTTTAGCCTTGTGAGCCTTTCATGTTCTATGTTTCAATTCCACAAGATCTTCTATGCTGGGCTCATTACATGATACGCTTCCTTTCTTCTTTCCCATGGTTCAGAATCCGCAATCCGGCTCGAAGGACCAAGTGTTGGGAAATTTCCCCAACGCTGGTCTTAAAAACAGAGGACTGTATCTTTCCGCCGGAATCGCGAGGTCATGGGTTCAAACCCCGTTGAAGTCCTGAATTTTTCAGGCTTCTCTACGCAATTGTAAAAATTGCGTTCATAACTGCGAAGATCATAGCTTCACTTGATTTCATATCCGCAGTTCATATATGATTCATTTCATATACCATTTCATCATTGATTCATTCCTCACGGGACCATTAGAACCCACAAATGACCAGCTCCCAATGTCAGTGGCTTCATAGCTCAGTTGGTTAGAGCGTCGCGCCGGAATCGCGAGGTCACGGGTTCAAACCCCGTTGAAGTCCTGAATTTTTCAGGCTTCTCTACGCAATTGTAAAAATTGCGTTCATAACTGCGAAGATCATAGCTTCACTTGATTTCATATCCGCAGTTCATATATGATTCATTTCATATACCATTTCATCATTGATTCATTCCTCACGGGACCATTAGAACCCACAAATGACCAGCTCCCAACTTTGGTGGCTTCATAGCTCAGTTGGTTAGAGCGTCGCGCCGGAATCGCGAGGTCACGGGTTCAAACCCCGTTGAAGTCCTGAATTTTTCAGGTTTTCTCTACGCAATTGTAAAAATTGCGTTCATAACTGCGAAGATCATAGCTTCACTTGATTTCATATCCGCAGTTCATATATGATTCATTTCATATACCATTTCATCATTGATTCATTCCTCACGGGACCATTAGAACCCACAAATGACCAGCTCCCAACATCAGTGGCTTCATAGCTCAGTTGGTTAGAGCGTCGCACCGGAATCGCGAGGTCACAGGTTCAAACCCCGTTGAAGTCCTGAATTTTTCAGGCTTCTCTACGCAATTGTAAAAATTGCGTTCATAACTGCGAAGATCATAGCTTCACTTGACTAGAGCACAACAAAAATATTAAGAGCTCTGCAATCTTTAGTCAGATAAAACAACCATTCTTTCACAAACAGAACTTACAGTAGTTGAACACTATTGTTACATTTTATAGTACCTTCATCAACAGTAATAAGGATCCTGCCATCTCCAGATAGGGCCATCCTTGAAATATTTTTGTGATTTTCAAAAGGCAATGTCCAGGATCTGTTACTGAAGGAAAAACACAAAAACTTGACATTAGGTTATTTTAGTAAACATACATGTATAAGAGACAGGTTATCAAAACAGGGTGTCCACCCATAAGGAACATGAAAAAGGTTAATGGCAATAACTTTTCCTTTTTTTGAATTTTGACTGTCGGGTGTCTTGGTTTGGAAAGTCAGTTTTGCAGAATTTGAACAGAAGTGTTTTTTTATCTTGGGTGGTAAATCATACTGGCCAGGTGCTTAAAGAAGAACATCACCAGTTGAAAGCACATAAGCATACCTTGCATCTGCTAACAAACAGCAGGTTAAAAACACACAGGTAACAGGTCAGGTTAGGTCACATCAACAAAAAATAACTATTGCACTACTTACATGTATGACTAATTAAGATTGCAGTATCATTGAAGCCTCTTTTAATTACCTCAGGATCACAAGACAGTGCCGGTTGTTTCTAATTTTCTTTAACTATGCCAACCATACCCCACTTTTTAACTGTAATAATCAATACCATTATTGCAGTCATATAAAAATCCCAAAATTTCAAAATCATACATACTTTCTATGACAGTTTCCAAATGGGTATTATGGAAAAAATATTATTATGAGGTTATTGACAAACTTTATAGGAAATCAGTTGGTTCTCAACAATAAATACCGGTAAATGATTGAGCGCATTACTACATGTACATCTTTATTAAAAAGATAAATACCCGCATGCAGACAAGTTTACAATGCAATA
>OX421450.1:25657679-25662679 GCA_949126865.1 Montipora capitata | reverse complement strand
TCCTAATTCTACGTATGTTATAAAGATAATAAAAAGCAGATGAGCAAGTTTTGTTAATATGACTTAGCATACTCATTTTCGAGTCAAACCAGGTTCCTAAGTTTCGAACTTCACATGATGGAGCAATTTGGGAGTCGCCAACCAATAACATACTGATGTTGCTGACTTTCTGAAGTTGTTGTCGCGTTCCAATTAGAAGACATTCTGTCTTATCTGAATTCAGTTTTAACTTATCCTTGTGCATCCACTGACTGATATCAGCAATACATGATTCCATGGCAGTTAAGGCAGCAGTTTCCTCCAAATCATTTCCTGGTCTAAACGCGATATACAGTTGTGTGTCATCTGCATAACAATGGAGATTAGGAAGATGTGACTCGACGATCTTAAAAAGCTTGCTAGCATAGAGAGAAAATAATAATGGCCCGAGACAGCTACCTTGTGGAACTCCAAATTTAAGATTAAAAGTATTCGATAGAACACCATCGATAGAGATACGCTGGGTTCTATTAGAGAGGTACGATTCAAACCAATTAAGTGCAGAACCTGAAATTCCAAAATCAAATTGGAGGCGATCTAAGAGAATCCGATGATCCACAGTATCAAAAGCGGCGCTTAAATCGAGAAGCACAAGCAATGTGACATGCTTATCTTCCATGCTCATCAAAATGTCATTCTTGACTTTAAGTAGGGCGGTTTCTGTACTGTGGTGCTGTCGATAGGCAGATTGCAATGTAGGAAAAAGATCATTCTCATTTAAGTAAGACTGGATCTGATCAGCTGCCACTCTTTCAGCCAATTTTGAAACAAAGGAAAGATTGCTGATAGGTCGAAAATTTTTAAAAACAAAGTCAAGGCCTTGTTTCTTTAACAGTGGTGTGACAACCGAATCTTTCCAAATAACAGGGAAAAATCCAGATTCAAGCGACAGGTTTATCATGGTTGTTAATATCGGAAGTAACTCATCAAGGCAATCTTTCATGATGTTCGTAGGAACAGGATCGAGTAAACAGGATTTTGTCGGCGTTCTAAGCACAAGTTTCCTTAAATAGTCCATGTCTACACGGTGAAAAGCAGTAAAGGAAGAAGAACACTGAGAAGAATGACGGCTGATAGTACTGCATGAGTTCGGAATTGCATCAAGGCTAACGCGAAGATCGGATATTTTCTTGACGAAGAACGAACCCATGTCGTTAGCCAAAGTTAACTTGTCGCCGTGCTGTAAAAAGGGCGATTCTGCTGACTGATTTAACAGTTTCTTTGTAGCAGCAAAAAGCTTACGTTGATTATCAGAGATGTTGCTGATGAAATCTGTATAGAATTCACAACGAGACTTGTTCATAAGAAAGACAGCTTTATTCCGAAGAAGTTTGAAAGATCTCCGGTCAGATTCAGACTTTGTAGACCTCCAGTTGCGCTCAGCTATCCTCCGGAGACGTTTCACAGATCTGATCTCATCGGACAACCATGGGGCTTGAGCTCTTTGAATCATGGTTTTCTTCCGCCAAGGAGCATGTCTGTCAATGATGGATTTTAGAGTAGTGCCAAAACAACCAACGAGATCAGCAAGACGTTTAGGAGTGTTTAGTAACAATTCTGAATTACGAAGATCGTTCTTAAACTTGGGAAGATTAATCGATTTGATTTTCCGAAACCACGTTTCCTTGGCAGAGGATTCTGACTTAAAACCTTTTAAGTTAAACAATACAGTCGCATGGTCGGATAGAAAGGAGCCTAAAATTGGTGTGTCTTGAATGATACTGTCCATTTTCCTGGTTATGACTAAATCCAGTATATGTCCTTCAACATGAGTTGCAAAGTGGACATGTTGAGCTAGTCCAAAAGAATCAAGTAGGTCCACAAATGATTCTGCATCGGGTTTATCCACAGCATCAACATGGATGTTAAAGTCACCACATAACAATATGGGCTCCGTGCATAAAACAAATGATTCAAGGTACTGGGAGAATTCGGAAACAAAGGAAGAGATTGTTACAGGATGCTTTGTAGAGTAAGGAGGTCTATAGACGACAGCAAGCCGTAAGCGAAAAGATCCATCAATTAAAATCCATTCCGAAAGTTCAAAAGAGCACCACGTAGGAGCAACAACCTGCTTGACAATTATATTTGAACGAGTGATCAAAGCTGTACCTCCACCATTACGGCCGGATCTATGTACATCATACAACTTGTAACCATCGGGAGTACATTCAGCTTTCACCGCGGCATCTTTATCCGAAAACCACGTCTCACTAATTGCCAAGATGTCCAATTTATTGTCATGTATATAATCGACAAGACTCGCCGTTTTATTCCTTAATGATTGAGCGTTCCATACACAAACTTTAAGGTGACGTGCATCGAGAGAGTTCGGAGGAGAGGTGTTAATTTGAATCAAATTAGCCGGATTAACATGGAGACAAAACTCTACTCCTTTCAATGGTTGATTAGTAAATCGTGAATGAAATCGGTCGACGTAAATGAGATTGTTGACATTAACACCCATCGGACGCGTATAACAATAGTCCAGATGATTGCGTTGACTCTCGTTCACGCATAATGAACCAGTATTCCAGTGAGATTCGTTTACCAAATTATTATATTCGCTTACAAAATAGTCAGTAGGAATATAAATAATAAATCGACGGCGATTTTGAGTTTTCTTATTTTTTCTCAGACGCCCGGCGCATCTTCCTCTGTATTTTAAAATACCACAGGCTTTAAGCTCTCCATAAACTCTGGTCGATAACAAATATTGTCTTGAGACCCTGATGTTCAAAAGTTGACTCCTCGAGTAATTAATGCAGGAACGAGTTACCTGCGAATGTAATGGCTGTTGTGCAGGCGGCGGAGGCAAATAATAAGTTCGAACTTGTGTTTGAGAGACCGGCCCTGGATTAACGGAAACATCGACAAAAATGGTGATGTCAATAGGAGGGTCGTGACCCGGAACAGCCAACGATGTTAAACCCCGCTTAGTCATTTTGGTCAACGCTCTACCAGTTCGATGAAAATTCCTTGTTAGTCTTTGCTTCCCAGCACACAAACGAACAGCATGGTCCAAATAAATCTCACCGCATCCGTCCAGAAACCCAGTACTGACTTTCAAAAATCCCATGTCGCATCCATCTACCATCAACAATGTAGGAGGAGTAGTTCTCGATAACGAAAAAGCCAAAAAAAGCAAAAAACACATAAAATATAACGGAGCTGAAACAAACGTGGCTGCCATAATGGGCGCCCAACAAAAGACATATAGTTTATATAGTAGAGTAGGAGCTACGCTATTGGTGGTAACATGGCAACGTGAAAAATAGGAATATATTAGTTAAATGAAAAGACATATAGTTTATATAGTAGAGTAGGAGCTACGCTATTGGTGGTAACATGGCAACGTGAAAAATAGGAATACATTAGTTAAATGAAAAGCGTTCGTTAATACCGTGAGGATTAAGGGTGCCGATTTGAAAGATGAATTTTTGTTCCAGATTCTTGCGGCTTTCCGTCGTACCTAGATGTAAGGAAAGGCCGCAGATAGTCATGTGTTTTTTGGAGTGGTTAGGCAGATTAAAACGGCGAGCGACTGGCTTAGATGCATCCTTGTCATTCTTCTCAACATCGCGAAGGTGTTCGCGGAATCGGTCACCTAGTCGTCTACCTGTCTCACCAATGTATAATTTATTGCATAACGTACAGGTTATACAATAAATGACATTTGCGGAGGTACATGTGAAACGATCGGTGATCTTAACAGATCGCTTAGGTCCCGATATCTTGCTAGTGTTAACAATGAAAAGACAAGTTTTGCATCGTGAGCGCGCGCATTTGAAAGTGCCGGGTTGCTCGTTAGTTTTGAGCGCGCTTCTAACTAAAAAGTTGCCTACGTTTTTGTCGCGTTTGAATGAAAAAACAAACAAAAATTCATCTTTCAAATCGGCACCCTTAATCCTCACGGTATTAACGAACGCTTTTCATTTAACTAATATATTCCTATTTTTCACGTTGCCATGTTACCACCAATAGCGTAGCTCCTACTCTACTATAAAAACTACACGTAACCCATAATCCCTCGATTCGCTCTGACGAAGGGCTAACGCTCGAAACGTCAGCTTTTAGAATCTCTGTACGGTGGCCAATTTACATTATCAACTCTGTTGATAAAACCAAATTTTTGTATACTACTTCCCCACCGACGCAGCACCACAGTTTCTTTAGAAACTACCCCTTCCTACAGTACTCCTGCTGTTCACAAATGGTTGTCTGTTTTACTTTGACTAAGATATCTTTCATGGATTTTTCTTTGCGATATACTACGTAGCATGAGAGGTGTGTTAAACATTTTCTCTTAGATGTGGGCAATTTTCTATCAGTTGCCATTTCCTTGTGAGCGGAGTGGTATTTTGTGACAAAAGTACAAATTTTTATCTCCCAGTGTATGACCTCTTTTTGTTGGAGAATTTCAGTTCAGAGAGATGCCTTTTAACACTGCTCTCTGAGTATCCTCTATTTTTATGGCATATTTCAAAGTCTCATGCGTTTTTAACAACAACAACAAGCTTTATTACCAAAATAAAAGTTAAAGATTACAATAATTTCTAATATATTAATACAAACCAAGGTAATGTTTACTCAGAATAACTAAAACGCTAATCGAGCTGAGTAAAACTAAAATGAGAACTGGAATGAAACTAGAATGTGAAAAATTTGTTATTCGAAGCAGTAAATTGCTTTCTCTTTTATGAACCTTCTTGTTACTCCTGGTGGACATCAGGAAATTCTGCTGTGGGATCTTTTATAGAGCACAAATATGTATTTCACAGTTAAGAATTCCCGGGTTCAATCAATTAGCAAAGGCTTACATTTCTCGATGTCTTACAATGGTTTTGGCAGCGGTATGAAGACTTTCTCTCCTGATTCCTGCAACTCTTTGAGAGATTTCAGCAAATAATGGTCATTTTCTGGATACTGCAAGACCGATTTACATCAACAGGGTTTGGTAC
>OX421450.1:25650179-25652679 GCA_949126865.1 Montipora capitata | reverse complement strand
CAGATTGGGTCAGGGTCCTCATCGCCACCCAGTTCTTGCAATTTATCTTCCATTTCCCTTAGCTTGTCAGAAACTGGAATTAAGCAGTCCCTTCACCCAAATTCTTCTGGCAAGAAGTACATCATATCTGGCACTCCAGACACAGTAGCATAATCCTTTACCTTATCAAGGTCATCCTGCAGGAGATCCGCAGGAGATCAAAATTGGCGTCAATACAACGAATCAGTTGGTCCAGTTCTTCGCATCTGCCTGCGCGCGCACACACCCTTTTTCGTTTTGTTTGCAGCGCGCAGTATTTTTTGTTTGCAGCGCGTAAATTTGTGTTGGCATTGCGTTGTCATTGATAGTTTGCAGTGAACTCGAAGTTTGTTAGCAGTGTGCAGTTTTATTTTGTTGTTAGTTTGTCAATTTATTTCATTTGCAGTGAGCTTATTCATTTCGTTAATAGCTTGCGAAGTTATTTTGTTTGCAGTGAGCTGATTTATTTTGTCAATAGCTTGCGAATTTATTTTGTTTGCAGTGTGCTGATTCAATTTGTTAATAGTTTGCGAATTTATTTTGTTTGTAGTATGCGAATTTATTTTGTTCGGAGAGTGCTGAGGTATTTTGTGTCCAGTGGGATAATTTATTTTGTTTGCAGTGCATTACATTTTGCTAGATGAGCGACTTTTTGTCATGTTGTTAAATTACTAGGAAAGATGTGTCCTTTATGGGCTTCCGTAACCTTCTTTATGGCGTTTGTTTGGATAATCGCTGCTGTTAAAACTAAAAAAATAGGCCTCTAATCTCTTCATGATAATAACATGAGCAGTCGAGACAAAGATGGTGGGCACAATTTTTAACTTTTAGACTGGCACTGACCAAAGATGAATAGCAGGACGCAAATCACAATGGCAATGGCAAGGTTAGGCTTTTTAATTGAGATTTTTTTTTCGTATAATTGTCTTCTCAAGTCCTTTAGGGGCCGACCATTTAACTCTTGAGGGAGGGGGGGGGGGGGTGGGGCGGGTGATTTTGACTTAAAATTTCCTGCAAGCACTTGTTGGAAGAAAAAAATTGCATGCAGCACAAATGAAATAGGAAAAAAAATCTTTCACTGCTGCAAGCAAGAAAATTAAATGTTGCAAGCTATTTCATCATTCCTGGGGAGTTTTACAAAATCCCAGCAAAACTGCAACCATTCCGGATAATCTGCAAGACAGCGAGCCACTCTGGTTAGCCTATTAACATAACACATTGATTGGCCTAAATAACACTCTGGTTAGCCTAAACGTCACACCGGTTGGCCTACAGTTAGCTTAGGTAGCTTGCGGTTTGCCCTTATAATGGGATAAGGGATTTCTTGCTTGCTCAGTTCACATGGCTCCAAGTCATAGGAGTCATGCAAGCCATTACGGTTAGCCTAAAATTACACATTGGCTAGCCTAGTTAGCACTGCAGTTAGCCTACAGTTCCTTAGGTAGCTTGCGGTTATTGGGATCAGGGATTTCTGGCTTGCTGGCTCACACTGTATCCAAACTCGTTAGCTTATCACAAGCAGTAATGGAGGTAAATTTTTCTATTTGAAGAATCAAGTTTTATTAGACAAAGAAAAATAATTTGTTCATTTTTAATATTTTCAACTGAAGCATTTTCATGTAATTACTTTCTATTGAAATATAAGTTTTGCAATGTCTTATATAATATAAGACAACAACATATAACAAATTAGACCATGATCAACTAACTTTAATTCTGCTTTTGTTTTTTTGTTTTGGAGATTTCAGTCCACTTTTAAATTGTAACTAATGATTCTAGCAGTAATTACCATGCTGTGAGCATTTCTGAACTGCTTTTCCCTATTTTTAGCTATTTTTTTAAATTAAGAAGCTAAACATTTTCAAATCTACCTGTGGAGCATCACTTTATAACATGAGAATATTGTTATTACGTAATATTAAATGATTCTAAAGAATGACATTCCAAAAACATGTAGCTATACAAGAATGATTTTGTATAGCTTACAACATTTTAAGGCTTTGCAGCTCCATATTAGAACTATTACTGCAATAACCACAATGTAAATGTAAGTACATTCTGTAAATGTAAACACGACAGTTTTTTGAGGAAAAAAAAATCCTGCAGAGAAATGAGGAGAGAAAAAAATATCCTGCAGAGCATTTAGGAGGGAAAAAATATCCTGCCCATCAAGGTTGCTACAACAAGTTGCAAAATTGTTAAGACACTTTCATTAAAAAATTCCTTTTCTAACTTCCAATACTCGGCGTATCCAGAATTTAAACTTTTCCCACTTCCCCTCCCCTCTCCCCCTTTCAATGTTGACTGTTTAAGTTTTCAACAAGACTTAAATGATTGGCCCCTTATCGGGCTTTCCATACAAATCCTTGTATTTTTGTTGGCTTTCCTTCACACTGAGCTTGGGTCCCTGCGCTATGAAGCGTAAGTATCGATGTTTTCAACGAGTTAAAAAGTGATTGATCAATTTAGCTTTTTTGATTGT
>OX421450.1:25627679-25635179 GCA_949126865.1 Montipora capitata | reverse complement strand
GTGGTTCATGATAGAAAAACTTTTCGATTTAAGGTTTTTCTTCCTCTTTTAAGATTCAGAACTCACTCATCAAATAAGATTTCTGTTAAAATTTGTGATATGGCACCAAATTACAACTGCTGATGTGGGTTCAAAAAGGCTGAAAACAGTATTGACACTTTAAAGTGCCCCTGTGACCAAAAAATCAATTCATATTTTTCTTTGGATTTCAAAACTATGTTAACAAAACACTAAGTGACCCACGTTTTAAGCCTTGATTTCAAAAAGACACCTCTTTATTTTAACTGTAATTTTCCTATTTAATGGTCCGCGAATTACTAACATTATGTTCTTGAGAGAGCTGGATCGAGGAGAAAATGACGTCAAAGGCTCACTAGTTTAAGAATGCAATACGTGTGTACGCCACAGAATTAATATGCAGCACGGGGGTTTTGGGCTTTCAGACTTTTAAACTCACACTTTGCATATATAATAAGCTGCGTTCACACGCTGAAATTTTAAGCTAGTGAGCCTCTGACGTCACTTTTCCCTGGATCCAACCGTCTGAGGTCCAATCAGTCAATTTTGAACATGAGTAATGGCAGACCGTGAAATCCAAAACTTACACTCAAAGTAAACGGCCTTTGGATAAAAATCAAAGCTCAAAATTTTGCCAGTCAGGTGTTAAGCAAACACACTTTCAAAATCTGAAGGAAAAAAGGAAGTGGTTTTTTTTATCACAGGGGCACTTTAAGTCGACATGGTTAGTTGATGGGTTATTACAACAATACTGTATCATGCTTCCATACATACGTGAAACACCAAAATTATATTTGTGCTGCCATTATTGTGATGGCATGAAGGAATCAATTGCCTATATTTTATCTTCAGGTACTTATAACTAAAAAAAACAAACTTGGCAAACCCAATTTCTATTCTTATGAAGTGATGAGCAGATTACCTAAACAGAAATGTTCATCTTGGTATGCTTAGCTATAACATCACTAGAGTTTCATATAATACCATAATGCTGCAGTCCGTGGTTTCCAAGACTGTGCCATTTATGGCGGTAACTGCTACAGCAACAAGAAAAATAAAAGACAATCATAATCTCTTTTGATCCTTTAAATTTTCAATCAAAGTGGAGACCATATTGATTGAAGCTTCTTTAGGGAACTACTATTAGTACACAGCTTCATTGAATTGAGCTGCTGAACCAGATGTTACAGAGATGATCAAAATATGTTGGTCAGTGCAAATAAAGTTTTCTTTACTGATTTTGAATTATCTTAACTCAACCTGTGCTTGATACAAACGACAGTGTTTCAGGAAATTCCTGCCCATAATTTGTTTTCCAGAGTTCTGAGAGCAGACAACATGCTCTCAATTTTGGGACTAATATTTCTTTTTGCAAATCTTCCCCAAAAATCTTGCAAAATTAATACTCCAAATATCGGTACTGCTATAAGTTCTTGCAGAGGAAAGCCCGCATGTTTGTCTTTCCATAGTCCACTTATGCATGTTATTAAGGGCTTCTCAGATGCAACAGTTGCAATGGCATCAAGAACAAGCTTTCCAATGAGTTACATCAGATGGGGAGAGGAAGGAGTGAAAATGAACGACCTCAGACTGTCTTGAGTGCAGTAACACAGCACTTTATTCCATAACTGTCAACTGAGCTGCAATTTGTTTTTCAGGAGATTCAACTTGTCTTTGCCTAATATGTAGCTCTAACAATACACGATATTGTTTTGGTACCGTGTGTCATTGTAGTGCCATGGTAGATGTCTTAGTTAAATAGCCCCCCTGAGAAGACATGTGGTTACTAATATAATACTAAACCCAGAAAGATTGAAGAAAATAAAAGAGAATGCAGAAACATTGATTTGAGGCTGACATGTTGACCATTTTCAAGTTCCTTGAAACTTCTATATCACCACAAGCCTGATACCTTTCCAAGACAAAATCTCACTGCAGTTAAGCCCTGTCCAGCAGGGTTAGTATTTGAATGGGTGAGCTCAAAATATACGACTTTCTGTGAGAAAAAAGGGACCGAAAGTTCTATTTTAATTCTCAAAAAATGCAAACCAAGCAAGGTGCAGATTTTGTTAGCCTCCCTTATGGAAAACAAATATTGATACAAAAATAAATAAATATTGAATGATATACAGTTTTTACACTCTCATAACCTGATGACATAGTGTGTAGTGCACTGTAAGTGCACTACCATGGAAAGTTAAGTTTCTATGAGGCTCAGCAAAGTACTTTAATTAATATATATGTACAATAAAAAAATTGTTCATAGATTTTATACTTATGAATAGTTAATACCAGTAAACTATTAATAGCTATCGCTAAGTGCCAACGGAACAGTCAATATAATACACAGTTTGCAGATTTGTATCAGAGTTCCAAAACACCCAACAGTAGTTGTAATTTTTTTATCCAAAATAATAGAAGTTGCACACTTTGTTTCTCCAACAACAATGTAGATGTCAACGTGTTTTGCAATAATATGGAAAATACTGCTGTAATTTTTGAACGGCCATAATTTTAACAGGAATATACAATAATTAAGTTAAATAAAATCAGTGCCATGTAAAAAATCGCTAAAGCGTGTGTGAAACATATAACGGGGAATCAAACTCTCTCGCACATGAAAGTTGTTTCATGTGTAGAATTTTTATTTAACAAGATAATTATAGCCATGAATTACAAGTCGATAAGAACACGTTCCCTGGTTTAGTTTTGAGCTTGCTCACTCAATATAGAGCATGATGCTTCGAAAATATGTATTAAAGAACACTCAAAGCAAGTGTACACAACAAAATGGTCAGGGAAGTAGGAAAAAATGTGTTTTCACTTAACTCCAAACACAAGATCATCAATAGTCGCGCGCATCATGCAAGTTTGTCTAATGACATCACACATCAAAACACACGCTTTCATTGGTCCCTACTAAATCTCCAGGGAACCTTACATTACACTACGTAGCCTTACATTACACTTTTCATAGCACAATCGAGAATTTTTCTGCCTGCTGCCCTACTTCGAGCGACATTAAGCTGGCCGCCTCGCAAGCCTCGCGTCTTCGCTCGGCTTGCTCATTGGCAATTAAACAAAATCAACAGTATTGCTACAGATACAAATAGACAGTAGTTGTAAGACATTCTTAAGCAATTCTTAATATTATTTCACTGAGCACTGTGGCACCTTGTCATAACATACTTTTCCCATTTTTCCTTTCTTAGTATTGAAATTAAAGGTTATAAAAAAAAAAACCATGATGTGGTGGACAGTTACCTGTACGTCAACAATTTCTCATTTTTAATTAGTGTATGCAATAAACCTGTGAATTCTCTGGCAATGTAACCAATGAAACCATCCATTACCATTGGTTCAAGTCAATGGCTATGGCATTTTTGTTCTTTCCATTAGTTGGCTCTGGTCTCAGCTGCACTTGGACCTGACAGTTTGCTTTTATTTTTCTCTGTGCCATTTTCAAAAATTCATGTCTTGGCTTGTCGTGGGCACCACCAATACCTTAAAACACCAACGTGTACAGCACATTTTTATCTCCTGAAATTTCACTACTGCTGAAAGTACTGTCATGTGAGCAATTTGACTACCAGGGGGCTATCTTCACAAGATAAGCAGCATTTCTCTGAACAAGAAGCCCCAAAAAACAAATGGATTGATATCTTATTTCAGAAGGTAAGCATAGGTGACTTAGTTTATGTTAAGATACCTGAACTACCTGTCTACCAAGGGCAACTTTCAGTGACATGGTGAACTAAAATTATATTTTTAATTTTAAGGACAGACTATTTACAGTTTTCCAGTCCATTATGTGACAAACAATAAAACATTTCCTTCCTCATGAATGTCCTCATTTTCCTCTTTGTCATCCTGTCATCATGTTTGACCAAAAAATATTCCATGGCCAGCCGTTTCTGGGAACAGTTGCATCAACATTCATCTGTCAACATCTAACAATGGAGCAACTGGCAAAGTTTCCATTGGATCTTGATGCGGTTGTGCAATGGCTGTTTCTGAGGAGGATGCTCTCCTGGTCGCTTTCTTTAGGGTCAAACTACAACATGAGAAGAACGATTTCTAAATTAAACATGTTGTGCATTAATTAATATAAGCCAGGGAAATCTGTTCTCACACAGTTTAGAACGACGATGGCTCAAGCCTCAAATACATACAAATTTCCAACAATGCACGATTCTAAAACAAGAAAATTTATACCCTACCTCAAAATCAACACTGGGTTTTTTAATAGAACTGACGCCGACTTCAGAGCATCTAATTTCCTCGCTCAGTTGCAAAATGAACATTCGTCTTTCAAAACGGCAGGTATTTTTTGCAGGTTGCAGGTTGAAATTTCATTATAACTGGAAAACCACTGGCACTAAAAAGAAAGGTAAAGCGATAGACTTACCGTGACTATTACATGAATAGCTAACCTTAAGCCCAAAAACTCTTTTTTAGGCCTAATTAGGCCTAAGGTTAGCTATTCATGTAACAGTCACGGCAAGTCTATCGCTTTCCCTTTCTTTTTAGTGCCAGCGGTTTTCCAGTTATAATGAAATTTCAACCTGCAACCTGCAAAAAATACCTGCCGCTTAGCACAGAGAAAGTAAATAAATTGAGCATGTCACAGCAATGTAAGAAGAAGCAACTGGAACTCTTCAACGAAGTTGACTCTGCATCTTGTCTATCAATGGCGTCCATGTTGATTACAACGCAGAGATGTGTTTCCCTTGAAGTCTGGAGGCAACTGACTGAAAAATAAAAATTTCCCATGACGCCTTGCACGCTGCTGTCCAACCTCCTCTGAGTAACGCCCTAAGGAGACATGCGGTTACTAGCAAAGTACTAAACCCAGAAAGAAGAGAATCGAAAAACATTGGCTTGTAGGCTGACATGCTGATCTTTCAAGTTCCCTCACAGCTTATTTACAGCATAAGTTAAAGCGTGCACTCTGAGCGTCCGGCTTTGTAATACAAATGTTCACTGAAGTTTTCCTGTCCGGCGGGGTTAGTATCTGGATGGGTGAACTAAAAATATACCACTTTGTAACAGAAGCGTAGGACCGAAAATTCTATTTTAACGCTCAACAATGCAAACTAAGCAAGGTAGAGATTTTGTTAGCTTGCTTTTAATATGCAAAACAAATATTGATGCAAAAGTAAATAAATATTGATACACAGTTTGTAGGAAGAACAGAAGGAAGTTTTCAGGACGGTCGATCAAGAATAAATTACGACATGAAAACAACATTACATGTCATTTTGAACTGCGAATATAAAAAGTTACTTTCAGCGAAAAACATTTGGGAGATTTTTGCTAAGTTGAATTTTGTCATTGTACTTTTGGCTGAACAAGTAAATCGCAAAATCGAAAGTGGCATCGAATTCAGCGGGCGCCGTGATCAAGTTTAATACCGCGGCGTGTTTACTTGATCGGGAAACAGTAAAGCATCTGTGTGAAATGACGGCAAGATACCGGGTTTTTGATTTTGTTAGTTTTCTTTTTCTTTCAAGTGTTATAAAGTTTGACAAGATATGTGCGAATTCAACACAAAGATCACAATCGCCTAACTCTTGAGGTTGACCATTGTTTCTGCAAAGTTAACAATTTACTCTCCAAGACGAGGTTATTTATTATTTTGGGGTTCATTTTGATGAAACTCAAGCACGCTTCCAACAGACCTGTTTATTTTCGACAACCCTTCCTGTTTACAGAGCACTACTAAAAAAATCCTCCCGTATCACATTTCAACCCAGGTATGCAAATTTGTTAAGCTCGAAAATTCAATACACAACATGATATTAAATTCACAAAGGCAGAAAATATCACAAAATCCTTTTTCCAGCGAAAAATTTATTGAAACAAACAACGTAATTATTTGCTATTAGAGGCAAAAACCCTTCTTATTTCAAACAAGAAACACAATCCGTGTCACAACGCATATGCAATTAAAGAAATTTCTGACAGTTCACATCAAACCCTTTTCGAAAGAACCTTGACCGTAAATAATGAAGCACAAAAGAGACAACAAGATTTCATTTACCTTTGCAGAGTTGAGTCCCGGGAAGGGGGGGGAGGTACTCCCTTATATGGGCTTACTGGGGACGTGCGGCCAGTCAGGGTATGTTTTTTGGGAGTTTTGTCTCGAACAGGGTATCGAATTTATCATTTTTTGTCTTAATCAGGGTATCGATTTATCAATTAAATGTCTTAAACAGGGTATCAAAAATCGGAATTCTGTCTTAAACAGGGTAGGAAAATCAGCGATATTTGTCTTAAACAGGGTCAGGGTATGAGTGGCCGCTCCCCCCCCCCACCCCCCACCCCCGGGAGTTGAGTACGTTCGATTCCTTCAATGTTTGTTAAATCAATCAAAAATTTGCATTTGATTTCAGTGTTTTATATAGTTCCAAGTTAATAAAATATTAGAAAGAAGGCTCACTTGATATCCAACGGCGAAAAATGAAATTGTTGTCGAAGATCGTTGCTCGTCGCTTTAAAGATTCCAGATATTTATGTTTCAGCGCTTTTCTTGTTCATCCAATTGACGTTCCATTCTTCAGCTCCATAAGGGCATAATTTGTTTAAAGATCCACTAAAACGCCATTCGCGTTACAATGACTTTCGACGCCATTGCTTTGCAGGTTAATTAAATGTTCTCCTGTGTGCCCCAGTGAAATCTACGCATTACCCCAGCCCCCTCAAACCTAACAAAATACGCACAAAGACACCACTTAGCAGGGGAGCGACAGGCAAGACCTTTCCCAACACGGGAAAAAATAACAAAAAAACCCACGAAATGAAACCCAGATTCCGACTGTATACCTTCCAACTCTCACGCCTTAGGCGTAAGTCTCACGCCTGCGGGTTGAAAACTTCGATCTCACACCGGCTCACACTTGCGGGCCAATTTCTCACGCCTGATTGGAAAATGTGAGTTGTTGCCGTCTTGCTTGACACAATTTCCAAAAATATGTTAACTCAGACCCATGTAAGGAACGAAAACCATGTGTAAAATAAATAAATGACAATACCTTCCTCGCGATCTCTGATTTTTGAAGTGTAAAGCACCGGGAGCGAGCTTAGGTTTATACGCGTTTATACGTCTTCGACAGACTTCGGAAGACTTCGGACGTCTTCGGAAATCTTCGGAAATGATCGTGTCGTCTTCAAATATCCCAGCACTCCCGGGATAAAAATCTCACGCCTATATCTTAGAAAAAGTTGGCAGGTATACGACTGGGTTTGGCATTCCAGTAAAAAGCTTCAAATTAATGCTTTTTCATTTTTTTAAATTTTCAGACGTGAAAGTTTGCCAAGTCAAAGACACAATAGGGCAGAGTGAGATGATATCATAACAAGATTCGGAGCCATTTTGTAGACAACACCGTATCACACGAAACCTGCTGTGTTGAACCTTGCCAATTTAAATGACAATTTCTTTACACAAATCTTTTCTTTGGTTGTTGGGCTTACTACAGC
>OX421450.1:25610179-25622679 GCA_949126865.1 Montipora capitata | reverse complement strand
TCTTTCAGTCTCACTCTTTACTTCAAATCCGTCCGAACCAATCCAGTTTTAGGACACTTCGCCCATATTGAATAATATAAACAAGATGGAATAATCATGAAATACTTAACATAGCTCAAACTTATATTTTGAGGTGACGTTTTCGTCGCCGTAGCCGTAGTGGTTTCTTATAAACTCCCTTTTTAAAAATTCCTCTGGCACACAGGGTAATTAAAGGTAAGAGTCATATTACATAAATCGTAGAGCAAAAATTTACATGGCCGAAACTTTGCTGTTGTGGGTCAGGATATATCTGGCACGGTCTCTGTGTCCCTGACATGAATATTCTTCGCACGATTGGAGGTCTTAATTTGCGAGACACCCCCCTCAGCAAGCAAACACTTTCCTTTTTTTGGTGTGGCAATATTATTTAATGCAAATTTGTGTCTGTTTTTCCAGCCAAAAATGTTATTGGCTTTTACAAGAAAAAACATTCAATTTATGTAGGTAGTATAAATAAAGGTAAACGAAATGTACAACTGTATTCTAATAGGAAAATAAACCCAAATACAGTGAAACCTCTATTAAGCGACCACCCTCGGGGTAACGGCTAGTGGCCGCTTAATGGAGGTTGGACATTCAATAGAGATTCGTCAGAAATTAGCATTATCTCTGGTAGATCCATCACCTTAGTCTAAAACAAGGACCTTTAGAGACTAGTGACAAATTTCGCACGAGAGACAGCCCTAATACCGAACAAAAATACAGTACTGTTAGAAAAAATAATGTTTAGATGAGGTTCTCTCAACTTATCATGAAAAATCGTAAACTGAGTTCAATTTATACCCGGAAAAGACAGGGTCCCAAAGGGGGGGGGGGGGGGGGGGGTCTCTGGAGCCCTGGAGCCCTGGACTTTTTTTGCTGTGAAGAACGGAGCCCGATCATTTCTCCGCCTGGAGCCCTGGCCCGGGTTGTTCGAAGCATGGTTAGCGCTAACCAGCGTTAAATACCATGGAAACCTATAGGTTTTTATTCTTCTTAACCAACGGTTAGCGCTAACCAGGCTACGAGCAACCGGCCCCAGATCGTTTCTAGCTGTGGAGCCCGGAGCCCTGAAAGTTTTGCTATGGAGCCCGGAGCCCAAATATTAAAATCCAATCATTTTTAGTACTCAGTCCTCATTGCTTTTGTTTGCCTACTGCCAGTAAATGGTATCTAGTGAGGAAAAAGTGCAACAGATGATAGAAACATGCATTTTTTTTTGCCATTTGTCCTATGTGTAACGCAATTATCGCATTCTGATTATGTTTCTTTGTTTTCTGAAGTCAAGTTGGTTACCCTCGTATTTAATTTTAAGTTTTTTTTTCAATAAAATAAATCAGAAAAAATAAAATAAAATAAATCTAAATAAATCAGTTTTTTTTAATCCAAACATAAATAATAATAACGCTCAGCAGCCCCAAAATAAGAGATTCTTAAATAAAAATAGGAATGTTCCTGTTTTGGATTTTTTTAAAAATCGATTTATAAACTCTTTACACAAAAATAAGGGAATTATTGATTTTCACCCGAAAAACTGCACTTACCATATAAAAAGTCTTTGAAATGGATGTGGGTTTCAAATCCACCATGGCTGTGATATCGCAAATGCCATTAATTAAGCCTCTCGCGCCATCCACGCCAGCTTGATAATAGAGTGTCATGTTGCCTTAAACACAAAGGCCCAAAAGAAACGTGTGTGTAAATTCGCACTTCTTTGCGATTTGGAGGAAGGCATATCGGTAACGTCATCGAGCGTTTTTGCGTCTTTTCAAAAATTCTAAAAGGTTCTGTCGCGCGTAGGTAAGAAAGTATAATAGAGATACATTTCACCTCAACTTCACTAGCCTGCCCTATTTCTAAGGAGCTCTGGCTATCGTATTTATATTTGCAATTTTCTAGACCTTTATAATTTCATTGTAATTTTTACTCAAGTCAAAGGCACAAATAAAGAAGAATGAAGCATTGAACAGTTAACTAACTATATTCTTTGGTCCAAAAAGATATGTTAAGGCATCAAAACAACATTCTAAATTAAATAATTTAGAAATTGTTCGCAACTTGGAGGGAGCCACGCGAATACAAATCAAGAGTTATAACTAAAACATTCCCTTCCAAAACCCCACTTTCGCTTCAAAAAGAAAGAATGATCGACAAAAAGCTTCCAAAACCAAACATTAAAATACTGTGCCAAGCTGAAACGATGCAAACAATGAATTTTTGCGTTTTTTTCCTTTTCCTTGTGTATACAGACGTTTAGAACTGTTAACTTTATTCACAACAGTACTGAACCGACAAGGAATAAAATGCCTTTCCTTGCACGTTTCTTGTGCTATTTTCCAAATTTCAAATTGAAGCTGAGCTGGGAGTATCTGAACCCTGGAGACCGTTTATAAAACCATCTTCGATGGCTTACAGAAGCTTCAGGGACAAAGAGCGGAGTCACTATTCGAGTTTAAGGGTTGCAGAAGTTGTCAGAAGACGTAGGACATCTATTCCAGCAGAGGTAAGAGTTTTGCTAACTTGGCAGTTGCTAGTAGTTTATGAGTGTTATCAGTCTGTGTGTGTAACTGTTTTTCGAGATATCGTGGCAAGAGATTATGAAATAATCTCTTGTCCGTGGCCAACGAACTCCTGAACTCTTACCGAAAGAGGAATCAAACGAAAAAATCTCTTTAGTTCCGTGTGGCTTCGAATTTAACTTGTGCAAAAACCTACACACAAAACGTGCTGGCTGGAAGTTAAAAAAAGCATTTTTACTGGGACTTTTTATAAATTTTATTCTAAACAAGGTTTGCTTGCTGGGAAACTATGATTCTTACAAGCCGGGAAAACTCTGTTGATATAAAAACCAATTTCCTGGCTGGAGACGTGAAACCATATAAAAGAGTTTGCTGGCAACAAAAGTCGATACCACTCTGCTCGCTGGTGCTGAGGAACGGCTCTTTTTTCCCAAGGTAGTTAATTATTACACACAGAGTACTCCACATGCGTGGAAAGGTCATTACAGTGCAACGCGCCTTACCGTAGCCACCCAACAAACTTTCACATTTGACAACTACGTATAAATACGTCAACTCAAAAACCCATGCAACGGCGTTACCATACAACAGTGCGAACTTTGCAAGGAGGCGTGACTGTCAATCAAATTTACACATCCTGATTGGCGGACAATTTGCGGTGAAAAACTTTAGGTGGCCACGGTAAGGCGCGTCGCACTGTAAACATTACATACTAGATTTTTACAAGAAGTTGTCGTTGAGCCCTCTTGCCATATGCCTGTGTTGCAGCGCGTAATTCTGGCATAAGCACAGTTTTCTGGGCGAACCTGTCTCTCCAGTTTTTCTTTTAGGGTTTGCTCCCCCATTTTGCTCCTGAACATCTTGTTTATGAGCTTTGCGAGCTTTTCACTTTTCAGTGTAGCTCCAACAGAGTCCTCGGACTCACATTAGGACTTTAAGATCTCTGACGCGACGGTACCGAAAACGTCATTTAAAATTGCAAGTTCAGGTTTATTAATCTTTTTCGTCGTTATGTCGGCTTGTCTAACTTCTAAAAACTAGTGTAACTCCCCAGGAACTGAATGAGGAGGTGCGGTATTGAATCTACGACAGAAAATTCAAATTCGCTGCCTTTTGTTCACGTTCTCCGTAAAACTTGAGAATTGGTCATTTCACGTCGTAGATTTGCCGAAAACGTGAAAGAAATGTACAAAAATGAAAAATGCACGTGCAGAGCGTGCCAAGCTATTGTTTTTGCTCATTAAATATGCAGAATTTGTGACGTTTTCGTTGCCGTCGCGTCATAGATCTTAAACTCCCTAATATTAGGGAGCTTAAGCAACGACAACGGCGACGGCAACGAGAACGTCACAAATTTGCATATTTAGTGGGTAAAAACAATAGCTTTGCACGCCCTGCACGCGTGCATTTTTCACTTTTGTCCATTTCGTTGCCGTCGTCAGCAAAACAACAACGTGAAATAGCCAAGTTTTTGGTTTTATGAAGAACGTCAGCACTTGAGGATAAATTTTCATTTTCTCTCCTAAAATGGAGTGCCGTTCCGACTGGTGTCATCTTTGAGGAATTACCACACCCTTGTCATATTAAAAACGTTGAAATAGTCACGAAGCGATTAAAATAACGCAAATTTATATTTTGAGATGACGTTCTCGTTGAGGTCGCCGTTGTCGTTGCTTAAGCTCCCTACTGTTTAATCAGCTCACACAAATCTTCATCATCAGAGTGTTTGTCCTCCTGACCTCCACTGTCAGCTGGAGTAGGTGGTTCGGAGTTCATCACCTGGTTCAAAAGATTTTCATACTCAGAGTCGGTCGAGTCCTTGCTCGTGGAGCCGATGTCAGGACAGAACTTTATGGCGGGAACGGAGCTCTCGCTTGCCGAGTCATGCTCGGACAAATTTCCGACTAGTTCTTCTTCGTTAAGGTCTCCATCGGCCATTGTGGACTCCTGTAAATCGCGATCTCGCTTCGACATCCGTAGTTTCCGATCGTAATTTAGCGTAAGAGGGAAAACTTTTTTCTCCAAGAGGACTTTTTTCTCCAAGAACTTGTTTTTGACTCAGTGCAACTCGCACTGAGCTCGAAGTGCATGCTTGCTATCTCAAGTGACCTCTGATTGTATGCAAATGTAAGGTAGAATGAAACTTGAGACTTGTATAAAAATGCGCCAAAATCTTACAACTAATAAAAAAGTAAAATTGGAAATCATGATCACAACAAACTTTCGGAAGCACGAAGAAAGTGGAAAATTGCGATTGTATACGAATTTCGCAACCATTACAATAATCGGAAATAATTGGAAATGGAAACCATTGCGAGATTTGGAACCATTATGAATTTCGAAATATTTTTACAAATTGCGAGCCATATCGTATGGCGGATATTTCATTCCCATATCATTTTGTAACGTGTGTGTTGTGAAGGAGTAATTTGAGAAACGCAAATGTCACGACGGCAAAGGACGGCAAAAATATGCTTCTGACGTCACGACTCTCACTGAGCGATGGTGCTGTCGAGTAATGGCTGTCTATCGGCCACTCTTGAAAAGCTCTTCTGAGCAAGCTATCGGTCATAGACGTTGCCTTGTGCGATTGGCGTCTTTATTTTAGCGTTATTCGCACTTTTGTAACACTATAGTATCGTTTTTGTGTTTGATGACACAAGGGCTATCGGTGAACGTAAAAAGAACTGTGGAGAGCGAAGCAGGCTCCCGAAACATCGGAGGAATGACTTCACGACATTCAAATCAGACTCACCAAGCCGTTATGGATCGAATACGGCAGCGTTTCAGTGGCTACAGAAAACATCATTCAGAGTGCCAAAATAAATATGCACATTCCCTTCCAGCGTTGCAAGATTTGGAGAGACAAGAAGCGATAAATCTTCACAAGCGTGCCATCGATAGTCGCAATCGCATCATGAATGTTAACGGGAAGGCCGCGAAGCAAACTGACGGCGAGGGCAAGGTAGAACCGCAACAGCAACAACTGGCAAATGGCTTTGACAAGTCCACAAATGCTATCTTGCACATTCGTGAGGTGTGTTTTTTTGGCTTCTGTTGCTTATGGTGTTTTTTGTAGCTCCAAAAGCAATGATCACTTTGTTGTGAGAAGTGTAGATATACCCAATTATTCAGCTTGCGATTTGTGTTTAATGCACGTGGATTTTTTTATTTTCCTAATTCTGGTTTAATCTTTTCTTACCCTGCTAGCAGCAAATCCTATTGAAAAAGAGGAAACATGAACAGAACATGAGCAGTGGGATGAACTCGTTTTCTCCGTCGACCGATGATAACAGTACCCTTGGAGGTGAATGTGTAAACAAGTTTCAGAGACAGGATGGTCTTCTGCAGGCTTCGGAAGTTGCCAGTTCGGTAGCTACGACTAATCAGGTTCGCCAGGTTGGTCATGCAACAGCTCAATTACATCAGACACCTTTTGGTTCCCGAGAAAATTCGTACATTCAAGATGGTTGTATTAGCACACCCAGAATATCAACCACGATTAGCTCAGAGACTTTTGTTACTGACGCACAGGGATTGTCATCATCTCCGTTTGTTCCACCGGATTTTAAACAAGAGAAAAATGTTATTGTTTCTTGTAACGAATCTTCACATTCTAGTAAAGCCCCAGGGACTTTAGTTAATGGTTTGAATCAAGTGTCTGGCCTGTGCACAGGTGAAGAGTATATTCAACAACAGTTGCGCTATTTCGATCATGTTATTCAAGCTCGTTTTAACGAGGACGGTGCATCCACACAAACTATTCAGCATCCAGCTAATGCTGCAATACAAGCTTGTGATGATGATAGGGCTTGTGTGCCTGAAACTTCACTAGTAAGTCACCATCCAAAATCTCATCAACTGAAAGAGTTTGCTCGTAAGTCACAGCTTGCTCAACAAGTAGTACCTTACATTGACAACCAAGATCAATCTAATCACCAATTTTCACATCGTTGTGCAACCCCATATGCATTGGGTTCAGCTGGCCACCCATCTTCTGGATTACAACATTCTTACTCAACTAGCAAATACCATGGGGGTGGTATACCCATGATTTCAAATGACCAGCAACAAATGCTTCAAGAGTCCAATCATCCAATATCTTCTGTAGCTGGTGGGTTTCCTCGTCAATTTGAATCTTCACATCATCAAAGGGGCCAAACATCACAGCCTCATCAGCAACAGCACCAGCATCACCACCAGCAGCAGTCATTTTATCGCTTTTCTCAAAGCAGCTTACCATCATCTAAATTGTCTCATATGCCATCACAGTCTCAACAGCTTTATTCTCAACGATTTCGGAGCCAACAAGTTTTACCAACATCGCAAGGAAAAGGGCTAAGGCCTACCAGTTCACACAGTTTAACAAGGTATTCCATGCCTAGATCACAAGCAATGTATCAACGGCAGACTTCAATGCCTCCTTTACAGGGGCAAGTATTCCTTAACTCTGATTCACAGTATCAACAGCAAGTTGCAGGCTTTCAAGGAGACCAGACTTGTTCAAATTCTACAGCTGAACTGGCAGCTACATATCATTATCAGCGACGTAACTCTTTCCCTATGTTCCACAATAATAGCCAGCAACCGGAGAATCTGTCTTTTAGAATGCAGCAGAGTGTGGGATCTAGTCAAGCAGGCCTTCTCCGTGGTGTATTACAAAATCCCTCTCAAAGTATTCTGTCTGATAGGGATTATGTTGTGAATCCAACTATGCGAATGTCTTCACCAACAACCTTACAAACAGGCCCTCTTTTGACAGGAAGGCCACCTTCTGCAAATGCTGACTTAAATCCAGCAGTGCCAAAGTCACAACATTCATCCATTATGTATAGAAGTACTGCCTCTCAACAGTCTGCTCCTCTATTGCAACAAGGTGGTAAATTTCAGGCCACACATAATGCAAGAAAAGTGTCTGATGAAAACAGTTATCAAGTCCTAAACCCAACCTCAGTGGTACACAAAGACATAAGTGAGAGGCAAACTTCAGTTAGCTCAGGCCCCAGTGATGCCCAGTTTAATGCCTATTCACCACTTAATGCACTGGATAAAGCCCCATCTTTTACCTCTCTTTTGGAGCAGTCTGCTATAAATCCAGGTAATCTTGAAACAACATACACAGGATCAATACCAAACTTAGATTTACTTGGAGAGATTTTAGGCCAATAAGAAACAGTGCAGATAATGCTGATGTTTTTGTCTTCTTGCCACATTTCATTTTCTTTGTCTTGTGGGTTTGATGTTAAGTTAGTCTTTTTTAACAGACTGGTGGTTTCTTTCAATGTCATTATTTTCTGAAGGAATGTTTTAAAGAAAAGGTTTTAGAAATATAGGATTTTATCAGCATTAGAACTTTAAAATTATATCACTTGCACCAGACATTGATTATTGATTTTTCCCAAAACATTTGCACAGATTCAGATTTCTTTTCAAACAGCACTTGGTTAAATGAAAAAAAAAAAGAGAAAATAATCAGTCAAACATATAGGAAGAGTAAATTAGTGAGAAGCAGTGCAAGCGCATTATTATAGAAATAGGTGCTTAGAAGTAGTAGTATCATTATGTACAAAAACTATACAGAATTAAAATTTATGCTTATCAAGAAGGGTCTGGTGGTTTTAGAAACAC
The DNA here is from genome assembly GCA_949126865.1 of Montipora capitata. Taxonomy (NCBI): domain Eukaryota; kingdom Metazoa; phylum Cnidaria; class Anthozoa; order Scleractinia; family Acroporidae; genus Montipora; species Montipora capitata. Next base: position 25,614,511 of record OX421450.1, on the reverse strand, counting down.
TTAATATGGCTTATATAGGCCTAAAGGAATACATTTTTTTTCATGGAGAAAATTGTACAGTGTAACATTTTTTGTAGAGAGAGAGAGAGCAGTGGATTTGTTCTTTTTAAATGCGGTTGTTTTTTATACATATTTGTACCCAGTACAGTAGATAACTTCTATAATTTATTTAGTAAAGCTGTTGGTCTTAGGTATTCCGAGTGCATATTTGTGTATAGTCCACATTTTACTATTTGTCAATAAATATTCATTGGCTCCACTAAGCAAAATAGTCTTGTTTTACTTTTAGTTGGGCTCTTAAGAACCAATGTTATGTTAAACATTTTGGTTTCAAGAGTACGTAATTTGCATTGTATTTTGGAACATCTGTCAAGCATAAAACCTGATGAATGCCTTCATTTATCAAGCAAACTACTTGAGTAGAAACTGTATTTCAATATTACAGTGAATGTTTGCAGGAATGTTTGTGTTCTTGTGATGTTCGTTGGCCTACTTGGTAAAGATTTTTTGTACTGCTAGAGTTTTTGAGTTCTTGCAAAAGACAAAATAAAGTGGTTCTTTCTATCGTTACCAAAAATTATCATGTTTTCCGTGTAAAATTTATTGTGAAGGTGGTAATTTGATGAGTTTATCTTATTTTTTTTGCACAAAGTTCCATGCAGCATTCACTGCTACTCAATTATTAGGAAGTGTTTATTTATTTATTCCTCTTTTTCAATCAATTATAGCCCTATATTTAGTGCTGTGAATGTAGATGGCAAGAAGACTCAAAATGAAACTTGATCCAGCAGCCAAATTTGCATGATTTTGTGTTAGGGCTTATGTTATCTGTTAGAGAATCAAGCAGAGTTTCAAAGCCTCCAAAAAACAGCATTTTTTTATTAAATTATTTTTGTAGTGTTTCATGTCTACTACGAGCATTAAAAATTACTTTAAAATGAGAATCAAGGCAGCTTACATGTATATATAGTAAATTTTATTGTTTGGTCTGAGAAAAGAGATTAAATGAATGCCAATGAGTGTTTGTTAAGGGACTGATATTTAAGCGTAATTGGCAAATAAATTGTCAAATGTATCAAGTGAAATTTAGTCCAAGGAATGTTTAGCTATTGGATCCAGTTGCATTGCATAATTTGTGTACTATAATTCAATGGGGTTGTGCATTATTTTGTATTCCCTTTTCTTCAGGCATTGTCACCACAACATCAGGTGTAACTAAAATCAGCTTTGGGCAGATCTTTGAGGACATAGTTCAAGAAATTGAACATGTTTGTATTTCATGTACTTTATTTTTGCATACATTTTTGTGAAATCCACAAGAATTATGAAGGGTGAAATCATGTCTCTAAAGTTTTAAATTTAGCATAATGGGATAACAATTCTGAAAATAGACCAAAAGTTATCACCAGTTATATATATAAATCCTCAAGTCTGGCAAAGTAGGTTTAAAAACTGGTCAGCATGTTTATTTGCAACTAAGGATGCCAGTTTCTCTGCTGAGATGCGAAACCTTATCCATCTATTTTTTTACATCAGGGTGGTTGCTTGTATAATAATTTATCAATTTTTCAAACCGTATCGAGATTGTCTTGCAACTGCAAAATTGAGTCCCATTATTCTTGGATGGGTTTGTTAATAACAACATTAAAGGCTGCCCTGTCTGGGAACTTGAAATTTAGCATTTATTATCCTCTGTAAAACCAAGCAGTCATGTAATCTACAAGTGTGGGTCTGTGATGTTGCAAACGGCTTTGGCTTTAAGACTGAATTGCAAAGTACAGTATTTTGTGATATTATCATAGTAAGAGACTTGCCCAGACCTCTTACCACTGTAGCTAATCCATGATATTGCAAGTTTTGCTAACATTTTATTTTGATGAGGAGGGAATAAAAAGAACAATTTGTTATTGTTTTATAATGCTTATATACCCTCCAAGAAATTATTAGAAATCATTTTTAGGATAGGTTCACTTACAGTTGTATAAGCTTTTGAAGACAAAAAGAGGCAACAAACTGGGTAAATTTTAGCAAATAATTATTGTGGGTTGATCGCTTTCTACTTGAAGTACAACCTTTTCAATTTGTTTCATGGAAAAAAAGGGGATGTAATGTGGCAATATGGTTTAGTGATGAGACCCTCTTGGCTTCCTAGGTGACTTAAGATGGAGTGTTTTGCCTCTTTGTAAAATAAAGGCTGAATGTTGCAAAAAATGGAATAAACTACCCCAAAATTAATGGTTTGTAGAAATGACAAAAGGGGACCGTATAATGAAAATTTATACAAAAGAAAAAAATGACATTTTTCAACCATCACCCTAATTTTTGCACACATTATGGGACAGTTTTCTATTATTTATAAATTTTTTGCTTTTTGTTTGGTGGAAGGAGATAGCAATTTTGCATTATAACATTAATTATACTGATCTTCTACTGATCACATGTTGGTACTATCATTGGCCTTTATGGGTGTACAAATAATAATTATTATTGGTCTTTCTGTTTATACAGTAATTTATGATAAAGACATAAGCTGTTCTTGTTTTGTCCTGAGCCCTTTTTTGATACAAGGTGGACATTCTTTAGATAGAATGCACCTTTTCACCATTTCTGAAGCCATATTTATACTACTACCACTACCACTATCAGTACCAGTACTACTACTACTACTACTACTACTACTACTACTACTACTACTACTACTACTTATTATTATTATTATTATTACTATTACTATTATTATTATTATTATTATCATCATCATCATTATTATTGTTTTAAGGTATTGATTTGCATAGAGAATAGTCTTAAGAAATGTAGTGAACATGTAGTTACAAATTAATTAATTACAAACCCTTTGTTTGCAATAATAAAAATTTTGCAAATTACCACAAAGTGAACTGTGTAATGACCTAACGGCTGAGGAATAGAATCCTTCATTCTATGGAGGACTGCTATGGGCCAAATGCAATCTCACAAATTTCCCTTATTTATAGGGCCCTTAAGATCAACATGTTTTGTTTCAGGAAAGTTAAATTTCAGCACCTTAAAACAATAATTTACAGTAACTCCTTAAGATTTTTCTTTGAGAGAGGCATGGGTCAACCCCTGACATGATCTTACTAACTGCAGATTGAACTTGATTCCTGTGCTTGATAGGTGTACTACCAGTACTTATTTCAAGTGTAAAAACTAGTTTGACATGACTGTAGCATGAGGGATCGGCCATTCATCGTTTTTCGCACTTAAAAGTAGTAAATATTCATTACAAGTTAATTCTAAGACAGTGAATCACTGTTTTCTTGATGTTGAAAGATATATTTACATTAAATTTGGCAAAATGGCATGCATAGCTTTCCAATGATAAAAACAATCTTATAATCATTACACCTTTCACGGGATCATTCTCGTTCCTGCAGTAGAGGCTATCGACGTGAAAATGGTGTTTTCTTAGAGGGAAACATTGGGATTCAAGGTCATGTGCTTCTGATTGGGTTTATTGTCATGCCAGTTAAATAAAGCCCTGGCAGCTAAATGATGAACCATATATGTCTGGTATCATGGTCGATTATAGTGGAGCTCTGGCAGCGGCCCAAAAAGGCCGCCAAGCTGAGCACCATACTCATAGGAACAGGTAGGAAACCATGAGTTGCATTTTTCATGGTAATCATGGCCAGTGGTATTGCATGTGGGCATGTATGACGACAACGTCTTTCAATAATAAATAATATCTTAATAATAATAATAATAATAATAATAATAATAATAATAACAATGATAATAGTCAATTTTTAATCAATCAAGCTAGTTTACAGCACACATCTTTGATATTGGCCATCAAAGTTATGGTTAATTGACACCTGTCAAACACAAGGTAACCACTGACATATAACGTGATCATATCGTAGGCTCAAGTTTAGAGCTTTTTAAGTTGACTGTTGACCAGGTACTGGTTTCAATTGGATTACAGGCACAAGCCAGGTTAACCTAAACCAAAACGAGGCTTAAGAGCCCACAGACGGATTTTTCGTGCGTTGCTAAGGAAGTGAAATGTTACTTCCGGTAACTGACGTCATCATATCATGAGCTGACAAGAAAACCCACTCACAAGTCACCGCACAAACTGTTGTTTCCGTTGAAGGTTTTTCCTTGCCCTTCCTTGCGCTCGTTCTCAGATCAACTGCGCATGCGTAAACGAACTGACTTCCGGTTTAAGAAAAAAGCTAAATTTCTGGCGGTTTTAAATTGAACTAATTTTTTTTTTACATGGCACGTTTCACCCCCAAATACAGAATATAGCTAAGCATTGATTTTTTAAAATCTATTTTTTTTTGA
>OX421450.1:25592679-25602679 GCA_949126865.1 Montipora capitata | reverse complement strand
CTAATTCTGGGTTAAATTAATCGGCTTTCGAACAACCGGGCCCAGGGGAAAAGATGGCTGCTTCTGGAAGATTTTCGGAAGCCTGTATAAGTTTTCTCTCACTTTCTCATACAAGTGCAAACAAGTTTGATCGATGTTGACCCGATAGCCTCGCATTAATGTCTACGCACAGAAAGACCGCTGGATCGTTTAGGTGGCGTGCTCAACCTCGATAAGAGCTTTTCCCGAGCTTTTCGCGTTCTTTCTGTGGTTCGACGCGGCTACACGGCAATGCTACGTCAACAAAAGCTCTTGACAGTCGACAATTCTCATGTTCAGGCAACCTCATTCCCAGGGTCTTCTCGGCTTTCATTATGGCAGCGGGTCGGGAGAAGACCCTGGCACACAGCAGATCACGTGACAAAGAAAAACTCTGACCAGGGTGGGAATTGAACCCAACCTGGCCAGGGTTTTTCTCTGTCCTTGTGTCGGCCCATTTCCATTAGTAGGGCTAACGCTCACATGGTTCATATGGGGTACAAAACTAGCATTTCTCATTACACTCTAATCACTCAAGTCCATTCAAAATAGAGTTTGTAATTGAACATCTAAACATCTATGAGACGTAAAAACAGACTTGTGAACACGTGAACCTGAAGTATAGCAAACAAGACCCTCCGTGAGGGTACACTGGGTTGCCTGTGGTACGTGCAGCGTTCCAGGCAATTTTTTTCAAGTTGGGGGGTCATTAAAGACCATTCAAAAATTGACACGCATTGCTTACGTGTGGTAGTGAAGTAACACAGCGATTTATTCCATAATGTCAACTGAGCTGTGTGTTGTCTTCCAGGAGATTCAAGTAGTCCTTGCGTAGTATGTAGCTCTAACAGTGCACGATATTGTTTTGGTTTTGTCTATCATTGTAGTGCCATGGTAGAAGTCTTGGGTAAATAGCCTGAGAAGACATGTGGTTACTAGCAAAGTACTGAACCCAGAAAGATTGAAGAAAATAAATGGGAAGTGAAAAACATTGTCTTCTGGGATGACATGTTGACAGTTGTCTTTGCGTAATATGTAGGTCTATTACAGTGCACGATATTGTTTTGGTATTGTCTATCATTGTAGCGCCATGGTAGAAGTCTTAGATAAATAGCCCCTTGAGAAGACATGTGGTTACTAGCAAAGTACTGAACCCAGAGAGATTGAAGAAAATAAAAGGGAATCGAGAAACATTGGCTTCTGGGCTGACTTGTTGATCATGCAACTTCTTTCCACCACAAGTGTAAGTGTGCACTGACTGCATCTGACAGCTTTGTGAACAAAAGTTGAAAGCTGAACTTAATCCCTGTCCGGCAGGGTTAGTAACTGGATGGGCGACCTACGAAATATATCACTCTGTAACAGAAGCATAGGACCGAAAATTATATTTTAATGCTATCAAATGCGAACCAAGCAAGATACAGATTTTGTTAGCTTGCTTTATGCAAAACAATTATTGATGTAAAAGTAAATAAATATGGATACACAGTTTTTAAGAAGAGCAGAAGGAAGTTTCAGGACGGTCGATCAAGAATAAAATATTTTGCCATCGGTAACAAAATTTACGACATGAAAACAACATTAATTTTGAACCACGAATATAAAAAGTTACCATCAGCGAAAAACATTTTGGGAGATTTTAGTTGTTTTGTTGTAATTGTACTTTTGGCCGCACCGACTAAATCGCACATCGAATTCAGCGGGCGCAGTGATCAAGTTACCGCGGCATGTTTATACTCGCGAAACAGTGAAGCATCTGTGTTAAATGATGCTTAGATACCGGGTTTTTGTTTTTGTTGGTTTTCTTTTTCTTTCAAGTGTTATAAATTTTGACAAGAAATGTGCGAATTCAACACAAAGATCACAATCGCCCAACTCTCAGAGGTTGACCATTGTTTCTGGAAAATCAAAAATTTACTCTCCAAGACAAGGTTATTTATCACCAGGTAATTCCATCGTTTTGGTAATAGCAGCTACTTTATTATTTATCAGCGTCACAATCTTTTGCCGATTTTGGGGGTCATTTTGTCGAAACTCAAGCACGCTTCCAACAGACCTGTTTATGCGTTACCACAAAAATTCTCCCCGTATCACATTTCAACACATGTATGCAAATTTGCTGAGCTCGAAAATTACACAACATGATAAATTTACAAAAGCTGGAAATTTCACAGAAATATTTTCCAGCGAAACATTTATTGAAACAAGCAACATATTTGCTATAAGAGGCAAGAAACCCTTCCTATTTCAGTTGCATGCGTGCAAGCGAAACACACAATCACAGAGCATATGCAATTAAATAAATTTCTGACAGTTCACATCAAACCCTTTTCGAAAGAACCTTGACCGTACATAATAAAACACAAAGAGACAACGAGCTTTCATTCAAATAATTTTTCACTGTCACATTTCCAATTTTTTTTAACCTTTGCAGAGTTGAGTACAAAATGAATGTTACTTGCCAGACAAACAGGCAAACTTTAAATAGATGCGACTTCAGTAAACACTGTGAGACACAACAGAGATCACAGATCTACTTGTGGTGTTCGATTCCTTCTCTGTCTTTGTTGCACCCGTAAGTTACCAGAGAAATTTCCATTTGGTTTCAGTGTTGTACGTAACACCACCTTGGCGAAATATTAAAAGTACAGCTCATTTTGATTTCGGCTCGACGGGCGAAAGATTCACGCTGTCGAGAGTCCATTACTCATCACTTTTAAGATTCCAGATCTTTATGTTTCACCGCCTGTCTTGACGTTCCATTCTTGAGCTCCGTATGGGTATATTTCTTTAAAGATGTACTAAAACGCCATTCGCGTTACAACGACTTCCGACGCCATTACAGGTTAATTGTGCAGAGCAAGCTACGCATTACCCCAGCCCCCTCAAACCTAACAAAATACGCACAGAAGACTCTATGCACAAAGACACCACTTAGCAGGGTAGTGATAGGCAAGACTTTTCCCGACACGGAAAAAAATAACAACTAGACCCTCCGTGAGGGTACACTGGGTTGCCTGTGGTACGTGCACCGTTCCAGACAATTTTTTTCAAGTTGGGGGGTCCATGAGGAGCTTAACTTGGGTCAGGAATGTGGGTCCCCGCTGTTAAGGTAAAAAAAATTACCAAAATCTCAGTGGGAGTTGTAACAAGACTCACACTAAAAAGGCAGAGCAAGAGACAAAGGGAGAGAGAGGTGTTAATCTCGACACATTTGTTGGGCTACCCTGGGTTCCAGAGGTTATTTTCTCGCTATGAAAAGAGCGAGTCACGAAGCGGCGAGAAAAACCTCTGGTACAGGCCGTTAAAAACCTCACTTCCATGCAAACCAACTTATTTTGATTGACTTCCAGAGTAAGAGTTTATTTTAGAAACTTGGGCAAACCGGTTTTATCCACGTGATAAAAATATTTGTGCAATGTTTACCGCTCACTCTACTGGGAAATTCTCACGGTGGAATGAATAAATCGTTGTCACTGTCACGTATAAACAAAAAAATACAATCGAAACTGTTCAATGAAATAAGCCAAAAACTTGGAATGTTGTAGGAGACAAATTCATAAATCACCTCACCAGTACTCACTTCTGTGAGATTCATCGTTTCTGAGTTTTTTGTCGAAGCGTTTCACGCAACTATTATTTCTTAGATCTTGTTACAAATGCAAACGTGAATTGGAGAAATACGAAAATTGCATTCAAGTCCTAGAATTAGAACTGAAAAAATTTAAAGAACTTTACGAGTCCCTGGAGCAGTTTCAATGTGACTCGAGGCATTGAGGTGTAAAGATGTCAGAAGCTCAGTCACACCTTCGGCAAATTCCCAAACAAAACCAGAGTGCTTGTTCGATTACGCTCCCTCTAAGGCCACCCAACAGCAAATATTCATCCAGCGTCAATGAGACGAATTAACCTCAATCTGCCAGCCATGAATTTGTGATTATCGTGTCGCTATCGCTACTGTACCGTTCATATTAGTCTTCTTGTATTACACCAGTGAAAAACCGGTTTGATCGTCCCCCTCAACTTAACCAATGGCAATCCTTATAAAAAACGGTTTGTCGATCGACCAATGAAATCTCCAGGGTCAAAAGTTGACTCTGGAAGTGGAAAGCGCAACGTGATTGGGGCGGTATGTTCAGAAAGGTTAACAGCCTGTACCAGAGGTTTTTCTCGCCGCTTCGTGACTCGCTCTTTTGTCGCTCTTTCCATGGCGAGAAAATCCAGGGTATTGTTGGGCCGACTTCGTCATAAAGTTTTTAACGACGACAAATATCTCAAATTACTTTAAATTAATTTTGAGTGACGTGTCAAAATAGTCCAGAGGCACAATAAATCAATCTGAAATATTTTCTAAAACGCGGTTTACAAGGGCCAGCATCATGCAATTAAAAAATGGAAAATTATTTCTTTGTTCTCTTTATTTCAAGTTAATTTAAACACAGGCAAATTATATCTTAACTTTCAGGCTACCGAGATGCAACTTGTTTTGCCCGGCATACACTTTTCTCAACAGCAACGGTGAATTGGTTCTTTTCTGATTTTAAAGCAATCCATTTTTAAGTTTTATACTGATGGAACTCGATAACTGAGGAATAAAACTCAACAGCTATTACACCTTCGAACATCTGCTTCCCTAATTCTCCGGTTAAACATGAAACGTTAGTGATGTATTGGTATATTTGTTAATTTAAACACAGGCAAATTATTTTGTTAGTTAACTTTCAGGCTACCGAGATGCAACTTGTTTTGCCTGGCATACACTTTTCTCAACAGCAACGGTGAATTGTTTTTTTTTTCTGATTTTAAAGCAAACCATTTTTAAGTTTTATACTTATGGAACTCGATAACTGAGGAATAAAACTCAACAGCTATTACACCTTCGAACATCTGCTTCCCTAATTCTCCGGTTAAACATGAAACGTTAGTGATGTATTGGTGTATTTGTTAATTTAAACACAGGCAAATTATTTCTTAACTTTCAGGCTGCCGAGATGCAACTTGTTTTGCCTGGCATACACTCTTCTCAACAGCAACGGTGAATTGGTTCTTTTCTGATTTTAAAGCAATCCATTTTTAAGTTTTATACTTATGGAACTCGATAACTGAGGAATAAAACTCAACAGCTATTACACCTTCGAACATTTGCTTCCCTAATTCTCCGATTAAACATGAAACGTTAGTGATGTATTGGTATATTTGTTAATTTAAACACAGGCAAATTATTTTGTCAGTTAACTTTCAGGCTACCGAGATGCAACTTGTTTTGCCTGGCATACACTTTTCTCAACAGCAAAGATGAATTGTTTTTTTTCTGATTTTAAAGCAATCCATTTTTAAGTTTTACACTTAGGGAATTCGATAACTTAGGAATAAAACTCAACAGCTATTACACCTTCGAACATCTGCTTCCCTAATTCTCCGGTTAAGCATGAAACGTTAGTGATGTATTGGTGTATTTGTTAATTTAACACAGGCAAGTTAATTATTTTGTCAGTTAACTTTCAGGCTGCCGAGATGCAACTTGTTTTGCCTGGCATACACTCTTCTCAACAGCAACGGTGAATTGGTTCTTTTCTGATTTTAAAGCAAACCATTTTTAAGTTTTATACTTATGGAACTCGATAACTGAGGAACTGGGAAATTTAGAATGCCCAATCGAGCTGTGTAAAATTTCATTCCGGGCAAATTGATTTCCCAGCATGTAACAGGGAGGCACATTCAATATTAATCACAGACTTATCAATTTCCTGCTATCATGATATCCTGATATCATGAAATTGAGCCTAACAGCAATTATTTTACCTCAACGTTTGAGCATGAGCCTGTATACCGGGAAGGCTTCCAGCACCGAATTCCCCGACGTCAACATTGTTTACTGCCTCCATAACTCGTTTGAAAACATCTGAATACAGAAATCCATGACATTCAGACGACGACTGTTGAATTAATCCCCCCACAGAGGCCAACCAAAGTTATTCCGTAAGCTTCGTCCACGTTTTTACCAGAATTTCGGACGGCGAGTCTAATCTGCAGGTCGCAGGTCGCTGGGCACAGGTTGCAGGTCATTGTTTCACCAATACAGAAAGTACGTATCCTAAACATTCTTAAAAGCTAACCTTAGGCCTAATTAGGCCTAAACAAAAGGTTTTAGGCCTAAGATTAGCTTTTAAAAATGTTTAGGTTACTTTCTGTATGGGTGAAACAATGACTGCAACCTGTGACCTGCGACCTGCGATCTGCAGATTAGACCCGCCGAATTTCGGAACGTGATCACCATTTTCCCGCAAAAAATTACCGACTTGAAGGCGACAAATCTCTCTTCGAAAGAGCTGATAAAACTTTCCTTCGACAGATTGGCTAACATTTTACCCTGGATGCCAGAGGTCTTCTCGCTCACCAGCGGCGAGGAGCGTTGAAGTAGTGCTGGTCGGCGAGAGACGACGGCGACCTGTACCATTTTTCCCTGGGTGAGAGAGTTAATCCATAAATCCTATAGAACGAAAAATGGTTCCGTATCCCAGCACTAACCGCCACTGTCAATGCGCGCAAACGAACTGAAATAGATTTGTGTTCCCCACAAAATTCATCTCGCCCCTAAATATGGTCATTCAATAAAAAATTAACTACTTTTTTCTGATTAACGTAAGTTCACAGTACAATCTGATCGATCGTGAATGCTTTAACACTTTTCTGAATACGAAACACCTTTTTTGTTATGTTGTTGATGGATATCTACAGCGTTAGGAGACGTCCAGCCGAGAATTCCTGAGTCGGCTTAAGCTCCTCATGTTAAGAAGGCCATTTAAAGGGGTCACCCAGAAGTCTTACCAGCAGAGGCCCTTTGGCTCACAGGTCCTCACACATTCGTACGACGAAACAGATCCTTTTCTGGGGTTAAAAACCTGGCTACCGGCCTGTTAATTAATCATTTGTAGAAAGAAGAAATTCCTGTCCTCTTTAGAAAAAATAGACACGCATTTCTTACGTGTGGTAGTGAAGTAACACAGCGATTTATTCCATATAAAATGTCAACTGAGCTGTCAAGTTGTCCTTGCGTAATATGTAGCTCTAACAGTGCACGATATTGTTTTGGTATTGTCTATCATTGTAGTGCCATGGTAGAAGTCTTGGGTAAATAGCCTGAGAAGACATGTGGTTACTAGCAAAGTACTAAACCCAGAAAGATTGAAGAAAATAAATGGGAAGTGAGAAACATATGCTTCTGGGCTGACATGTTGATAATTTTCAAGCTCCCTCACACCTTCTTTCACCACAAGTTTAAGCGTGCCCTCTGAGCATCTGACAGCTTTGTAATACTAAAGTTTACTAAAGTGAAGCATCTGTGTCAAATGATGGCAAGATACCGGGTTTTCGTAAGTTTCTTTTTCTGTCAAGTGTTATAAAGTTTGACAATAAATGAGCGAATTCAAAACGAAGATCACAATCGCCCACCATTGTTTCTGCAAAGTCAAAAATTTACTCTCCAAGACGAGGTTATTTATCACCAGGTAATTCCATCATTTTGGAAATAGCAGCTACTTTATTATTCATCGGCGTCACAATTTTTTGCTGATTTTGGGGCTCATTTTGTTGAAACTCAAGCACGCTTCCAACAGACCTGTTTATTTTCGTGACTTATGCGCTACTACAAAATTCTCCCCGTATAACATTTCAACACATGTATGCAAATTTGTTAAGCTCGAAAATTACACAACATGATAAGTTTACAAAAGCTGGAAATTTCACAGAAATCGTTTCCAGCTAAACATTTATTGAAACAAACAACATATTTGCAATAAGAGGCAAGAAACCCTTCCTATTTCAGTTGCGTGCGTGCAAACGAAACACACAATGCATATGCAATTAAATAAATTTCTGACAGTTCACATCAAACACTTTTCAAAAGAACCTTGACGGTAAATAATACAAGACAAAAGAAACAACAAGCTTTCATTCAAATAATTTTTCACTGTCACATTTCCAATTTTTTTTTACCTTTGCTGAGTTGAGCCATAAAATGAATGTAACTTGCCTGACAACTTAGATGCGACTTCAGTAAACACAGTGATGCATTCAAGGCGTTCGATTCCTTCAGTGTTTGTTAAATCCATAAAAGAATTGCCATTTGACTTCAGTGTTGTATATAGTACCAAGCTAAAGCTTACGTGATATCCAACGGCGAAAAATGAAATTGTTGTCGAAGACCATTACTCGTCGCTTTAAAGATTCCGGGTATTTATTTTTCATCGCCTAAGTTGTTTATCCAATTGACGTTCCATTCTTGAGCTCCATAAGGGCATATTTTGTTTAAAGATGCACTAAAACCCCATTTGCGTTACAATGACTTTCAACGCCATTCCAGGTTAATAATTAAATGTCCTCCCGTGTGCACCAGAGAAATCTACGCATTACCCCAGCCCCCTCAAACCTAACAAAATACGCACAGAAGACTCTATGCACAAAGACACCACTAAGCAGGGGAGTGACAGGCAAGACTTTTATCGAAACGGAAAAAAATAAAAAAACGACGAAACGCTACGCAGATTCCGACTGGGTTTAGCAACCCAGTAACTAGACCCTCCGTGGGGGTACACTGGGTTGCCTGTGGTACGTGCAGCGTTCCGGGCAATTTTTTTCAATTTTTTTTTTTTTTTTTTGGGGGGGGTCTTTTTCTTTCAACTGTTATAAATTTTGACAAGAAATGTGCGAATTCAACACAAAGCCTCACAATCGCCCAACTCTCAGAGGTTGACCATTGTTTCTGGAAAATCAAAAATTTACTCTCCAAGACAAGGTTATTTATCACCAGGTAATTCCATCGTTTTGGTAATAGCAGCTACTTTGTTATTCATCAGCGTCACAATCTTTTGCCGATTTTGGGGGTCATTTTGTTGAAATTCAAGCACGCTTCCAACAGACCTGTTTATTTTCGTGACTCATGCGTTACCACAAAAACTCTCCCCGTATCGCATTTCAACACATGCATGCAAATTTGCTAAGCTCGAAAATTACACAACATGATAAATTTACAAAAGCTAGAAATTTCACAGAAATATTTTCCAGCGAAACATTTATTGAAACAAGCAACATATTTGCTATAAGAGGCAAGAAACCCTTCCTATTTCAGTTGCGTGCGTGCAAGCGAAACACACAATCACAAAGCATATGCAACGAGATGCTTCCGTGAAGCATACACTGGGTTGCCTGTGGTACGTGCTACAGAAAATCAGAAGGCACTGAATTGTGTGGTATTGAAATACAGCATTCCAGTCTCTGAAGAATAAGAAATAAAAGAGAAGCGAGAAACATTGGCTTCTGGGCTGACATGTTGATAATTTTCAAGTTCCCTCACAACTTCTTTTCACCACAAGTGTGCCCTCTGAGCATCTGACAGCTTTGTAATACTAAACTTCACTGAAGTCAAGCCCTGTTCAGCGGGGTTAGTGTTAGGATTGGAGACCAAAACAATAAACCCCTCATAAAAAACAGAAGCATCTGACCGAAAATACTATTAACGCTAACAAATGCGAACTCAGCAAGGTACAGATTTTGTTAGCTTGCTTTATGCAAAACAAATATTGATGAAAAAGCAAATAACTATTGATACACAGTTTTTAGAAAGAGCAGAAGGAAGTTTCCGGGACGGTCGATCGAGAATAAAATATTTACGACATGAAAACAACATTAATTTTGAACCATGAATATAGAATATAAAAAGTTACGATCAGCGACAAACATTTTGGGAGATTTTTGCTACGTTCAAGTAAATTGCAAAATCGAAAGAGACATGGCCGGAATTCAGCGGGCGCCGTGATTAAGTTACCGCGGCATGTTTACTCGCCAAACAGTGAAGCATCAGTGTCAAATGATGGCAAGATACCGGGTTTTTGTAAGTTTCTTTTTCTGTCAAGTGTTATAAAGTTTGACAATGAAATGAGCGAAGTCAAAACAAAGATCACAATCGCCCAACTCTTGTTTATGC
>OX421450.1:25560179-25587679 GCA_949126865.1 Montipora capitata | reverse complement strand
GTATGTCTCATCGAAGTGTTTTGAAGAGTTTGTCTCACCGAAATTTATAGCGAGTTTGTTCCGCCGGAGTTCTTCCGTGAGTTTTCCTCTCTGAAGTGTTATAGTGAGTTTGTCTCATTTAGGTGTTGTGCTGAGTTTGTCTCACTAAAAGGTCCTATGAGCTTGTCCCTACAAAGCGTTTTATCAGTTTGTCTTATTTAATATCATTATGAGTTTGCCTCACCGGAGTGTTTTAGTGAATTTGTCCTACCTGAGCTGTTGGGAGTTAATCTCGCTTGGAAATTTTATTGCGTGTTTGTGTCGCTTTAGAAGTGTAAAGTGTTGGCCTCGCTTTAAGTGTTTTGGCGGTGTTGCCCCGCCGTGCTCTAATTATTACATTTTTTTTTTGGGTTTAAGAGTGTTAACGCCTTGAAGGACAAGATTGAGCGGTTAAGATCAACTTTGACGCGAACCAGCGTTTCATCTGCGCTCGATACTGTGCGTCAGCTGGCTAGCCGCCCTACTCCCCTGGTTGACCCGTACGCCCTTATTGCTGCTCTTGAACAGTTGGCGGATGTTTCGAGGGACACTGTCCACCCCGATCGCAAGAGATACGATGCGATCTTTAAGCAGTGCAGACCCCTTGTTAACGAGCCCCGCCTTGCTGCCACTGTCATCAATTTACTGGGTGACAAAGAAGAGAAATTGGTAGCGGGTCAGATTCACAAGCTTTTAAAATCGAGCAATCCTTCTCCTTCACCTCGTGGTCCCGTTCTCCAGTTTGGCCAAGGTTTGCAGCCAGGTCCTAGTTTCGTCGGACCTATGTTCTCCACTGGCTTCAGAGGCCGTAGAGGCAATTGCAGTGCAGGGCACTTCATTGCCAATTGTCCTTTGAACAAGAAGGAATAATAAAGGTGTACTGCTTATGCACCTCTCCATTCGAGTTTGTTTTTCTTTTGCGTGTCTGTGTCCCCTGCATGAGCTAGGCTTCCCCGAAGGGGTTATCTTGTACCCTTCATTGCTCTGACCCTGGACGGGGTATTTCGGGGTTGCTTCGCTTTGGGGGTCCTTTCTCCCCTTCACAGTATGCTTCCTTCGTTCCAGGGGAATTCTAAACGATTTAAGGCCTTTCATTTCAACCCAGAAGAAGCTGCCCTCCAGCGTGTTGTCATTAGTTGGTGTGATTGGAAGGGTGAACCCCAAGGCGTCGTAACCCCGGTACCCTCGGTTCATATGGTTTCCACGCTCAAGGCCAAAGCTTCACCCAGTTTTCTTTCATTTCGAAACCCGGACGCTTTTGTAGCTGGGGAGTTAACCTAGGTCAAGGTTTTTTATTTCGTGTCACTAAGGGTAATAATGTTACCCAGGAGCCTTTTACCGGTTCTGCAGTTCATGGCAGATTAAAGTTCTATCTCGATCGAATTCAAGCTAATGATGGTGAAACTCCTCACAGCCCTCGTAGTGGCTGCTCCATAACGCTTTCTTTACACGGAGCCTCCAAGGAAGCGGTTGCTGACCAAGTCGGTCGGGCTAGTACGAAAATGGGTGACCACTACAATGACCTCAGCAGCATTTTACGTCCTGATGCTCCAGCTGCGTTACTTTCTGCGGAAGCTTCTGGCTCTTCGTGCAACGTTGCTATGGCCTACGAGTCCTTTGGAAATGTTTCTTCTTTTAAGCCTGTTTTTCCATAGTTTTTCCTCTCTGTGTAAATGCTTTTGCTTCATTCTGAAGTAAGATTTGTTCAATTCTGCAAGTTTCGGGTCTTTCTTTTTTTTTTTTTTTGGTGCTTTTTGAGTTATGGGAGGAACATGTGTTCGGAACCCATGGGAATCATGGATTTTATACGGAGTTGCTAGGAGACTCACCGCCTTGGGCTGAGTCTCCCTTATCTTATCTAGTCTAAGGCATTGTTTGCGGATGATCCTAGTGAGAATATATTACTATTCTCTCTAGGGGCTCCGCACAAAATAGCCTTAGAACGCTGATTACGTAACCTTAGCATACCCCGTGCAGTCCGTAGCAATCCTTCACGTGTCCCAGGGGTATGGGACTCTTATATAAGGCCACTCCCTTATCACGATAGCTCATTCAGTCTTTTCGGTGTTACGAATTCTCCTTTTCGCGTCCCACCTACCTCCCCGCAGCTATGAACCAGCACTCCGCACGGAGCTCCCCGCTCCTGACCGCCTTGGGCTGAGTCTCCCATATCTTATCTAGTCTAAGGCATTGTTTGCGGATGATCCTAGTGAGAATATATTACTATTACTGTATTATTATTATTATTATTTTCAATTTTGAATCTAATAAGGTTGCAAGATGCCTGGACGGCCTATGACTGAAGAAAAAAAACGAAAGAAGAGAGAAAGAGGACGAGAACGTAAAAACGGTACACCAGTAATAGCTTAAAGTTGGTGGAAGAGGTTACTCCACAAATTCTTTTCTTTCACACTAAACCGTTTGTTATTTTACGGATTGAGTTATTTCAAGTGGATGCATATTTTTAAAAAATGGTTTAGTCGTTTTTTCCTTTGTTCAGGAATGAAACTCGAATTTTTATTCTCAACTGGAATTAAATAACAATCATCTGTACTCTTTTTGAACAGAAATAATTGATTTGTTTGCTGGTTTGTTTGGCTTTAAAGTGCGAGCGGACAAAAAGTTTTTTACTCCGGTTGCCGAACTTCTTTTCAATTCGATGTGCGACAGTGACAAGAAAATTTTGCCCTTATGTTATAAACACGAAATCGCAATGAGTTCTCGTAAGAGTAAGGAGAAATAGATAAGATACGTTTTAAACATGAGCCTCTGGCTCGGGCAACTGGGCAACCATGCCTCACGTATGACAATAAACTTGATTGAACTTGATTGAAGCCCCTCCATGCAGCGATGGATTTTACTAAAATGGGATAGCTTCACCTTTGACTTTCTTGGCCTGTCAAATGGGGTGAAACGTACACCCTTAAAGAACTTGTGGGGTAGGCTAGATAAGTGTTGATGAATTGTGACCCTCGCTTTCAAGTAATAAATAAAATACAATACACTAATCCAATCACTTACAAACTAAAGGATCTCAGAGGTGAAGAGATACAAGGGAGTTTTTATGAACCTGAATTATTGGCAGCCGATCAAGAGGTATTTAGAATCGATAAAACCATCCGGAGAGATTACAAAAAGAAACAAGCTTTGGTGAAGTGGAAAGGATGTAGCGATGACTTTAACAGTTGGATACCAATAAAGGATTTGACGGATTTATGAAAAACGTTTAAAAGAATATTATGTAACACATATCGTAGAACCCACAGTATATGCTGTAATCCGCTTCTGTCATCAGTAGCCAAAAATATGATTGTTTCTGGCTAAATTAAACGCATTTGAAAAAATTATTTCTTATTAATATATATAATGACTCTTTTAGAAAATTCAACAATTAAAATACCATACATCAAGTTTACAGACGAAGAATGGGATAAAGCAACAGAGAGTCAAGTTTTGTCGACAACGCTTATCATAACGACTATCGATAGTGCTGTAACCGAAGAACTTGTCGAACGGGGAATTAAAAGAGATAAACTTTCAATAGCTATGATGGATTGTGACCAGGTAAGAACAACTGTGATATTTGGGAGACATCGTACAGACAGCAGGATCCCAGAAAAGTGCAAGACTTTTCAAGACCGTGTTATTTCTGTTCTTATTGAAGAACTATGGTGACACAATGAAACGTACTAAATGACATAAAAAATATAGTATATAATATATTGTAAAATGACTGAATCTAAAACACAAACAAATGCTTGTTCATCAGAGAGAAAAAGATATAGGAGTCAACATGGTCCTTATATGTATTTCACAGAACAAGAAAAAAAGCGAGCTTATACAGCAATTAAAACCAAGTATATGGTCAACAAAGTATGGCTTTGTCCAGATTGGGGCCGGGGTAATCATAACTATACCCCAGCTGGTGAAACACACCATTTTCAAACAAAAAAGCATTAAAGGATTAACACCAAATTTCAGTATAGTTCAAATGAGTTGTCAAATTTTATTTGAATTTTAAACGCACCCAACGTGGCTTAAAGAAAAAAAATAGTATAGCATATAGAAATGAATAAATCTGACTTTCAAAAACTCACCAAATCGCAACTCATCGCTCTGCTATTGCAGAAGACTGCTACGCAACACACCCTCAATATGTGTTTCAACTACTTTTCTTGTGTTTTGTAGTTGAATTAAGGGGTCTTTATCGTTTTTAATGCTAATTTCATATGATTTAGTGTATCCTTTTAAAGCTTTGTTAGTCTGCTCTGTTTTAGTTCTTGGAAGTGGAACAGGCTTTTTAATAACCTGTTTTTTCAGTTCTTGGAGCTGGGATTGGCTTGTATCCATCCCTAAATTTTAGCGGTGGAAGAATTATATCATCTTCATAACCTTGAACCATTTGCTTGACACTCTTGCGAGGTTTCGGCATTGGTTTTTTGTATTGAGGGGGGGTGTCCTCTACGAAAGGACTCAAATTTATTGAATCCTTGAAGGTGACATTCGAGACGCCTGCTGGGAATGATCAAGTCGTAATAAAGACAGCATATTTCAACAGTCAAGCTCAAACAATAATAAATCAAACAGAAATTCCAGAAGCGTTGAAATTATCCAAACAACAGATATTAAACAAGGTAGCTCAATGGATATCAGAGGGGTCTGGATGGATGATTCGTTTGGTTGACAACCGTTACCTCAACGTTGTTAAATATCAACCAATTAAAAGATCATCATATATCAAACTCCCAAATGAGCTACAGAACAGTGCAAAAGGATTAATAAACATAAAAAACGAGGACAATGAATGCTTCAGATGGTGTCATATCAGATATTTGAATCCACAAGACAGAGATCCACAAAGAATAAAAAAATCAGACAGAGCATTCATCCAAAATCCAGATCATGAAGGCATTACATTTCCAGTCACTATTAAACAGATCAACAAAATAGAAAGACAAAACAAAATAAGAATAAATGTATTTGGTTATGAAGAAAAACAACCTTTTCCAATCTTTGTGTCCAAAGAAAAACAAACCGATGAAATAAATCTCTTATTGATTACAGAAGGCACAAAAACACATTTTGTGTTGATCAAAGATTTCAACAGATTTATGTACAATCAAACAAAACACAAAGAGAGGAAACACTTCTGCATGTTTTGTCTCCAGTGTTTTAGTTCTGAGGGGGTGTTGGCCGATCACAAAGAAAACTGTATCCAAATAAATGGCACACAAGCGATCAAAATGCCAACCAAAGATAAGAACATGATCTTAAAATACAATAATCAGCACAAACAGCTGCCTGTTCCATTCGTCGCATATGCCGATTTTGAAGCTATAACACAGAAAATACATGGTTGTAAGCCAAGTGATGATAAATCATATACTGAAGCTTATCAAAAGCATACAGACTGTGGTTACAGCTATAAAGTCGTTTGCTTTTATGATGATAAGTACACAAAACCTATGCAGTTATAAATAGAGGCCCTAATGCTGTATACAACTTTATGGAAAAGATGCTTGAAGAGGTTAAAGATTGTAAAAAGGTTATGAAGTACAAATTCAACAAACCATTAAAAATGGCAACACAAGACGAGGAAATTTTCAAGAAAGCTGATGAGTGTCACTTTTGTGGTAAAAAATACTCAGCTAAAGATGTTAGAGTTAGAGATCATTGTCATATTACAGGTAAATACAGAGGTAGTGCACCATGAGATTGTAATCTTAATTTCCAACTGACGGATAAAATACCAGAGGTATTTCATAATCTTCGTGGGTATGATAGTAATTTTATCATGCAGGACATTGGTGCAATTGTAAAAAAATACACCTGCAAAAATAAGAAAGGAGAAGAGTGTCAAATGAACATCAATGCCATCCCTAATAACATGGAAAAATATATGGCTTTCACGATTGGTAATCATCTAACCTTTATTGACAGTTTTCAATTCATGAGTTCAAATCTTGATAAACTAGTCAGCAACCTACCAAAAGCATCATTGAAATACACAGCACAAGAATTTCAAGATGACAAACTTAATTTGATGGCTAAAAAAGGAGTTTATTGTTATGATCACATGGACTGTTTTGATAATTTTAATGAAACAGAACTACCAACAAAAGATACGTTCTATAGCATTTTAAACGACGAGCATTTTACAGATGAAGATTATGTATATGCGCAAAAGGCATGGAATACTTTCGGTTTAAAATCGATGGATGAATACCATGACTTATACCTAAAATCAGATATTGTACTTCTTGCGTGTTTACATTACTATAAACTAGATCCGTGCCATTACTTCACTAGTCCTGGTCTAGGTTGGGATGCTATGTTAAAAATGACTGATATTAAATTAGAACTTATAACTGATAACACATATATCAGTTCATCAAATTGGGTCTACGCGGTGGTATCTCTTACATAGCAAATCGATATGGCAAGTCAAATAATAAATACATGAACACATACGATGAGAAGGCGCCATCAAAGTATATCATGTATTTTGACGCGAATAATCTGTATGGGTGGGCTATGTCACAGTATCTACCAACTGGTGGATTTAGATGGATGACAAAAAAATAGATTGAAAATCTAGACTTAGTTAAATATAAAGAAGATAGCCATAAAGGTTTGATACTAGAAGTTGATCTAGAATACCCAGAAGAAGTACATGACCTACATAATGACTATCCTCTTGGACCTGAAAAGGTTAAAGTAACAAAGGATATGTTGTCTGATTATTGTAGTCAAATAGCACAAAAATACAAAACATCAACAGGTCTAGTGCATAAACTAATACCAACCTTGGGTAAAAAAGAAAAATATGTGCTTCACTATAGAAATCTACAGCTATATACTGATCTTGGATTAAAGATAACTAAGATTCATAGAGTACTAGAGTTTAATCAATCCCCATGGCTGAAGAAATATATTGATTTCAACACCCAAAAAAGAACTAGCGCGAAAATTTCATTTGAAAAAGATTTCTTCAAGCTTATGAATAATAGCGTCTTTGGGAAAACGATGGAAAATATTCGGAAGTGAGTCGATGTTAGACTTGTAACTAATGAGAAAAAAGTATCAAAAATGGCTGCTAAACCGACTAATGTACGTAGTAAGATCTAGTAGCTGTACATAAGATCAAGGAAAGACTGACCCTAAACAGGCCGGCTTATGTATATGGGTATGTGTATCTTAGATCTCAGCAAGACGTTAATGTATGATTTTCATTATAACTTTATCAAAAAAAAGTATGGCGATAAAGCTAAGCTGTTGTTTACTGACACAGACAGCCTTACATATGAAATTGAAGCTGAATATGTATATAACGATTCTTGGAATGATAAGGATAAATTCGACAATAGTGATTACCCAGAAAACTCTCCTTATTTTAATAAGACCAACAAAAAAGTAATCGGTAAATTCAAAGACGAAGCCGCTGGTATCCCAATAGTTGAATTTGTTGGATTAAGATAAAAAATGTATTCATATCTGAAAGACAACAACACAGGTTCAAAGACAGCTAAAGGGATTAAAAAGATTGTTATAAAAAATATATATATATATCAAGCATGATAATTACAAAGATGTTTTAATAAACAAGAAACATATATAACACCATGAAAACAATCAGAAGTGACCATCATCGACTTGGAAGCTATGAAATTACCAAATGTCATTGTCCTGCTTTGATGACAAGCGAAAAATCTACGAGAATGGTGTAACAAGTTTCGCTTACGGTCACTATAAAATCCAAAAAAGTTATGAGGTCACAACACAGCTGTGTCGGCCTATATCTGACAAGTAACAAATTCAGACTTTTCAACGGGGAATCCCCAAGACTGTTTCTGGGTATTTAGTCACGCAATGAGCACAGACAAAACATTTTTAAACGCACCATTAATATATAAAACAAATGAATTCCATATAGTTTTCCAAAAGTTATATCGAAATCAAAAAATCTCTGCTTGGGTATAGTAGTAAAACAGTTGGTGAAAACGAGCACAGTTTAAAAAATAAATTTAACTTCTGAAAACATCATTGCTGAAACATGGCTGAAAAAATGCGCTCGACTTTTGGAATCTGACCTTAAAAACAAATCTTTAGGTATTGTGGTAAAAAACAGTTGGTTAGAACAATCGCAGTTTAAAAAATAAATTTAACTTCTGAAAAACATGGCTGAAAAAATGCGCTCGAACCCCCAACTACTATACTACTATTGTTAATACTTTGATTTATGTCATCATTTACTAAGCCACAGAAGTCAATAGCTTCTACGTCGCTTAAAAACGAGTCACTGTCAAAATGAGAGAAATCACGAAAATATTTTGCATCGTTTAGGATAGATGGCTTATTTGCGACAGTACAAAAAATAGGTAGATTGTCAGAAACATCTGCTAAGCAAATACCCGCTTTTATAACTTTGTCTAATACGTTTGTATAAATATTATCGATTAAGGTTGAGGTATGATCAGTGAGGCGTGTGGCTTTAGTGATAAGTGGCATAAATCCCTGATCGAGTAACATATCTAAGTATTCAGAGGTTTGGCTATCATCGTTGTATTTTAAAAAGTCTACATTAATGTCACCTAAAATGAAGACCTCTTTTCCTTTATTCTCGGTTTTCAAATGACGTCACGGCCGCCATGTTGGAGCCCCTAAACAAAGAAACGGCGGTCATGTTGGAGCCCCGACCAAATCCTCCGGAAATTTAACCTAATAGTATGCAAACGTTTTCTTTTGTTTCGTTGAAAAACATGGCTGTTGATCACGTGAGTGCAAACCAACAATTGTTTAGGTTGTCTAATTGTTCCCTTAGGGTTTCAAGGAAGTGCTGACGATCATTTGATGTGTGCCGATAGATACATGCAATCACGACGTTCTTTAGTTTTTCACGCCTTATTTCAACCCAACATGATTCAATGCTGTCTCCCGGTAGTTCTAATTCATTAGCATGCAATGTAAATGCACAACTTCAGCGGCAGTTCTGGAGTTAGTATTAATAAATGCATAACCCGGAATGTTAATGTTGTGTATGTTGTTTTCTTTTAACTTCGTTTCAGAGATGGCAATGATTTCAGGGGGTTCTTTAACTGTGGTAATAATGTCCTCCAGCAATGATAGATGTTTTGGTAAATGGAGCATAGAAAATCCATTTTTCATTTTGGTTTTTTGAAAAAGAGTCCCTGTTTGTTTGAAAGTGTAATACTTTGACTCTGAATAATTTTCTGATCATTCTGTTATTTTCGCAAGTATGACTCTTTTCACTCACAGAAGTCGGTCGTACAAAAGGTGTGTGTGGAATTTTAATAACGTTAATATTACAGACTTGAATTGGGAACTATCGCAGTTGGACTCGATGAAACCTATTCATGTTGGTATAGTCATTTTCGTTCAATTATTGAGAAGAATATTCCATTGAAAACGGTTACAATACGTCCAAATGATAAACCCTGGATGGATAGTAAAGTGCGTGTTGCAATTAGGAGGCGTGACCACCTGCTCCGAATTCATAATAAACGTCCATCTCCAGTCACGAGGGAAAGTTATCGGGCTCAACGTAACATTCTAACCTCTCTCATACGATTTGCTAAAAAATAGTTTTATGAAAGAGCCAATAAGGATATTATCCAGCCATATCAGACACAGCAATTTTTATCTAGTATTATTGTTACTGAAGAGCAAGTGCTTGAACTGATGAAGGGTGTTGATATCTCTAAGGCATGTGGCTATGATGGGGTTGGTAATAAGATTATTAAGTTATGCAGTGAGGGTTTTCATGTTTATTTTACTCATTTTATTAATTTGTCTCTTTCACTTGGTCAGTACCCGAGCGAATGGAAGCTTGCAAATGTTATTCCTCTTTTTAAAAATGACAACCGTCAACTCAAAGTGAATTACCGTCCTCTTTCTCTGCAGGCAAGTTTTTCCAAGATCTGTGAAAAAGTTGTGTTCTTTCATTTGTATAACTTTTTGATGATGGAAATTGGCTTTCTTTATAAATTTCAATCGGGTTTCAGGCTTGGTGACTCAACAATTAACCAACTGATTTTTCTTGTTCACAAGATTTATGAAGCCTTAGAGGGCGGCAAAGAGGTACGAGTTCTCTTCCTAGATATAAGCAAGGCATTTGATAAGGTGTGGCATGCTGGTTTGTTGCGTAAGTTGGAGGCTCTAGGTGTACAATCGCCCTTATTTCAATGGTTCGAGAGTTACTTGTGTAACCGAAAACAGCGTGTAGTGATAGAAGGACAATGCTCTGTCCGGCGAACAGTTCACTCTGGAGTTCCCCAAGGGTCTGTGCTAGGTCCGCTTTTATTTCTTATTTACATCAATGATGATAGATAGATAGATAGATAGATAGATAGATAGATAGATAGATAGATAGATAGATAGAACGTTTATTAAATATATACACTTTGCAGTCTTTCGACTGAGTTACGTGCAATAAAATACATTACTGTAATAAATTTATCTATAAGAAATATCAAATGTTCTATTGTTCAAATGATGATCTTGCCTCCCTTTCGTTGATCTATGCCGATGATACTACACTAATTGAAATTGTTGACGACCCCGCCGTATCAGGTGATCGTCTTAATTCTGATTTAAATAAGATTGCTGTCAGAGTGGGCTGATAAATGGTTGGTAACCATGAATCCTGTTAAATCTCGTTATGTTGTATTTTCTCTGAAGCGTAATAAACAAGTTCACCCTCCTCTTTTTCTCAACTCCAATGTCGTCAAAGATGCTGAGTCTCGTACTCACTTGGGTTTAACTTTGCAGAGTAGCATGTCGTGGAGACATCATATAGTTCAGGTGTTTGAGAAAGCTTCAAAGCGACTAAACATGTTAAATTTGTCAAATACCAAGTTGACCGTTCTTTATTAACATCCTTGTATAAGAGTCTAATCAGACCACTTATGGAATATGGGGATGTTATTTGGAACAACTGTTATGATTGCGACTCAGCTCTACTTGATAGCGTTCAATATGAAGCTGCAAGGTTGGTAACAGGAGCCATTAAAGGAACCAGTTCTAAAAGGCTATACAAGGAACTTGCTTGGGAGTCTTTTAGTAGCAGAAGGAAATTATATCAGCTAAGCCAGTTTTACAAAATTGTAAAGAATCTTGCACCTTATTATCTAAGTGAGCTACTTCCAAAACTATCTAGTGAGCGTATACATTATCGTCTTAGGTCAAGGGAAAACTTTACACAATTTTCATGTAGAACTTCTCGCTTTCAAAAGTCTTTCTTTCCATCCGCTATCACTGGCTGGAATTCTCTGGACCTAGATGTTCGAAACTCTGTATCTCTTCCCACTTTTAAAGCTAAATTAAGGGCAACTCTCTTTCCCCATATTTATAATAAGTTATTTGATTTCTCTTTTTCAAGGCGTGCATCTATTGATCACGCCCGCCTTAGACTTGGTTTTCTTGTCTAAGAGAATATTTGTTTAAAATTAACCTTTGTGCATCGCCTATTTGCGAGTGCGGTCTTGAATCTGAATCGGTGAAATACTTCTTTTTGTTTTGCCCCAGGTATGCCGCTCAACGTAATGTCCTCCTTACCTCTGCTACTAGTATTCTCGATGAAATGTGGTCATCGAGCAGCGATTCTAGGAAAATTAATTCGTTATTGTACAGCGCTAGTTAAATCTGTAAATTATGATATCAACTGTGCTTTATTTCGTGAAGTCCAGAGTTTTATAATTAGTTCTAATCGCTTTTCGATGGCCACTGTTTGACTGTTGAATTAATATATTTCTAGTCGTGTAACTTTTAATTAGTACAAATTGCTTTTCGTCGGCCACTGTCTGTTTGTTAAATTAATATATCTCTAGTTATGTAAATTTCTTTGTTGTAATTTTGTGTGTCTGTATGTTTTCTGTTTACCCCTGATTACTGTATTATTGTGAGCCCCCTTGATAAGCCTAGGTGCTTTTGGGGAAAACAATGGTTAATATGTTTAAATTTTTAAAAAAAATTTTCGTGACAACTACCCTGTAAGTCATGATTTTTTTCTGGACTTTCAATTGTAACCTGGAAAAGGCCCATGGAATTTAATAAAGGAATTGGAGTGTGATGAACCCATGCTCCCGTAGCTCGAATAAATTCCTGGTGATGCAGATTATGAAATGGGAGCTCACATAAAGCATTAAAACTTGTTGTCATTTAAGGGTTTAGAACATACTCCTAAATAAAGTATACATGATAGATTAATAAAAGTTGCTAGATGCAATAACAACGTTGTTGATAATAGCAATTCGGTTCTTACTCAGGTGAATGTGGTCGAACTGACTAATGGGTGCGAGGATGTTCATCTTGAAATCTTTTGTGTCTCTGCACAGTAATTTTTAGAGAGTTATTTTAACTCTAAAAATGGAGTTAAAATTTTAGGTTCAAAATAACTCTTTTTTTGGAGTAACTTTAACTCCTAAATTTAACTCCAAAAATGGGGTTGAATTAACTCCTAAACTGGGGTTAAGTTAACTCTTCATATAGGGTAGTTTTAACTCTTCCTGGAGTTATAAAGACTCCAAAATGGAGTACAAAGTTGAAGTTCAAAATAACTCCTTTTTTGGAGTATCTTTAATGAAACTCCAAAACTGGAGTTAATACAACTCTTCAAATGGGGTTATTATGACTCCAAAATGGAGTAAAACGTTTAGGTTCAAAATAACTCCCTTTTTGGGTAACTTTAACCCCTTGTTTTTCAACTCCAAAACTGGGATTGAAATTACTCCAAAAATGGGGTAAGAATCTTCTGTTTACAATAACTCCTTTCCGAGGGTCATTTCAACTCCTCTACTTTAACTCCAAATCTGGGGTTAACTGCACTTTTACTGTAGAACAAAGACAACATTATTTCTTGTTCATCATGCAATCTACTGGTAGAACATTCCAAAACAAATTACTTACACATAAGCAATGATTTAAAATTTTGAAATGCCACATTAACAAATAAATTTTGAATGCATGAGACAATGTTTCATGTTTAAAAACGTACCTCTTGCTTATCAATCGCTTACTACTGCATTTTATATACCATGAACAAAATGGATCTTTCCTCGATAAGCATCAACTCTTTGTAATAACTGAAACCTTACACTGCAATAATAATTATTTTGAAATGTCATTAATTAAATGAACAATTTTTTCTCAACATAAAATATTTACTCCTTGTAATAAATTCCTCAATAAACATTAACTCTTTGTAATAAATACTAACTGAAACCTTGAAGAAATTTATATTGCAATATCACTACAATAATAATTATTTTGAAATGTGATGAATTAAATAAACAGTTTTTCCTCAACATATAAAATATTTACTCCTTGTACTAAATTTCTCAATAAACATTAACTCTAAATGTAATAAATCCTTACTGAAACCTTGAAGAAATTTATATACAGTTTTCATTAAGTTAAATTCAGTACAATATAGTGTAAATGACAAACATGGACCTGTACATGTACATGTATTATTACATCTGTTGAAAAGTAGGCTCTTAAGAATTTAAAATAACTTCATGGTTGATCAGCTTCCAATGGCCATCAACAGCTATGAATACTAAAAGTCTTTATCGGTTGTAAGGGTATGAAAGGAAAATCAAGGTGGTCATTTACACCCGTTCTACGAAAGAGTCGAAATAAATTTGTTGACTGCCACCCTCTTTTTAGCAGCTTCAGGCTGATGTTTCGCTAACAATGTCTCACAAAAAAGATGAACATTACTGGCCTTAGCTGGGTATGAAATGCTAAAAAACAAAAAAGCATGCCATGACGAGGCCCAGGCATTCGCAAGTGAGGTCCCTGCACCTAACGTGAGGACCACAACTCCTTCCACTGCCACACACAGTAGATCGAGACACCAAAATTCCCCAGAGCCAACTATTTGGGGGAACCTACTTTCTTCTATAGCTTTATAAAATGAATCCTCTTCCTGCAAAAACAGACAAAATGTATTGAGACCCTGAATTGCCACTGACAGTCAAGTTGCAGGAACTTTTATTTTAATCATAATCATTAATCTTGGGGTTACATTGTGCCAAGTGCCAGTTCCAATGAGAAATAAAAGAGCACATACTGGCTGCATGATAAACTGTACACAAGAGTTGGCCATTTGGCAGTTCAGACAATAAATAATGTAGAAAACAAGCTTGCTCCATGGTCAGTATTTCCCAAAGACAATCATCTGTAGACAAGGTATAATTAACTCTTAACCTCTCCCATGGATGGGATAAGACAATTTAAACATGCATGTGTAGGTTGAAAATCATTTTTTTTTAATTACCAATAATGAATAATAATTGTACCTGTATTAGGATTGGGAGACAAGGGGAATTAAGATTCAACCTAGTTTAAAATTTTTTTACCTGAATTTGACTTTTTCCTAAAACATGAACATGTAACTTCTACAGGGGAATTAAAAGTGGAAATTGTATTACCATGGAGATCTTTACAACATCTTCTCAGACTCCCTCCTTCGTCTTTCAGAAGCCTGGACAATATTACCACAGCAGCAGCCTCTTCAGTTCCCTGTAGCAAAGAAAAATGCTTTAGATTAGAACCTTTTGGGTACATGGAACTATTTCAGACAACAGCTTTGAGGCTGGTTTATACAGTGACATAGGCATAAGCATAACGACGTTTGCACTGTTACTAAGTTGTACTTATGCTGATGTCAGGGCTTGAAATAACTTCCTGGCTGGCGCCGGTTAGGTTGTCCGGACCCGATTCTGTCCAGACAAATGCACATTACGTCAACTGTACACCAGCCTTTAAACAAAGGCGTCAATATTTTAGTGTTAAGTACCAGAGTATTCAGAGACATCAATAATTTGGTGTTAGGTACTAGAGCATCCAGGGAAACAGGTTTGCAAATCTTATCATGTGTCTACAGTTCATGTCATAAACAATTGCACCAACTTATCTACAAATAAAGGGGTCGATATGAACAGAATTTTAAAATTGACATCCAAGTCTTAAGAGAAGTTATATTCAGTGAATTCATCGTAAAGTTTGGAGCATCATTTCAAAATGTGCAAGAGATCATGACATGGCTTTCATTGTCATATTCACGGTGCAAATTTTTAGGAGTCTTGGGTATGGTGTATCTCCCTGTTTCAATGTGAAGTCGCTGATTCCCAAGGGAAAATTTATTTACAGTGTATAGCAGACCTGTGAAAGCATTTTTGTTTGAGTGCAGGAGTGGCGGCTGGGGCTTATTAGAATTAAGGATATACACTGTATTTTCAGTAACATGGGCAGGGGCTTCATAAAGGGCCGGGCTTCAGGCAAATTGGCTGGCTGTAAACAAAGTTTTGCTCGCTGCCATGAGCACATGAAGGTACCTTTCACTCAAAATCATCGACCTTGAATTACAAGCTAGTTCCTTATCACAGAATTGTCACCCACGAAACCTGACATTCTTAGAGGGAATGCTTGGCTTTATGGCCAAATGCATGCAAATAATCTGGTTGTTACACCTATTTAACAGGTAACGGCGTTAACTTTTGGCCTTGAACAGACCCATAGCCTCTGACGGAAAACAGCCAGTTTCGCCCCCTGCCGACGGTTTCGCCCCGTTCGAGTTCGCCAGCAACAAATAGTGCATGGAAAGGAAATATTTTTTAAAAGTTGTAAACTTTTGAATTCAGTTTACCCTGAAGTCGAAAGTGAATTAAACGGACAGTGAGACATCTTGATTTCAATAGTGAGCACCTCGGATGCAAGCAGAGGTTTCTTTCTGGCAAGTCTTTTAGCATGTACGACGTCGTTCGCTTCTCTTGTATTTCGCACAGTCGGCTCGTTTACCTCCCCGAGAAAAAGTTTCTCTCGAGGAAGTACTACTGGTGAATGTTCAGTGTTCTTGATGAAAATTCTGCGATTTAAAGTCCATATAAATTTCCACTTCAAACGCTTTTTTTTCTTTATTTACATTATCAATTTTTTTTTATACGGCGTGAGGGATTCGGAGATAAAGATGTTAGCGTCAGACTCGAGGTCAAGGTCAGGAAGGGTACTTGCTTTCTTGTTAGCCAGTTTCCTTCGATTGGAGTAGAAGGTATTTCTCACAATTCGCCGGGTAAATTTTGCAATTATTTTTGGTGGAGCAGCAGCATTGTAAGACGGTATAGGGTGCGCAATAGAGAAATCTTGTTCGTTAACTGAAACATCAAGAGCTTTGCCAACTGATTTGAACAATGGATTCGACCGAACAGTCGCTCGTCGCCGTGATTCCAGATATTTCCAAACAGTCCCTTCTGAGGTATTGACCAAGTTCCTCAATCTCATAACTGGCATTTACTATTCGCTCTTCCACGTTCGTAAGATCTTTCTTGATGTTATTTACTTCGGAGTTGGTCAAGTCTGTCCTCTGTTGATGACGTTTTTCGTTCGACTGCTTGATTTGTTTCATAAGATAATCATACTTGTCCGAGAAAAGTTGAACTGAGGTTCTTAATTCACTAACTTTAGTAGTCATAGTCTCCAATTTAGAATGAAGCGGTTCGAGTTCCTTCTTTAGAAGGTCCTTTACCTGTCCAATTGTAGCCATCGTTAACTTAGCGCCGTAAGACGACAGAGCCCTCTCAAACTTGGCCGGACGCCATAACGACATATGCTAATTCCCCAATACCCAAATACCCAATACCCACATGTAATCCGTTTCAATCTTGTACATTTATATCCATCCATGCTTCTCTTTCCCTTAACAGTATTTCTATTATGTTGTTCAACAGTTTTAAGTAGTTATTGCAATGTTTCATTTTACTTTTTGGGCATTTTGGGAAAAAAAGGAAAGGAAAGCAACTTATTAACTGTTTAGTCGTTCTAGCGCTGGAGCACTGATTGGGGACACTGTAAACTGAAATTAAGAATTAAGGCAAATCAAGGCAAATGTTCAGGAGATGCATGGGAAAACCGGAGTACCCGGAGAAAAACCTCTCGGTGCAGAGTAGAGAACCAGCAAATTCAACCCACATATGACGCCGAGTCTGGGAATCGAACTCGAGCCACATTGGTGGGAGGCGCGTGCTCCCATCACTGCGCCATCCCTGCTGCCCTGCACCCCAAATCATGGAATTGTATCATTTTGAGTGACACAGCTCCCTTAAAGAAGAAACGAGTGAGTTTCACTCGAGAGTGTGTTTTGTGATCTTTGAACTGAATTCATTACTAAAGCTTAAAAAAGTAAAAGACCTCAAAACGGGACACGACATTACAAAATAATTCAACGTGTGAACGAGTGAGCCAAAAGGCAATTGCTGGTATGACGTCTGGTTGACCCCTCAAATGGTCTACATTACCCCTCCCCCCCACCCCACACTTGAAAAAAAATACTGTAACGCTTCAGTTTAATACCACCCAACTCAGTGCCCTCTGTTTTTGGGTAACTCGTACCACAGGCAACCCAGTTTACGCTCACGGAGCGTCTAGTTTCAGTTTTAGTGGTTCATTAAAATTGTTGGTTATTGTTTGCAAGCCTTGTTTGTTTACTGCTATCAGCTTAGAGGTGTTTGATCACTGTAAACTGTCTACACTAATGACGATTAATTTTGTACTTTATGCAGAACCATAATTATTTCCATGTACACTATATTGCTTTCTGGTTAGAAACGGGAGTTCCGCTTTTTGGCTTGGCTAAATCTATTTATTAAATTCTCAACCTGGGTTAATGTATTTCTCGTGCCCTGATTGCTTTACTCAATCTCGGTTATCCGCTCATATACCTTAGTTTGACCTTATATGGGAATTAATTGCACTAAGCGTTGCTAAGCTAAATTTCTCTCTGAATAAAGCCAAAGTAAAACGTTTGTGGGGAAGGTTTGTATCAATTCCGACGTTTAGAAGTACGCGAAAAGGTAAGAAATGTTTTTGTGATGAGCTTGCGTCTGTCTGACCACCAGGTATTACACAACATCGCATCTTCATCAAGTTTTTTTGGATTTCGCTCGGATTTTCTCGCTTTTTTCGCTCGTATTTCGTACTTCCAAATCCATTCCATTCGCGCTTGTTGGATATGAGACAGGTGACAGCCAACTCGGCGCTACGCGCCTCGTTGGCTATTTACGATCTCATATCCCAACGCACGCTAAGGGAATAATTGTTAAATATTATTTTTTTGTAGCAAGGCTGTACTCCAAGGTAAACTTCAAGGGGCTCTTTGGTTTCCCAACTCTTTCAGCCTGTGTGCCGGAACCTTAACAATGGTGGCCCAAGAAAATTAAAATAAATAAATTTTTTCATATTGTAGTAATTGTTGTTCATTAGTAGTGGTAGATGGGCCTTCAGCACCCATTTGACGGTTGGAATTGGAGCGTTCTGATTGGTCAGGAAAATTGAAATTTCAAACAATGACGTCACAGACACGTGACACCTCCCTGTTTGCGGACCCTCAGGAAACAGGTTGTGGTGTTTTGCGTAATCATGTTGGAAATTCAAAGTTGGGGTGTTACAGAGACCCAGGCCCCTCACGGTTCAAGCGAAAAAAACAAGACAGGATATTTTCTTTCCGAATCAAACGGTTTAATGAGATAACTATATACAAACGGGAAATCATGAAATTGAAATGTTAAAAAACGAAGGTAAAAAAAGTGGAGAGGGTACATCTCCATAAGGGCAACCATAATTTCGTACCCAGGTCTCCCACGGTCATACGGAAGGGAGATCCGGTACAATCTCGTTCCCAGAGTCTTCGTTCCCCTTGACCAGCGGGTCGGGTTACCAGAGACTCTGGGATAATCCGTTTCGAATGACAAGATTCTTGTCATGAACACCATTGCGCAGGCGTAGGCGTAACGCCAAAATGGCGGAGAGAGTGGAAGATTTGTTTCACGATGGCATGCAATTTTCTTTAGCAAAATTAGGATATCCCAACCTAGAACTGCAAAAGGAACAATATGACGTGTTGGAGCGAAATGCCTGGACAAAAATCTGTGCTGAATGTTACCAACGGGCTGTGTTGTCAAGTGTTGCCTGGGATTTTCGATTAGAATTTGTGTAACGTGGAAATGTAAAGCAGATTGTGTCGCTGCTGAATGCACTGATCCGGGATTTAGTTTCAAATGTTAAAAGACTGTCTTTGTTTTGTATCGTGGAAGATGAAAGAGAGCGAAACACCAGACTCTAACACGAGATCCTTTCCAAAAGAATAAATCATTCTTTTAATCATAAAACTATGTCTTGTTGAAGGATCTTTCAAGTTAGATTCTTCGTCACCAGAGAAGGTTTAGGATTCTTTTCAAAAGAAGATGAGTTTTTTGGGTAACAGTTTCCATGCTGTTCTAAAGAGGTAGAGGTCTTGAGAGAAGTATCATTTTGCTGCTTTTCATTATTTTGTATAAACAGAAAATGACTGTTCTCCACCAAATAATGAGAATTCTTGAATAGAGATGTATACCTCTAGTTGGATAAACATGTTGATTTTTAGAATAATATTCTTCCATGAACATATAATGTGCTTTCCAAATTTAGGAAATATATATACAGTGTGCATACATACACAAGGCAATACATACAAGCCATAATCACAAAAACGACTCTGTTAAATTTCAGTAAAATAATTAATGTTGCAGAACAAATATAAATTTCTGAAACTTAAACGCCTAAAAACAGTAATGATTTTGAAAAATCTATGCATCATGAAAAAATCAGCCAAACTATTTAGCGAATGAGATAAGTCCCTGGAAATTAAAACAGCTTGTAAGCACAAACTAACATGCAAAAGAAATTCTCTTGAGGGGATGGTGTAGATCTTAAAGTGAGTGAAATTAAATAAATGAAAAGTGTTACACAAAAACAATTTTTGTAATTAAAATCTATGACTGTCCATTTTCCTTGTATCACTTCTATCCCAACAAAAGAAATTAGCCAATCTGGAACTATGGTAATTCAAAGCATACACCCCAAAAACCAGCATTAAACAGGGCTGTCATTAAATTTTCACCTGCAATATATCAAAAACTGATTCTAGTTTTCATTTCCTTCACAATGTGAGCTCAGGGTTAACAACTGGTACAGGTGAAAGTCCTTTATGGCAGCCCTGTGAAAACTTTCCAGTGTGACAATTTAATTGACCACATTAGTAATAGTACACATTACTACATAACATAACATGGTATGAGTTAATTGCCTGACCATTGCCTGACCATTGCCTGACATGGTCATGTTCTGTACTATTTCTCGCCTGTTGTGCGACAAATCAAGAAATGGACTCAGTTGTGTTTACGTATCAGGGTTTCCATTAAGTTTTAAAGTAGAAGGGACCTTGTGACAGAGTGAGCGGGCACCTCTTTTTGTAGTCTGGCTTTTGATCTTGAGACCTGCTTTGAGCAATGGCGGGTACTGTACTCAGTGTTGACAGGTGCTAGTACCCAGGTCCCAGCTTCTAATAAAACCCCTGCATGTAGGTTAGTTCAAGCTCCTGTGGTGGTGCAACTGATAATACATGTAATAAGAGGCTATTAACTTTAAGCTAAAAGAGTAGAGACACCTTTTCTATACAGGGCATTTTTTTTGACGAATGCTAAATACATACTCTCAAGAAACTCAGTGCAGACATGTTGGCTTTCTTGGATACTCTAGGTTAACCATGTAATGTACCCCAAACAGAGCAGAAAGACTCTGTTTGCATTGTATGAACGTACTTCCAGAAGAACCACATTGTCAACAATAATGAAAAGCTGTTGTTCATAATCGTCGGTCTCTGGGGACAGCATATGAACATCCCCACTTAAACATGTTTAATTCATATAATCGTTAAAGTAACATTGTCAAATTCCTTTGGGAGAGCAGAGAGATGCACACCGAAAGGTCAATGAAATTATGTATCAAGCATTATAAAAACTCCAAAAGCCAAAAGTTCTTAAGGTTAAGACTAGCCATCCTTAATGCATTTTATATTCCATTTTTCCATATGAGCAGAGGTCAGTACTTATTTTGAACCATCAAACTTGACAGATTGGATGTAACAATATTATATATACATTTTATATTATTCTGAGAATGTTCATTTCCCATCTTACCCCCCAAATAATGTAATCCCTTCCTCACTGTCAAAGGCTTTCTGTAGGGTGGCCAGCACCATACAAGTTTTGAAATGGTACTTTTCTCTTCAACTCTCTGACTAGCAATACACAAAAGCCTAAGGCTGTTGATTTTAACACTCCAAACAGGAACGGATACTTGTCTACAAACCTTGAACCTGAACATTTCTTTTGTTGGCATAAAAAAAATTACATTAGAAACTGTTGACAACTGTACATACCAACATGAAGAAGTCAGTCTGACTTCAAAATAGACAGTATAATTTACTGACAACTTAACCGTCAACTGACAAAATAAAATTTAAGTTGAGGGGATGTGTGGAATACGTTCTCAATTGACTAGAAATACTGCACAGTCTGCAATGCTACCTCCTCCTTTTGTTTCACAAAATTTATCGGAAATATAGGCTGCTGTAAAGTTGCTCCCAAACACACTGTAAAACCATAAAGTCTGTGTCTACATAATGAAACTAAATGAGCCAGGTAGTTCATTGATGGCAGCACTTAGCTCTGTTTTCTGTAGAGTAACAAGGGGTATCACTGATCCCCTTTAACCCATTGACCCCTGGGAGTGAGACTTGACAGATTTTACTCTGTCTAATGCCAGGGAGATTCTAGTTGTCAACTGGGGTTATCCTAGGGCGTTTGAGATGTCAATGGGTTAAGCAGTCAAAAACTTTGTCCCTTCCATTAAATGGGATGCTAACCAATCACAGAATTTGTTACAAAGTCTATCAAACATTTGTCAGTATTAAGTTGTATGCGGGTACTTATAGAGGCAACATGGATTAAAGTTAGAGAAAACTGAGAGATGATTAAGACCAACCTTGTTCCCAGGGTCTCTTTTCTCTGCCTCCTTTGTCCTCAATGACAAAGGAGGCAGAGAAGAGAGGTTGGATAAAGTCCTGGCCTCAGTTGTTCAAAAAGTGGATAGTGCTATCAGCCGGATAAACACTACCAAAACCAATTGAGTTATCCAGTAGATAGTGATTTATCCAGTGGATAGCACTATCCACCCTTCAAACAACTGGGGCCAGAACTCATATAGTCAACCAACCTTTGAAGTCTCAAACACTTGATCACTGTGGCTTCAATAAGCAAATAATAATCGCCACTGTAATTAATACTGTGGGTTGAGCAATTACGGAAAAAACTCCTTATGTAGTGGTATGTCTAGGTACATGTACTTCAGAAAGAAGTACTTAATTACTCAAGAGAAAGGTGTCATTTTTGTAACTGACTTTTAAGTGCTACAAGTAATAGGCTCTAGAGGATGGTCAAGCTTTATATCACACCATTTCTTTTTTATATCATCATAAACGTTAAGCTAAGTATTTGCATAACAAAGTCAACAACTGAAGTTTCCAGTTTTTCTAAGTACCTATAAAAAAGACAAGTTCCATTGGATGTGAGATGTACATCTCATTTCATTGATTTGATTCTCTATATCTGATCTGGCCTCCTCTTCCAATGGAGGTTGAGAACAGTGCAGTGTAATGAACTCAAATGAAACGCGAGTAAAATTTTCAACCTACCGAAAGGATTGCTTTGCATACTAGAGAGACGGGCCTTCCACGATATTTTCAAAGCGTTCAACAGCACTGTCACAAGCCAAACGAGTTCTCTTTGCATCAGTAATTACCTCTTTCTCTACGCAAAAACTCATCTGCTAAAGGTTCTCGCACCTTTCCAGGACACTCACATGTACGTAAGTAACT
This sequence comes from Montipora capitata, assembly GCA_949126865.1. Classification (NCBI taxonomy): domain Eukaryota; kingdom Metazoa; phylum Cnidaria; class Anthozoa; order Scleractinia; family Acroporidae; genus Montipora; species Montipora capitata. The sequence continues at coordinate 25,564,890 of OX421450.1, read as the reverse complement.
ATACGAGAAGATCTTATGGATTCATATAATAATATACAGCAATTTGAAGACTCGGTATGACTACATTTTAAAGACATAATTACTCAGTGAGAGACGATTCCATTCCATTAGATATAATAGGTTCTCACTCTTTGCTTTGGCTCCAAACTAATCAACGAACCAATCCAAATTAACAATCATTAACAATCATACGGTCCTCTGTGAAACCCATCGAGTCTCGCGGCAGTCGCCTCGTGACCGAAATCGATTGCTCATGCTCAGACTTTCAACCAATCAAAAACTTTATCCAAACGGATTATCCCAGAGTCTCTCGTAACCCGACCCGCTGGTAAAGGGGAACGAAGACTCTGGGAACGAGATTGCACATGAATTGAGATGTCAATTAAATCGACTTTGGATGATTTTCTTCTGCAAATGTTGTTGAGATCACTTCGTGAGTATATACTAAAACAATTATTCTTTTCAATCTCGGTGAATAGTGGCAGAATATTCTGCCACTGTCTTGAAATCTGAACAGAATTTATTTATAACAACAAACAAACTTGATGTACAACGTCAACCATTTGGCAAGAGCACATGGCGAGCCTATATCCTTAATGCGCATGTCGCTAGCGTTACTAAGCAACCATGAAATATCGACACATCTCCGCCTTTTTTTTTTTAAAGGAAAAACATAACAAAATGAATCGGTTGAATACGATGCTTAAGCATGTTCTGGAATCTAACCAAGGAGAGCCCTAAGCATAAGTGGTCCTACGGTAAGACCAACGACTGTTCAATGTTCAAAGTTCACAGTTAACAAAAACCAAAAAACTAAAAAAAAAAAAATTCAACAATACTAAATGTCCTCTCTATAACGAATAGGTTTCCTAACAAGTCTACCACTTGAGGTTCTCTGTTCTGGAATCGCTTTCGGATCGCTTGCATCAGGACTGGCGTTGCTGCTTTCAGGAACGTCGCTTTCAGGAACATTGGGAGTAGGCTCACTGTTGATATCCGGAATTTGGGAGTTGTCCCCTGATGTGTCATAACCAGTGGGTGTACGTACCTTTCTAAGATGCCTACGATTTCTTCGCAATCTTCTACCACCAGTGTCTATGATGTATGACCTAGGACTCTGGTCTTCACAGACGACCTTAGCTTCTGTGGTCCACTGCTTCTCATTATCCAGCTTGGCTCTGACCCGGTCTCCAGGCTGTAGCTTTGGTAATTCTCTCGCGCCATTCCTTTTGTCAAAGGACTCCTTGTAGCCCCGTTTGGCTTTGATATCAGCTCTTTTGATTGCTGTATGGTTTGGAAGCTTTGGCTCTAAAACTTTGGTCAGTGTTGGAAGTGTAGTACGTATCAGTCTTCCCATGATCAGCTCTGATGGCGTCTTTCCAGTTGCTGGGGTTGGAGTTGCCCGATAGGCCATAAGGGCAAGGAATGGATCTTCCTGTTTCAAAATCCTCTTAGCGATTCGCACGCCACTTTCTGCAGTACCACTTGCCTGGGGATGATGTGGGCTTGATGTGGTGTGTTTGAATCCATACATTTTTGTTTGAACTCATCAAAGTGTAGTGACTTAAACTGTGTACCATTGTCACTTATTAGTTCCTCCGGAATTCCCTATCTTGCAAACACTGACTTCAGCTTTTGGATGACAACTTGGCTTGTTGTCTCAACTAGGCTTAATATCTCAATGAACCTTGAATAATAGTCCATCACTACTAGGTACGTCTGACTGGCTAGCTCAAACAAATCGGTGGACACCTTCTGCCACGGTCTATCAGGTAGGTCTGTCGTCATCAGTGGTTCTTTCTTTGTGATGGTTGGTTTTCCTGACAGAATTGGCATGACTCCACCTTTGCCTTGATCTCCTTTGAAATACCCGGCCACCACACAGAAAGGTTAGCACGTTCGCGGCACTTTGTTATACCCTGGTGACCTGTGTGAATGAGCTCCAGTATCTCCTCTCGCATGTCTGCAGGGATCACTATTCGATCATCATATGTTAATAAACCATTGTTCATTAACAAGTGTCCACGAGAATCAAAAAACTCTCGTATCTGGAGGGGAACTTTTTCCACACGGGTTGGCCACCCTTCCAGTGTGAATCCCATCACTTTCAGGAGCTGGGCATCCTTTGCACTCGCTTCTCTGATTCTCTTAAGCTGATCACTTGTGGCTGGCCTTGTAGATTGAACCAAGTCTACAAATGCCTGAACATCTTCTACCGTGTTGGGTTCCTGTCCTAACTTACAAGGGCTTCTAGACAGAGTATCTGCCACCACCATCTGCTTGCCAGGTACATGTTCTGCTTGAGGATTGAACCGCATAAGGCGCATTAGAAGTCTCTGGCATCTTAATGGTGTTTTATCAAGATCTCTCTGGCTGATCAGTGGTACCAGAGGTTTGTGATCTGTCAAGAGCTGGAAACTTGGAAGCCCCACTAGATAACGTGATAGTCTCTTACATGTCCACACTGCTGCCAGGCACTCTTTCTCAATTTGAGCATATCTGACTTCAGTCTCTGTGAGTGTTCTACTACAAAAACCAACTGGGCGGAGTTGGTCACTGGGACCTTGCATCAGAACCCCGCCAATCCCATAACTACTAGCATCTGCACAAACAACAGTGGCTATCTTAGGATCATAGAATGCTAACACTGTATCGCTTGAAATAATTTCTTTGACCTTGGTAAATGCAGTTTGCTGGAGAGGTCCCCAAGTCCAAGCGTTATCTGACTTTAGTAGTTCGCTCATTGGACGCATTACTGAAGCAAGGTTGGGAGTAAACCTCCCAAGGTAGTTAATCATGCCAATCAGTCTGCGTAGTTCTGGAACATTGGTTGGCGCTTCGAGCTCCATAATCGCCTTCACCTTCTCTGGGTCTGGACTTACACCCTCGGCACTGAGAACATGTCCAAAGTATGTTAGCTTGTTTTTCTTGATCTGGCACTTCTCTTTGTTCAGTTTCAGTCCTGACTCCTTAATGACTTAAAACGTGTTCTGTAAGTTCTCATCATGTTCTTCGGCAGACTTTCCATACACAATAATGTCATCCATAATCGCTTCACAACCTTCTCTGTTCTTTAACAGATTACTCATTAGAGACTGGAAAATTTCTGGGGCAGACGTGATTCCGAATGGAAGTCTTTTAAAACAGAACCTACCAAACGGAGTCATAAACGTGGTCAACTTGGCACTATCTGGATGTAGAGGGATCTGCCAAAATCCAGTGGACGCGTCAAGTTTCGAAAAGTACTGGGCACCAGCAAGTTTGGGCGTGATATCTTCCAAGGTAGGAAGTACGAATCTTGAGCGCTTCACTGCACTGTTCAGCCTTCTTAGATCGACACAGATCCTGAGCTTACCATTACTTTTCTGTACTGGTACCATGGGTGCACACCATTCTGTCGGCTCTGTTACTCTTTCGATGATACCAGCTTCTTCCATCCGCTTGAGTTCCTCTTCTACTTTTGGCATTAAGGGAAAAGCTATTCTTCTTGCTGTGTTGATACAGTAGGGTTGGGCATTCTCATCCAGTTGGATCTTAACTGGCTCACACTTGAACAAGCCTATATCTCCAAACAACTCAGCATCCACCTCTTCTAATCTCGCAACTAAACCCATTTCACAAGCTGCTTCTCGACCCAGCAAGTTACTTGCATGTTCTCCACTGATTACAAAAACATTGAGTTGGTACTTCTTGTTGCAATGTGTCACTGTTGTTGTAAACTGCCCAGCGCACTGCAACGTGCCTCCTGGACTGAAGAGGGCTATCTTCGATGCATGTAACTTGGGCTGATTTGGTAAACTATCAAAGGTAGACTTTGAAATGGCGGTAATATCTGCACCTGTATCAATTTTAAACACCACAGGCTTACCACTGACCTTAAGCTGGACCTTCCATTTGTCATCCTGATGTAAATCACTTGACAACACACCTAAGAACCAACGACCAGCACTGCTATCATTTGAAGCACTACCACCACCACCACTATTCACTTCACTCACCGACTTGGACCAACAAACAGCTGCAAAGTGACCCACCTTTTGACATTTCAAACATCGTTTGTCTTTTGCTAAACAGTGTTCGGGCTTTGAGTGGTGAAGACCGCATCTGCCACTTTTTTTTTTTTTGACCCTGTTTTTGGGATGGATCCTCTTTCTTTCCTTTTCCCTTTTTCTAACGAGGATTAGACGCTTTCTTCTTACAGTGCACCTCCTCAACAACTTTCGATGCGAGGGAATTCTGATCAGTAACCTGAGACTTGACCATTTCTGACTGGCGAGCTATTTGAATCGCGACTTCCAGCATTAAATCCGACTTTAACTGCAATTTCTGCGACACACCTTTATCCAGAATTCCAATGACGATTCTGTCCCGTATTTGCTGATCGCGGCTGTCCCCAAAGTTACAGTGTTCGGCTAATTCGTAAAGACTTCGTACGAACGATTCGACTGTCTCCCCTTGCTGTTGGATCCTTTGGTGAAAACGTGCCGCTCGTGAATTATGTTCCGTTTCTGCACGAAATGTTCATCAAATTTCGCCAAAATCACGTCGAATTTTGCATCATCCCCTTCAGCCAAGGTAAAGGACTTATACACATGTTCTGCTTCTCTTCCCATTGTGTAAATGAGAGCACTGACTTGCACAGCGCCTTCCTCTTTGTGAAGTTTCGTCCCGAGTCGAAATCGCAGGAAATTCTGCTTCCAATCTGGCCAGT
>OX421450.1:25515179-25545179 GCA_949126865.1 Montipora capitata | reverse complement strand
TTACCGACAGCGGCTCCTTAGGCTGAAGTGGGCACGCAAGCATTCTTTTGGATCCTTCTAAAGTAAACCTTACTCAAAGGGATGGCTAACAGGACAAGCCTCGATACCAGCCATTGCGTGGCCCCACCTAATAGCATAAACGGCAGATTCTATAGAAGATACACCAGTGTTATTCTCAGACGAACGTTCAGCTAATTCACAAATAAATAATGCAATATGCATTTCCTGGATTAACGAAGACACCAATCTTCGACAAAGCCCACTTGCGCTACCGCAGCCAGTCAGATTTGTACTTCAGCACCGTGGACGGAGCCTGGAACCATGTCACTCAACGAAGAATTGGTCAATGAGGTCGTTTCAAGCCAAATCCCAGAACTCAGGACATCTGAAAGAAAAGAAAAAATATTGCGAAAATCAAACAACTACTGCGCCAGTGACCAAAAATACCGATACAGGCACAAACCACGACGAGACCAAATAAACTCGAAGCACGACAAAACAGGCTCAGAATGTGCCATTTCAGGATCAAAATGTGCCAAATCAGGCTCAAAGTATGCCAATTCAGGCCCAAAATACACCAAATCGGGCTCGAAACACTATCCGTAACACGACCAAAAACTTACCCAAAATCCACACGCAAAGCTAACATTCTGAATTTTGAGCAATTGCGAAAAACGGAAGGGTGAGACTTGTAGATATGCATCTGGTCTCGGCCTTCCAAAAGGAGATCTTGTTTGGCGGGAAGCACAAAAACCTCCCTGACGAACGACTCAAACCGTGAAGGTCCATCACAATAAAAGAGGCCAAGAGAAGGCCCATGGCCATTCAGGAATAATCAAAGTCCCACGACCAGAACAAGCCGTAAGAACTCTGAACGGTGTTCACGACGAGACCCACCGGAGGGCAAACCCTGTTACCCTCTCCACTCCAATCCTGGACCAAGGCATCAACACCGGTGCAACCGGGAGAAGCAAACTTGGAGTTGAAACGCGGAAGCAGAGAGTTATAATAGGAGGCAAAACGGTCGATCGCTTGGGGACCCCATTTGGCATCAACCAGTCGAAAAACGGCTGATTAACCCGTCGATCATCCTTGTCAACGAACTGGCTTAAATGATCGGCCCTCCCGTTGAGCGACCTGGGAATCCACTGCTCTACCAAGGCAATACCATGCGAAAAACAAAACAAAAGATGCTCAGAGCCAGAGAAGATGGACCTTAGAGCTACCAACAGAAACTATCCTGGCGGCACTAAGACTGTGATTAAAAATTTTTACCTTCTTGCGCTATAGGTGCTCAACAAAACAAAGCAAAACATAATAAATGGCTTCATTTCGCGAAAAACTTTGACCCAAATCGTCGATCGTCGACCGCTGGCCACAGAGCCGTCGAGGAAGGCGGATAACCCTCCGAAGTCCCTCCGAAGGCTACGTCGCTCGCGTCGGAAAAAACAACAGTGGACGAATCACGGGGAGGCCGAATGGAGTAAACACTAAACGATTCAATGTAGTTAAACCAAAACTTCAATTCCTCTAGCAGAGCGGGAGGGAAGCGAAAAGTGTGATCCCAAGCCGACCTAGACTCTATAGCTAAGTACATCTGCCTAGTCAGAAGGCGGGAAATAGGCCCAACCACCAAGGAAACCGAAATAATGGAACCGGCGATCCTGGCTAATTCACGGTAGGACGATGAATTGATTTGCATGGCGAAAGCTAAAGCTTGCAAACTTTCTTCTTAGGAATCCGAAACGTCATAGAAAAGGCGTCGATCACAAAACCCAGCCACTCGCCCACTTGCATCGGAACCCAGCACGACTTCCCCTCATTAACAAGGAGATCGGAAGAGTCAAGATCCTTTCGCTGAGCAAAAGCTGCTGCGACGTCTGATGTCCTATCGGGCTGACTGCCGTCGTCGAGATCAACAAAAGATTGATGCCCCATAGATCGCCAGCGATTAACTAATGGACGCAACAATTAGCGAAACAAAAACACGCACTGCTGAGACCGAAGGGTAAAACCGTGAAAGTGGAATACTTAAGTCCGCCTCTTAAGGGCCAAGCAAAACCTAGATACTTCTGGTGTTCCGGAAAAATATCAACATGGTGGTATCCAGATTTGAGGTCCCAGGTAAAGAACCAATGCCCTTCCTGACGAATCTGCGAGAGGGAGCGAAGGTCCTCGTACTCAAACTAAAACGAACGAGACGGCAATAAACGTACCTAAGATCGATCACCTAGCGAAGTTTCTTGTCCTCCGCAACCGTCAAAGGGTTAACTCAAAAAGGAGACTACTATGCTCCACGATACAGCCATTGCCCAAAAGCTCAGAAATAGCACGAAGAACAAAGTCGGGATGCCTAAGAGCCGACGAATCTTGCTTAAAAAACACAGGGCTGGATAACTGACAAAAGGAAGTCGATAGCCATAGGAAAAGGTATCGAGAGTAAACTGAGGAGCGTCTAAGGTGGATGCCCAAAAACTAACGGAGCAATTTAAACGGCCTTTAACTCCTGAACAAACATTGCCGAAACAAAAATCACCCGAAAAACCGATGGACAGCAAAATCACACTCAGTGAAGAGTGAAAGTCCTCTCCTGCATCTAGTCGGGCACGTCTCCGAAGAATCGGACGACTTTAAACAACAACAAAAAAAAACTAAAGGGGCCGAACTCCCCGCACTATAGGAAATCAAAACAAAAAATATTATAATCAAACTGATAGCTGGCAAGGGCCAAACAATAAATTAAGCAAAAACGAAACTGTGGATAGTAGGCGTACACAGACCCGAAGGATGAATACGAATGAACAAGACACTTATATAACCATATGCAAAATACTTAACACCGCTTAAATACCAGGATACAAACAGACACCATAATGCACCTAATTAACCGTATAAGATCGTGCAGAAAACAAATATCTGCTAAACTGCGTACCGCAGATATTTTTGCATTCTGCACTTACCAGAAGTTAATAGAAAAACAAGAAACGAAATAGACAACAAATCCTGGAGAATATTGGATATGGCCTGTGAGTAACGCCATAAATCCGAAGGTAAAAACAAAGCAAGTCTAACGTGAAAAGTAAAGAAAACTACTTATCTTAAAACAAGGCCCCAAGCGCTGCGAAGAGCTAAAAGCCCTTCGATTAGGCTGACCGCTTGCTGAAGACAAGGATCCTGCGTCCAAAGCGTCCTTGACCTTGTCTTAGGATTTTCCTTTCAAAGCGACGGATGCTTCGTCAAACCTGTCCAGCACTTGAACGGCATGGTCCAGCTACCATTGGTTTTTCCTTTCTCTTGCAGGTGTAACTTTCTCGACGCGCCCTTTTAATGGCTTGCTCGACAGTGGAACCATTTCCTCCAAAAACCGCCTGGCGAAACCGAACAGACGATCGTCGATAATCTGCGAAAGGTTATCAGCCAAAGCATCGATAGACTCGGCAACGAAGACTGGATTAACTCCTTAATAGAAGGGCTGATAGCAGCGCCTGAATCGTCGTTAACAGTAACGGTCGAAACCGAAGACCTTTGCTGCTGCTCCTTGGGCATAACGAAAGCAAAAACGAAACTGTGGGTAGTAGGCGTACACAGACCCGAAGGATGAATACGAATGAACAAGACACTTATATAACCATATGCAAAATACTTAACACCGCTTAAATACCAGGACACAAACAGACACCATAATGCACCTAATTATATTATAAGATCGTGCAGAAAACAAATATCTGCTAAACTGCGTACCGCAGATATTTTTGCATGTCGTCGTTTTTACTGGGTTGCCAGTAGGCAAACCCAGTCAAGATCTGTGTTTGATTTCGTGTTTTTTTAACTTTTTTTTTCCGTTTCGGGGAAAGTCTTGCCTATCAGTCCCCTGCTAAGTGGTGTCTTTGTGTATAGAGTCTTTTGTGCGTATTTTGTTAGCTTTGAGGGGACTGGGGTAATGTGTAGATTTCCCTGGTGAACACAGGAGAACATTTAATTATTAAACCTGCAATAGCGTTGAAAGTCATTGTAACGCGAATGGCGTTATAGTGCAAAAAATATACCTTTATGAGATGAAGAATGGAACGTCAATTGGAGTAATGAAACAGGCGGGGAAAATAAATATCTGGATCTTAAAAGCGACGAGGAATTGTCTTCGACAACAGTTGCAGTCGGATATGAGAAAGTGTGCGTTGTTTCTAATCTTATTTTATAAACTGTGCTGGTATGTAGAACACTGACATAAGTGGAAAATTCAGTATGGGTGTAAAAGGAATCGAACATCTGAATGTATCACAGTGTTTACCGAAGTGGCATCTCATTTGTCTGGCAATTTGCATTTAATTTGTAGTCAAGCTGTATAGTTTTCAGGTAAAAAAATAATTGAAAATGTGACAGTGAAGAATTATTGGAAAGAAAGCTTGTTGTCTATTTTGCGCTTCGGAAAAGGTTCTTTAGGAAAGAGTTTAATCTTGAACTGAGAAATTTATTTATTTGCATTGTGAGACGGATTGTTTCTTGTTTGCACGCACGCAATTGGAATAGAAAGGGTTTTGTTTGTCTCCAATAGCAAATATGTTGTTAGTTTCAATAAATTTCACGCTGGAAAGGTTTTTGTGAGATGTTTCAACCGTTGTGATTCATTGTGCTGTGTAATATTCGAGCTTAACTAATTTGCATTCGTGAGTTGAAATTTAATGGCATTAAGATGACAGGCATTTGTAGCCGTGATCTTTCTGGCAAATGATAACAGCTAGCGATTGTTTTTAAGGTCAGAAAAAGATTTTAGTATAGTCACTGTAGCGTAAAATGCAATGAAGTTATTGTTAACTTTAGAAAGCAACAATATTTCTTTAACTTTCTTAAAGAGAGAGATTTCGCACAAATTTTATTTTAAGCTATTCACTTGAAATATTATTTCTCGCCATTGGCTTCGTTTGTGTGATCATTTACTGGTCTCGACATTTAGGAGGTAGTTGTTTGATTCTATACGCGTAGGAATAAAACGACCAAGAATACGCGAATTTTAGTGGGTGTGCGATAGCAACACGAGACAGGAGTCGAGACCCATTCTAAGATTCTAACGATAGACAGAGATCAACCAAGCCCTCCTGAAATAAACGAAGACAAAAGAAAGGATACACGTTTTTTTTCTGTGAATTTATACCACTAAGAGGATCGAAGGTGTCATGTTTTGATTGGGCAGCTTCACAGACGTCCTTCTGAGGAAACAGGTTGTTAAAATAGCTAATTGTGATTGGAGAATTTCGATCCTAAGTATAATAAGTATAACAAGACAGGCACAATCACATGATTGAGTGATCATACCAGATATCATTCTTTAGCGCGATCGATCAAGTTGGGTGTGAAGCCCATGACAGTATGTCGTTTGTGACCATATTGCTTTTTGTTGTATTAAGGTTCTTCCTCGGAACGCTCAAACTACTCACTTATGCACACGCCGTTTGCGGTAGACCCACAGTAAAAGATGCGGTTGAGGGATTGTTTTGGCCCGGGTTGGTCCGCAAACTGAAAGAAAGCTATATTGAGAACAAATGTGTACTAAATGAGCAAATATGTGAAAATCATGATATGAACTACACTGATATGAACTGCATTGAAACCAAATGCCAAACGAGAGAAGCATAGAACTGTGAAAGTTGCCTAGAGTAGAAAGTTCCTGATGTCAAAGTTAGTGCTAGCGGTATCGAGTCGCAGAGATGTACGCCTAGCCGAATGCATTTAGTTAAATTTCTGAAAAAGGTGAATTTTCTGTCTATTTGTATTATCATGGCTTTTTGTTTTCTGCTATTACTGAATTCATTTGTATTTGGAGCTGTAACGCTATTTCATGTGCAATTATTTGTATCGTGTGCAATGATCGTCACTAGTGTTGTTGTTAGCATTTTTTACCATAGTTGGTGTAGCGTTTTGTGCTTGAATGAAGCTATTCTGAATGCTTTCAATGACTTTGGCCAATTTGAGAAAGACGCATCGGTATCTGTTGTTGTGAATGTCGAGAATAAAGAGTCAATAAACGATTGGCAACTTTCATCTTGTTACTGGGTTGCCGTATGGCAATCCCAGTCAGAAATTTGGTAGATTTTTCCGTTTTATTTTTATTTTCCGTGTCGGTAAAAGTCTTGCCTGTCACTCCCCTGGTAAGTGGTGTCTTTGGGCATAGAGCCTTCTGCGCACATTTTCTTAGGATCGAGAGGGTAGTGGAAATGCGTAGATTTCTCTGGTGGACACAGTAGAATCATTAACTTAGCCTGCAATGGCGTCGAAAGTCATGTAACGCGAATGGCGTTTTAGTGGATCCTTAAACAAAATATACCCTTATGGAGCTCAATAATGGAAAGTCAGTTGGATAAACTAGGCAGGCGGCGAAAAACAAACTCCTGGAATCTTAAAAGCGACGAGTAATGGACTTCGACAACAATCTATCGCCCGTCGAGCCGAAATCAAAGTGAGCTTTATTTACCTGAAGTACATGGTAATTTGACACGATTGAGTTTCTTGCCTTCACGCACGCAATGAAATAGGAAGAGGTTCTCGCCTCTAAGAGCAAATATGTTGTTTGTTTCAATAATTTTTTCGCTGGAAAAAAATTCTGTGGTAGTTTCTGCCTTTGTGAATTATAATAACATGTTGTGTATTGAATTTCCGAGCTTAAGGTTGAAATGTGATATGGGAGAAGTTTTTTAGTATTGCTCTGTAAGCAGGAAGGGTTCACAGGCCTGTTGGAAGCTTGCTTGAGTTTCAACAAAATGAGCCCCAAAATCAGTGAAAAATTGTGACGCAGATGAATAATAAAGTAGCTGCCATTTCCAAAATGATGAAATTACCTGGTGATAAATAACGTCGTACGCGTCTTGGAGAGTAAATTTTGACTTTGCATAAACAAGAGTTGTGCGATTGTGATCTTTGTTTTGACTTCGCTCATTTATTGTCAAACTTTAGAACACTTGACAGAAAAAGAAACTTACAAAAACCCGGTATCTTGCCATCATTTGACACAGATGCTTCACTGTTTGGCGAGTAAACATGTCGCGGTAACTTAATCACGGCGCCCGCTGAATTCCGGCCATGTCACTTTCGATTTTGCGATTTATTTGAACATAGCAAAAATCTCCCAAAATGTTTGTCGCTGATCGTAACTTTTATATTCCATATTCACGGTTCAAAATTAATGTTGTTTTCATGTCGTAAATATTTTATTCTGAATCGACCGTCCCGGAAACTTCCTTCTGCTCTGCCTAAAAACTGTGTATCAATAGTTATTTACTTTTGCTTCAATATTTGTTTTTCCATAAAGCAAGCTAACAAAATCTGTACCTTGCTCAGTTCGCATTTGTTAGCGTTAATAGTATTTTCGGTCCAATGCTTCTGTTTTATGAGGGGTATATTGTTTTGGTCTCCCATCAAGGCACTAACCCCGCCGGACAGGGTTAACTTAAGTAAACAAGAGCTGTCAGATGCTCAGAGGGCACGCTTAAACTAGTGGTGAAAGAAGCTGTGAGAGAGCTTGAAAATTGTCAACCCGTCAGCCCAGAAGCATATGTTTCTCTTTTCCCATTTATTTTCTTCAATCTTTCTGGGTTCAGTACTTTGCTAGTAACCACATGTCTTCTCAGGCTATTTACCCAAGACTTCTACCATGGCACTACAATGATAGACAATACGAAAACAAGATCGTGCACTTTTAGAGCTACATATTATGCAAGGACAACTTGAATCTCCTGGAAGACAACACACAGCTCAGTTGAAATTTTATATGGAATAAATCGCTATGTTACTTCACTACCACACGTAAGGAATGCGTGTCTATTTTTCCTCAAGAGGACAGGAATTTCTTCTTTCTACAAATGATTAATTAATAGGCCGGTAGCCAGGTTGTTAACCTCAGAAAAGGATCTGTTTCGTCCTACGAACGTGTGAGGACCTGTGAGCCAAAGGGCCTCTGCTGGTAAGACTTCTGGGTGACCCATTAAATGGTCTTAATGACCCCCCAACTTGAAAAATCTTTTCTGGAACGGTGCACGTACCAGAGGCAACCCAGTGTACCCTTACGGAGGGTCTAGTTTTATTTTTTTCCGTGTCGGTAAAAGTCTTGCCTGTCACTCCCCTGCTAAGTGGTGGCTTTGTGCATAGAGCCTTCTGCGCGTATTTTCTTAGGATCGAGAGGGTAGTGGGAAATGCGTAGATTTCTCTGGTGGACACAGTAGAACGATTAACTTAACCGGAAATGGCGTCGAAAGTCATGTAACGCGAATGGCGTTTTAGTGGATCTTTGAACAAAATATACCCTTATCAAGCTCATGAATGGCAGGTCAATTGGATATACAGGCGGTGGAATCTTAAAAGCGACGAGTAATGGACTTCGACAACAATCTATCGCCCGTCGAGCCGAAATCAAAGTGAGCTTTATTTACCTGAAGTACATGGTAATTTGACACGATTGAGTTTCTTGCCTTCACGCACGCAATGAAATAGGAAGAGGTTCTCGCCTCTAAGAGCAAATATGTTGTTTGTTTCAATAATTTTTTCGCTGGAAAAGGATTCTGTGGTAGTTTCTGCCTTTGTGAATTATAATAACATGTTGTGTATTGAATTTCCGAGCTTAAGGTTGAAATGTGATATGGGAGAAGTTTTTTAGTATTGCTCTGTAAGCAGGAAGGGTTCACAGGCCTGTTGGAAGCGTGCTTGAGTTTCAACAAAATGAGCCCCAAAATCAGTAAAAAATTGTGACGCAGATGAATAATAAAGTAGCTGCCATTTCCAAAATGATGAAATTACCTGGTGATAAATAACGTCGTACGCGTACGCGTCTTGGAGAGTAAATTTTGACTTTGCATAAACAAGAGTTGTGCGATTGTGATCTTTGTTTTGACTTCCCTCATTTCATTGTCAAACTTTATAACACTTGACAGAAAAAGAAACTTACAAAAACCCGGTATCTTGCCATCATTTGACACAGATGCTTCACTGTTTGGCGAGTAAACATGCCGCGGTAACTTAATCACGGCGCCCGCTGAATTTCGGCCATGTCACTTTCGATTTTGCGATTTATTTGAACATAGCAAAAATCTCCCAAAATGTTTGTCGCTGATCGTAACTTTTTATATTCTATATTCACGGTTCAAAATTAATGTGGTTTTCATGTCGTAAGTATGTTATTCTCGATCGACCGTCCTGGAGACTTCCTTCTGCTCTTTCTAAAAACTGTGTATCAATAGTTATTTACTTTTGCATCAATATTTGTTTTTGCATAAAGCAAGCTAACAAAATCTGTACCTTGCTGAGTTCGCATTTGTTAGCGTTAATAGTATTTTCGGTCCAATGCTTCTGTTTTAAGAGGGGTATATTGTTTTGGTCTCCCATCCAAACACTAACCCAGCCGAACAGGGCTTGACTTCAGTGCACTTCGGCATTACAATGCTGTCAGATGCTCAGCGGGCACGCTTAACCCTTTCACCGCCAAAAATGCAAATTGACACTTCTAGATTTTACTCTGTCTAACGCCAGACGATTTTACTCGTCAATGGCGAGGCCCTCGGCAGTGAAAGGGTTAACAACATCGAGATTCGCTCAAAAACTATGTCCGCAGTTAACCCTTTCACCGCCAAAAATGCAAATTGACACTTCTAGATTTTACTCTGTCTAACGCCAGACGATTTTACTCGTCAATGGCGAGGCCCTCGGCAGTGAAAGGGTTAAACTTGTGGTGAAAAGAAGTTTATCAACATGTCAGCCCAGAAGCCAATGTTTCTCACTTCCCATTTATTTTCTTCAATCTTTCTGGGTTCAGTACTTTGCTAGTAACCACATGTCTTCTCAGACTATTTACCCAAGACTTCTACCATGGCACTACAATGATAGACAATACCAAAACAATATCGTGCACTGTTAGAGCTACATATTACGCAAGGACAGATCTGTTTCGTCGTACGAACGTGTGAGGACCTGTGAGCCAAAGGGCCTCTTCTGGTATGACTTCTTAATGACCTTGAAAAAAATTGTTTGGAACGGTGCACGTACCACAGGCAACCCAGTGTACCCTCACGGAGGGTCTAGTTTTCTTCCGTGTCGGTAAAAGTCTTGCCTGTCACTCCCCTGGTAAGTGGTATCTTTGTGCATAGAGCCTTCTGCGCGTATTTTCTTAGGATCGAGAGGGTAGTGGAACTGCGTAGATTTCTCTGGTGGACACAGTAGAATAATTAACTTAGCCTGCAATGGCGTCGAAAGTCATATAACGCGAATGGCGTTTTACTGGATCCTTAAACAAGTCAGTTGGATAAACTACGCAGGCGGTGAAAACCAACACCTGGAATCTCAAAAGCGACGAGTAATGGACTTCGACAACAATCTGTCGCCCGTCGAGCAGAAATCAAAGTGAGCTGCATTTCTAAAATAATATTTACCATTTGTGCTGTTATGTAGAACACTGAAACCACAGGTAACCCAGGCTCACTGTGTGCGTCACGTAGGTATTAAAATATAGAGAACATATGAGGCGAAGTTTAGGTCTGAAAATTTGCTAGAAAATGGTAATAAAAATCGATAAAACTTACCATGTGGTGAGCTGTTGTTGTCTTTAATACGTACACGAAGTTTCGGGGAAAATGGTCCCCGTTCACCTTCCTTCATAATATAGTGACAAGGTAGGAGACAGAAGCCAGCGTCGGGACTCCTGTCGACCCAAAACAAACACGATTTTTTCCGCGAAAATCAAATCCAGTCGCTAAATAAACACGCCAGGTTCGTGGAATAGGAATTTCTCTAAACCATGAATCCACTGAAGCATCTCCAGGTAGCAACGCGGAGCCACCAGACTCCGTAAAACTTGTAAGTTAACCTGCTAAAATGGCGGCCAGAAAGCGTGGTACTCACGAGGTGCCCAATTCAAAATGGCACTGAACTCTGGACGCCTGGTGACGAGTATAATAAGTTCTGGAGGGAGGGGAGTCCCAAATTGCTAAAAACAAAGGTCACTGAGCAATTTGGGACTCCCCTCCCTCGAGGGAGACTTATTATACTCGTCACCAGGCGTCCAGAGATCAGTGCCATTTTGAATTGGGCACCTCGTGAGTACCACGCTTTCTGGCCGCCATTTTAGCAGGTTAACTTACAAGTTTTACGGAGTCTGGTGGCTCCGCGTTGCTACCTGGAGATGCTTCAGTGGATTCATGGTTTAGAGAAATTCCTATTCCACGAACCTGGCGTGTTTATTTAGCGACTGGATTTGATTTTCGCGGAAAAAATCGTGCTTGTTTTGGGTCGATAGGAGTCCCGACGCTGGCTTCCGTCTCCTACCTTGTCACTATATTATGAAGGAAGGTGAACGGGGACCATTTTCCCCGAAACTTCGTGTACGTATTAAAGACAACAACAGCTCACCACATGGTAAGTTTTATCGATTTTTATTACCATTTTCTAGCAAATTTTCAGACCTAAACTTCGCCTCATATGTTCTCTATATTTTAATACCTACGTGACGCACACAGTGAGCCTGGGTTACCTGTGCTGAAACCAAATGGAAAATTCTCTGGTAACTTATGGGTTCAACAAAGACAGAGAACGAATCGAACACCTTAAGTGGATCTGTGATCAACTCTGCACTGTCTTCAGGTAATGTGAAAGCCAAAAATTATTTGAAAGAAAGCTTGTCGTCTATTTTGTGCTTCATTATTCAAGGAAACGGTTCTTCATGGAAACGGTTTGATCCTGAAATTTTAGTTGTAATATTGCGCATATTTGACACGATTGAGTTTTTCCTCTTCACCCACGCAATAATAGCAAATATCTTGTTTGTTGCAAAAAATTGTTCGCTGGAAAAGGTGGCCTTTATGAATTCATCATGTTTAATAATATGCGAGCTTAACTGGATAGTTTTTATGGCAATAGTAAAGCATTTTCGTGTCAAAATGAGGTTAGCGTTTTTGTGTTGTGCTAACTTAATTAAATATAAATATACATTTGTTATTCTCGTTAACCAGCAATGGAAAGTCATTGCAACGCGAATGGCGTTTTAGTGCATCTTATGTTGTTTGTTTCAATAAAATGTTTCGCTGGAAAAGGATTCTGTGATATTTTCTGCCTTTGTGAATTATAATATGTTGTGTATTGAATTTTCGAGCTTAAGGTTGAAACGTGATACGGGAGGATATTTTTAGTATAACTCTGTAAGCAGGAAAGGTTTCATGAAAATAAACAGGTCTGTTGGAAGCGTGCTTGAGTTTCAACAAAATGAGCCCCAAAATCAGGAAAAAATTGTGACGCCGGTGAATAATAAAGTAGCTGCTATTTCCAAAATGATGGAATTACCTGGTGATAAATAACCTCGTCTTGGAGAGTAAATTTTTGACTTTGCAGAAACAATGGTGAGCGATTGTGATCTTTGTTTTGAATTCGCTCATTTATTGTCAAACTTTATAACACTTGACAGAAAAAGAAACTTACGAAAACCCGGTATCTTGCCATCATTTGACACAGATGCTTCACTGTTTGGCAAGTAAACATGCCGCGGTAACTTACTAGTAATCACGGCGCCCGCTGAATTCCCGCGATGTCACTTTCGATTTTGCGATTTATTTGTGCAGCCAAAACTTACAATAACAAAATTGAACGTAGCAAAAATCTCCCAAAATGTTTGTCGCTGATCGTAACTGTTTATATTCTATATTCACGGTTCAAAATTAATGTTGTTTTCATGTCGTAAATATGTTATTCTCGAGCGACCGTCCTGGAAACTTCCTTCTGCTCTTTCTGAAAACTGTGTATCAATTATTTATTTACTTTCGCATCAATATTTGTTTTTGCATAAAGCAAGCTAACAAAATCTGTACCTTGCTAAGTTCGCATTTACTAGCGTTAATAGTATTTTCGGTCCAATGCTTCTGTTTTACGAAGGCGTATATGTTTTTGGTCACCCATCCAGACACTAATCCCCGCCGGAGAGGGCTTAACTTTAGTAAACTTTAGTATTACAAAGCTGTCAGATGCTCAGAGGGCACGATTAAACTTGTGGTGAAAAGAAGTTTATCAATATGTCAGCCCAGAAGCCAATGTTTCTCACTTCCCATTTATTTTCTTCAATCTTTCTGGGTTCAGTACTTTGCTAGTAACCACATGTCTTCTCAGGCTATTTACCCAAGGCTTCTACCATGACACTACAATGATAGACAATACCAAAACAATATCGTGCACTGTTAGAGCTACATATTACGCAAGGACAGATTTTTTTCGTCGTACGAACGTGTGAGAACCTGTGAGCCAAAGGGCCTCTGCTGGTATGACTTCTGGGTGACCCCTTAAATGGTCTTAATGACCCCCCAACTTGAAAAAATTGTCTGGAACGGTGCACGTACCACAGGCAACCCAGTGTACCCTCAGAGAGGGTCTAGTTTAGTATTTTTTTCCGTGTCGGTAAAAGTCTTGCCTGTCACTACCCTGGTAAGTGGTGTCTTTGTGCATAGAGCCTTCTGCGCGTATTTTCTTAGGATCGAGAGGGTAGTGGAACTGCGTAGATTTCTCTGGTGGACACAGTAGAATCATTAACTTAGCCTGCAATGGCGTCGATAGTCATGTAACGCGAATAGCGTTTTAGTGGATCCTTAAACAAAATATACCCTTATGGAGCTCAATAATGGAAAGTCAGTTGGATAAACTAGGCAGAGATCTCAAAAGCGACGAGTAATGGACTTCGAAAACAATCTATCGCCCGTCGAGACGAAATCAAAGTGAGCTGTATTTACCTGAAGTACATGGTAATTTGACACGATTGAGTTTCTTGTCTTCACGCAGGCAATGAAATAGGAAGAGGTTTTCGCCTCTAAGAGCAAATATGTTGTTTGTTTCAATAAATTTTTCGCTGGAAAAGGATTCTGTGGTATTTTCTGCCTTTGTGAATTATAATATCATGTTGTGTATTGAATTTTCGAGCTTAAGGTTGAAATGTGATATGGGAGAATTTTTTTAGTATTCCTCTGTAAGCTGGAAGGGTTCACAGGCCTGTTGGAAGCGTGCTTGAGTTTCAACAAAATGAACCCAAAAATCAGTGAAGAATTGTGACGCAGTTGAATAATAAAGTAGCTGCTATTTCCAAAATGATGGCATTACCTGGTGATAAATAACGTCGTACGCGTCTTGGAGAGTAAATTTTGACTTTGCATAAACAGGACTTGGGCGATTGTGATCTTTGTTTTGACTTCGCTCATTTCATTGTCAAACTTTATAACACTTGACAGAAAAAGAAACTTACAAAAACCCGGTATCTTGCCATCATTTGACACAGATACTTCACTGTTTGGCGAGTAAACATGCCGCGGTAACTTCACACGGCGCCCGCTGAATTCCGGCGATGTCACTTTCGATTTTGCGACTTATTTGTGCAGCCAAAACGTACAATAACAAAATTGAACGTTGCAAAAATCCCCCAAAATGTTTTTCACGGTTCAAAATAAATGTTGTTTTCATGTCGTAAATATGTTATTCTCGAGCGATAGTCCTGGAAACTTCCTTCTGCTCTTTCTAAAAACTGTGTATCAATATTTAAATACTTTTGCATCAATATTTGTTTTTGCATAAAGCAAGCTAACAAAATCTGTACCTTGCTAAGTTCGCATTTGTTAGCGTTAATGGTATTTTCGGTCCGATGCTTCTGTTTTATGAGGGGTATATTATTTTAGTCTCCCATCGAAACACTAACCCCGCCCAACAAGGCTTAACTTCAGTGAACTTCGGTATTACAAAGCTGTCAGATGCTCAGAGGGCACGCTTAAACCTGTGGTGAAAAGAAGTTTATCAACATGTCAGCCCAGAAGCCAATGTTTCTCACTTCCCATTTATTTTCTTCAATCTTTCTGGGTTCAGTACTTTGCTAGTATCCACATGTCTTCTCAGACTATTTACCCAAGACTTCTACCATGGCACTACAATGATAGACAATACCAAAACAATATCGTGCACTGTTAGAGCTACATATTACGCAAGGACAGATCTGTTTCGTCGTACGAACGTGTGAGGACCTGTGAGCCAAAGGGCCTCTTCTGGTATGACTTCTTAATGACCTTGAAAAAAATTGTTTGGAACGGTGCACGTACCACAGGCAACCCAGTGTACCCTCACGGAGGGTCTAGTTTGTGTATCATTTTGACGGGTGATACCCGGCACTCTCCGAGCGAATCGGGTGCTGTTCTCCTGATTCACACAACCCCTATGGGTGATACCCGCTGAAAGTGCACCAAATTACGCGGGCATCACCCGCTATAGTACGTACTATAGTACAGGAAATGTGACAATAATGGCGGCCTATCAAGCGAAGAGAAAATCGGGAGTAAAGAATGAATGACATTTGTATTCTAATTCAAATACAGTGTATTACAGGATAACATAGGTAAATATAGACAGTCTATGTAGTATATGCACACATTCCAATGGGAAATTAATCCCCGACGAACAGTATATTTCCACAACATTTGAGTTGAAATACATTTACTAAGTTAGCTAGCAGAATTAGCTTAAATAAACATAATTTAACATATTGGAGGGATGTGTTTCCTAAAATGTTCCACTGAGTCCAGCTTGCATCGTTTTTAGCTCACAGTTTCAGGTCAGAATTCGCTAATATATCAGGGTATTTGGCCCCGAGCCGAGTTATGACGAACAAATTTGTGCGAGAAATCGACAATTCAATGTCGCCAAATTATCATTCTTTTCAGTTCTATTACTAAGGAATGAGCATAAAATTGAACTCAGAGCGTTTTTAGCGGTTTTCTGGCGTATTTCGGATCGTAAAAGCACTTTTATGGGATCGCTATGGCTGGAGTCGCGTACTATATTACGTTATTCACCGGGCAGTTTTATGAAGGGCAAATTTGTGGGAGAAATGGAAAATACAATTTGGCCAAATTGGCATTCTTTTAAGTTCCCTTACTGAGGAATGAACATAAAATTGAAATCAGAGCGTTTTTAGCGGGTTTCTGGCGTATTTCGGATCGTAAAAGCACTTTTATTGGATCGCTATGGTTTGAGTCGCGTACTGTAGTAGGTTATTTACCGGGCAGTTTTTTTGTGGGGAGAAATCGAAATTACAATTTGGTCTAATTGCCTTTCTGTCAGTTTTTTGATTATGTCTGTAAAAAAAATTAGAGTATTGAAATAAAATAAAGGGTTTTGAGTTTTGATCTCTCGAAATGATGGAAGTCGGACTTGCTATATTGTATTTTGGACTTGATTTCATTGCAGGCCTTTTTTTGTAGAGTGTTATTTACCTATTTGCGTAGTTTCTATTCGTCTCTGTGGTCCTTTTTAAAGATAATTATGTCGTGGCTTAATTACTCGTGAGATTTTGGAGGAAATCAAATATTAATGACGAGAAGTTGACTCCGTTGGTAAGTTCACTTGATTTCTTGAATACACAGTATTAGACTCTACATAAAATCCGCTTTGGTTTTGCAAATTTATCATTACGTCATATTAATTTTTTGGGTGTTACTTATGTAATTAATGATTTTATTAATTTTAATTGTAGTTATTTGTATTCTTTAGATGCATGGCAACTTATTTGTATTGTTTCTATTTAGTTAGAGATTTAAGTTGGGTGTTCCCTATAAACAGAAGATATTCTCCCCTGTTAGACTTCATTTGACACGTTAGTGAAGTCATCATCATCATTATTATTATTATTATTATTATTATTATTATTATTTATACTTCATCTTTCTTCTTTCCATTTTCTTATTTCAAGTGATCTCGTCTAGAGCTATGCGTTGTTGTTTATGTTTGTGTGTTGCCTGTCTTTTATTCTTATATTTGTGCCGCCCTGAATCGGCTTTTTTCCTTTGTTATACATGTCTTTATTTTCCTCCTAGATTAGCTTTTTAATTATTTTCTAGGGGCATTGTACATTATTTAAGTCCTACTTATTTGTTGTTTTTTATTAACGTGTGGTGTGAATAAACTATTTTAATGTTGAATTCAGATCGTAGATTTATGATTATTTGATCGCGTTTAGTCAGTCGCGTGCTATTGACATCTATATGATGGGCAAATTTGAGGGATCGACAAGTTTCGAAATGGTCGAAATCAAGTTTTGATGCGCTAACGTTTTCATCATTCCCTTTGTTGATTGAGGGGGGAACCTAACCATGGGGTCGGCGCCACTTTAGCTCTCCCAGGGAGAGCTCTCCCACGTTCAAGAAGAAAGGTGGTTTTTGGGTCCTAGCTCCCCCCGGATGGGAGCTGCGCCCCGGACCACGCCAGGAACATGCGTGCTCCAAGGGGGCATCCTGCTATGGGGTCCGTTTTGCCCCACCTTGCCAAGTAAGGCAGCTATACCATTGAAAAACCCAGTGTTTTGGACACAACTCCCCCGAATTTGACCCTGCCCCCCCCCCCCGAATTCCGTGTGCCGACTCTTCAGGCCCCCCCGCAGGTGCGTGCCAAGTTTATCCCCCGTAACTCAAAGTTTAGTGTTAAAATTCACCGGAGGACTTTTCTTCTCAACTTCTGGAGAGCCTCAGGTCTTGTGTGAATGTAAAACTTTCACTGGATTTACCCGCCCAAGTGAACCCTAAAGGTCAAAAGTGAAGTTAGACCATAGTATTATATATTGTTGGAAAGGTATTGACGAGTTCTGTCACGTGACGGAGTTTGGGCACCCTGCGGTCTATTGGGTGCCCTGTGCGTTGTTTTAACCTCATAACATTCCAAGGTTTTACCCCCCGAGGTCTCACTTGGCATGCAAGTAGAGGGCACTTCGCCCCACCGAACGACACCCCTTTCGCCCCAGGGCGAATAAAACCCTGGATGCTACGCCCCTAAGTATGTGGCTTGAGTGCGTTCTATGTGGTACTCCAAACTCGTCCTTTTGTCATGCGAGACCCCCCCCCCCCCCAAAAAAAAGAGCTGGCCCCCTTGGATGGGTCAGGGAGATGCGCAATGGGTTGGGAAATCCTGCCTTGCTATTGGCTTGGCTCCAGCACTTCCAGGGAAGGCTCTACACTCCATAGAAGAAATAGTTTTTTTGCAGATATCTCCCACCCCCCTCCCCCCTGAACGAGCTCGCCCCTCCTGAGTGGGCCAGGGAGATGCGCAATGCTCTTGCAAATTCCATGGTAACCTTGGTTTGGCTCCAGCTTGCCCAGGGTAGTCTCTTCACTGAATAGCAAAACACGTTTATAGTACCTAGCTTCCTCCAGATTTGAACTGTACCCTCCGGAACCGGCTAGGACGATGCGCAATTGAGTGGGCCATTGGTTTGGCTCTAACTCTTCCAGTCAGGAGCTCATTACCTGGAACTTCCATCTGCATTGTACGCTTGAGTTAACCCTTTCCCGATCTTTCTGTTTTTAGAACTACGTTATTTTGACTTATGTGACACATGTACGTACGTGACGTAAAAAATGGCTGACCATAGGTCTCTTATGATTGGTCATTGTGAACATGTGTGAAAACACCCACTAAAGCCCCCTTGCGAGGTGCTTGTAAAAATGGAAAGATGCAGGAAAGGGTTGACTCAGAGGGTTAATATGGAAGATGGAGGCTCTGGGTAATGGCTCCTGTTCCAGTGAAGGCCCTTCACTCTATAGCAAGAGAGGTTTTGGTGCTCTTGCTTCCTCTAGATTTGAGCTGCCCTTTAGGACCCGCCCAGGAAAATGCACAATTAGACGGGCCATCCCCTGGTATCCTTGGTTTGCCTCTGGCACCTCCAGGGAAGTCCACCCCTTCTCCCTGGAATGAGCTGTTCCCACTGAGCCCACCAGGAAGATGCACAATGAAGTGGGAAGGCTGTACACTCTTGAAAAAAGGTGTTTTTTTGCCCTTAGCTCCCCCCAGAAACAGCTGTGGTTCTCCCCGACCAGAAAAGGTTTTAGTGCACAATCCAAAACTCTACCCGCCAGGCAAGTTTGGGTTCTGTAACTCTTCTGTTGAAGGCTCCCCTCTCTGAGAAGAAAAGGGAGCGCATATTTTCTAAGACAGACAGCTGTTGTGGGTAGGCCTGAAAAGGTATCAAGTATATACTTGTGGGTGGTAATTTTTAACCAGTCTCTACAAACACTGACTGCATTTATGTGAAATATACAAGTGCTGCTGGACAAACAAAGAAGTTAATCAGAGGTCTGCTGTTTGACTGTGCAATTTATTTATTTATTCAATACAATTACACAAATGATTAAAATAAAATGAATAAAATACCGAGATGAACAGTGATATCTGAGTAATTAGGTCAGTCTGTACAGAATAAAGTGATTCCTTATTAAAAGTAAAGTGCCTAAAAGGAAATATATATGTAAAAAACCAAAAAAAAGATATTAGTCAAAGAATAACAATATCATCTAAATAGGGGGCACCTAAAATCAAATCATATCAGATCCAAATAATCAAAGATCTAAACAAATCTCTCCTTGTTTCAATGGAAGTTATTAATATAAATGATAAGTGCTGAACTGTCCTAATAGCTAGCAAAAATAGGGCTCGCAGTGGTAGAATTGTAATGAAACTACCATGAGAGTTGCAGTGATGCATGACATGCACAAACAGGTTTATGGATAAATAATGATCAATAAAGTTTTCTATTATCATGTAACTGTAGGATACATTCAAGAATAATACATGAATATAATTATATGCATAAACAACTATGAAGTTACATTGTCCTATAATAGTGATTTATTTGGGTAATTTGCCCACAAACTACAGAACGGATGCAACCACATAAAATTAACTTACATAAAGAAAATAATTACTTTTGCATGGTTTGCTGAAATTCCAAAATTTGTAAAATTATTTGTAATATTGTTATTAACACATTCCAAATTTGAAAGAAAGCTTCTTTTTTTACCTTTACAACTTTGTACAGCATTTTGCAGCTATTCATTAAGTGGCAAGATGTGACATCATTAATTTGCCCAATATTCTGTATTAGTATATACTAAAACTGCCACGTCCACTTTGGCTTGTTAATTAGTATATACCATGAAACTGAATAGTGATCTCCACATGCGCTGCATGATTGCCTAACTCGGAGGTGATAAGCCAAGTGTTTTAAATGAAAGCATAAAATAAAGGTACAGAAATTTAAATTAACCCAAATACTTAAGGGCATATTTTGTATAACATAATGATAGTTTTCTTATTGCATGATACACATCTCAGTTTATAATGATGAGCAGTTCTCATTTATACATTATTGTTACAAAATATTAAACTTCAACACCATCAAAGCAAGCACTTTGATAGGTTTCCTGGTCATGTCTACATTGATTTCTTGAAAAACTACACCACGTCAATTTAAGATTTATAAGAACGTTCAGCCTCAGCTCTAAAATTAGACGTTCTTATAAAAAAAAAAAAAGTATATTCTTTAATTTTGTACTCATAACTTTTCTGGTTGGTTTAAATTAATGCATCACACAATGATTCTCATGATGCTCCTGTTTGTTTTCTTGTACTCCAATAACATGTGCCCAATATTCTGTATAAGTATATACTAAAACAGTGGATAGCATTGAAGGCATGCTCTGATTGGTTACTCAAACAAAGAATAGGCTTTGCTATTCATCTCTGAGTAACTGGTCCAGGATTTGCCCCCAAAAAGATTGTTATTGTTGCAGGAATGAATAATAATAAATCATTAGTTAAAATCAACTTTTCGTGTTATATTATCTCACTGTTTTAGTATAAAGTAATTTAACAACTATTCACCTGTAGAGTTGGTGGCTAGTGGTTGATATTTACCAGCAAGGTAATATCCACCACTAGCCACCTCTGATTTGGCTTGTTAATTAGTATCCCTTGTGAATTAAAGCTAGGAATTGCTAGGAATTCCTAGGATTTTCTTAAGAATTCCTAAGAATTTATTCTTAGGAATTCTTAAGAATTCCTAGGAATTCCTAGGAACAAAGGTGTGAATTTTCACGGTAATTGGAACATGGAATTCCTAGGAATTCCAAGCTTTACTAATCTTGCTTGATGAGCATGCATAATTCCTAAGAATTCCTAGGAATTCCTAGGAATTGTTTTACCCTGGAATTAATTGGGCTAAAATTCCTAGGAATTCCTAGGAATTCCTAGGAATTGTTTTACCCTGGAATTAAATTGGACGAAAATTCCTAGGAATTCCCAGGAATTCCTAGGGAAACTTACATGTAACTGACTCAGCAAGAAATATTATAATAATCTTGCAGAGCTCACATTAGATTTGATACTACACGGGAATATAAAATAACAACAATAATTCCTCTGAAATCATTAAATTTTAATCAAAAAGTAATATTTATTAAATTGCACTTTCATTAAATGGGTACTTTTATACCAACATAATACAATTGAAGAAGATCTATGAATCAATTTTGCATAAATGTAGTTGTATTTTAGTACAGTCAAATTAACTTCATAAAATTTTCATATGTATTTACTTAACAATTTAATATTTTTGTTAATAATTTTGTCATAATCATCAAATTTCCATTTATATAATCAACTCTTTCCCGATAAATAATTAGAATGTAAAAGTTCTCTTCAATAAACGTGATCAGAAACGTAATGAAATTTTCTTACATCCTCTATTTTATGGACATTGAAAACAGCAAGAACAGAGTTGCAAGTTTCCAATGAACATTCAATGAACGTGAGACAAATCATCTGTGTAGCTAAGATATTCGTTATAACCTCTCGCACTTGCGTTGTTTGCCCCCTCAGAAGTGTGTAGCTAATTTGCATGATAAGAGCAAATCCAACATGGCGGCCATCGTGAATAAGATCTATTCAAAGTTGATATTTAGATTAGCTCTTGGAAAATATGAAGAAATTCCTTGATATGTTTTTCTTCACATAATGTACTTTTTTGAGCTTTTTAAATGTTTTGTCTTCATGTTGAACCCAGAATGAAAAAAAAAAAAAAGAAGTGAAATTACTGATCTTTTGGGCTTGACTAGGACACAAAATATCAAGAGACCAAAAGGATTAAGACATGTAGGCTGTTAATATGAATCTTGAACTTACAGTAAATTAGGTGCAATTTTTCTTTCTGAAGGCCAACATTTTCTCCTCCAGTTACAGTTGTTCACCCCTTGAGGGATGACTGTCTCGCTTCATCTGGAGTGAAGAGATGAAAAAGTAATACTTTCAATCCCTCAAGGGGCTTTGTTGTGTTTCTCACCATCTGAAGCAACTGGGTCTGATAGAAAAATGTTAATTTAGGTTTAATTATTACCAAAAATTTAATTTATAAACTGATGTAGTTATCTGTAAGTGCAAAAGTCAAAGTGTTAACCATGTGAAGCAAATAATTATAATATGTAATAAACATCTTGCTAACCTGTTTTTGTGGGGAAAGAAACTTTAAGGAAGCAATAATCAAGTACAATTAGCTAAGAAATCACATGTTACACATGTCATATAGGGAAGATATATGTTTGAAATCACCCTCTTTGTTATTCCAATGAGCCACCCAAGTGGGCATAACAAATCTTTCTTTGAGCAGCTGCACGTAAATTACAATAGGTGATGTAATTGATATTTTTGTTATTTTTTAGCTAAATCAGGCACACATTGATTTTCCTCAAATTCAAATAGCATTTTGATTAGTGCTTCGGGCTAGATGACTTGCTCAGCTCGTTAATTTATCAGTAGCATTGTGACTAGTGACTAGCCTGTGAAATGCATGGGACGAACATGAACGGGCCGAATTGGAAAGGGCGAAAGGTATGTAAGTTAATTCCAAGAAAACTATGGAGGTCATAAAAATGGTTTGTGGAAAACCTGGTGCATCATATAGACTTTGTTCAAATAACCGGCCTTTTAAGTCCTAGGATCTAACGGGAAACAACTTTAATTTCAAGAAAGGAAATGATACAAGTTATTACAAGTGTTTCAATGATCAAAATCACAAGTCAGGGCGTAACAAATCGATAATTTCGATACTCGATAAAATCGATCGTAATCGATATTTATCGATACTAATTAATCGATTAATATCGGAAATCGATAATAATCGATAACAGAGGTTTTTGTGATTATCGATTTTGATCGATTTTATCGATTTTCGTAATTACAGTTCGATTTCAATCGATTTCCATCAATTTATATCGAAAATATCGATTTTGCCAGAGGAACTAAGGCGAAGAAGAAGACAGAGACTATAAGCCAGGAACAAGTGACTAATGTATATCCTAATGCCAAAAAACTGGAATTT
Source organism: Montipora capitata (assembly GCA_949126865.1). Lineage (NCBI taxonomy): Eukaryota > Metazoa > Cnidaria > Anthozoa > Scleractinia > Acroporidae > Montipora > Montipora capitata. The sequence continues at coordinate 25,521,997 of OX421450.1, read as the reverse complement.
ATTTTATTTTCTTCATATTTTCATTCAAGGAAAGAACGCTAAACCTTCAATCAGTCGTATAAAACAACTTAAAAAAACTTTCAACAAACTGCTAAGGTTTCTCAAACTGTAATAAAAATGTTGAGCTTCTTGCCGCTAGAAACAACAAATGTAACCTTAATGGCAACGAGAGAACAAAAACCAGAAATGATGTCTGTTTTAAGTAAAACAACGTTGCTATGCATCGACGAGTTAGTAAATTGTAATATCTATTTCCGCAAGTATTGTCTGTAAACTGACTTGAGCGAATAGCCAAGAAGATAACATTTTCATCCACACACGACGCAACTGAATCAAGTGAGCAAAAATGTTCATTACGCATGAATGGCACATTAGGCAATAGACAGTGAGAATGAAGGTTACAATTTGTATGAATAAAAGGCTTTCAAAATATGCTCCAACAATTTCCAAGAGAAATAGTAGGTGAGCGAGGATCTTGAGAGATTTCTCCTTTCTGTCATCGTAATAGTATAAACAAGTTATGTTGCTCTTCAAAGTTAAGTTGCCTTTAAATTTGCTACTCTGTTTCTTTCCGACGTATGTTGATGTTGAGCAAGTTTCACCTTCCTGTAAATTCTCACGAGCTTGACGAACTTTAGCTATGAGTTGGGCTTTTTTTTCATTTGATCTGTAGGTTACATTTAAACTGTCTAACACCTCTTTCAGAAGGCAGACAGTCATATCTTCAGGAGGCCCCATTTTCCTCTTTTCCTTTTCTATTTCTTTCAAGCTTTCCTCCTTTCTCCTGGACTCTTCCTCTTCCTGTTCCAGTTTTGGCAGTAGAGTTTCAATGGCTTCCGCGTCTACTTCCAAGGGCCACTTCCTTTCTCCTTGGACGTTTCCGAAAGTGAGCAAATGCGTTTTGCATTCACTCCACATTACTTCTTTTGTTGGTGACACCAGCCACTTGCTATTTTCCTTTTTCACGTGCGAAAGAACTTGGAAGCAAACTGATATTTTTTCTTTCGACTCATTCCCCTTTTTCCACTCGAAGACAGGTACAGGGGATTTAGAATATGTGTTCCGCACCAGCCGCAATACCAAACTGCATTTCAAACCAAGACGTGGGACCCAGAATACTGCAACATCCTCAAAGTATAGTCCGTTTTCAGATTTATTTGGCGCAACAAGCCTCTCTACGCGTTCGTAAAAATCATTCCTGGAGACAGCCATCCATCTGGCCATTCTCGAAGAAGACGGATTATATACTTTTCCCTGCTGAAGAGACAAAAATTCCGCAATGTGATAAAACTCTCCATCATACTCAACATAGTTGGGGGGAACTGAACATTGTGAAGTTCCCGATGTGCCCTTCCCGTAATTAAATCTTCTTCTTCTCTTTAATTGGGACGTGCCTACATTCTGTTCGTCATCTTCAATCATGGAAGTATCTGATGCCTTTGCAGCAACTAAGTCCTTGTACTGTTCCAACCCTTTCACGTTCCCATGTGATGTGCAAACAAATGCATATGTGTCTCTCTCTAAGTCTGAAGAAAACTCGATATTTAAGCATGGTTCGTGGAACCAGTTATCGCACCCTAGATAGTCGCAACCAATCCAGTGAGTTGTCTTTGGAGGTTTAAAGGCAGGGTTTGCGTATTTACAGTTACCCTTCTGGAATAGATGGCAATGCCTTGGGTCATCATCATCAACATCACCTTGTTCTGCTTCTTCTTCTCGGTTGAACTCATTTGACTTTGGGGCAGAAGACGCTGCCAGATCAGATAGTGCAAAGGAATAGCACTGTTCGTTTGTCTCAGCAGCAGAACAAAGAACGTCCTTTTCCAAATCTAGTAATTCGTCCACAGTGATAGTATCGCTTTCATCGGGACCGTCACGTATATCAGCTAGGGCTTCTATTCCTGGGTTCATATACAGTATGTCTCCTGAATCATCTAATCTTAATATGTTTCCAGCTACTAATAGAGGCAGCATGCCTAGTCTCTCGATGGTTTTTATGACTTACCTTTCCGCCTCCGTAATGCCGCTCAAGATTTCATCATCCAATAACTCTGGCCAAGGCGTGCGAGGACCAACGGGAGGATTCTTTAGTTTTAGCTCTTCGAGTTTTGCTATTCTGCCACAAATATCGAGCATGTCTAGCATGCAAAAATTAGTTTTCCCTTTACAAAACCCGCGACAGCGTGCAAATAGCCTTTCGCAACTGTCCGATCCAAACGTAGATGGATTGAAAGATTGATCGGGAAAATGCTCTGAAAATACCTTTATCGACAGTATAAGCGAGTGTCCTGCAAGCACCACATCGTTGTAAGTTTGTAAGGATATAAAAGAGGACTCGATTGGATAACTTGACATCACTAGCCAAGATTTCCATAACATGACAAAACAAACTGCAGACCATGCAAGCTTCGACCGTTCTTTTACAGTGAGATTTTCATCTGTATATGCTCGCAGCATATTATGCCCTACTCTAAGGTAAACACGAATTACTTGACTGCGGTCCTTATTCCATTCGCTCAAGCATTCCCGGACTTCAGGTTGCAAAATTCGCAGTGCCGCAGCCACATTTTGTTTGTCCTTAACAAAAATGTCACTCTTCCATAATCCACTTTTTAATTTTTTGGATTCATATAACCTCATTAGATCTTCAATCCTGACAAAGGAGTCTCCCAGAACCAATAGGCGACGTACATTTAAAAGTTGATTTCTCCATTTCTTTATGAGGTGTCTCCAATCAGGAAACGTAAGAGTGGGAATTCTTAAGCCGTGAACAATCTTGACCACAGAGACAAAACTGAAGCCCTTGTGAGAGACCGAAATCACTTCATCTACTATGGTGGGCTTTTTAAGAAACTCATCTAGAAAGTATTTTCTAAATTTGGAGTCTCCATCTGCTCCTATTCCGAGAATTTGCAAATTATGTTGAGCCCCCCAGTTTAATGCGTTCATGAACCAGTTCCTCACTGTGGCACAGTCTTGACCCTTTACTACGGGTGAAATTGCAAGTGTAAAACTAGGAACGTGCTCTTGCATAGGAGTCAGCACAAACGCATTAGCTTGCCGCGCCTTCTCTTTGGTTTGGTCATTTGTCACGTCAATGATGTCTTGTGCAGTACGTACAAATATGTCCTCTTCAGATGCAAGCCCCAAGATTCTATTTCCTTTTATTCGAAGACACGGTAAAATCGCGGTGGCATCTATTGCCAGGACAAATGGCCCCGTATAACAAACACGTTGGTAGAATGAAGCCGCCATCGCAAACTGATTGTCCGTTAGTTTAGTAGGAATCGGAACCTTATGTCTGGCTGTTGAATAAGCAATCTGAAGACTTGGCCCTCCAATTTTTTCCCTGATTATCTTCAGCAAGGCAGGACCACCATAATCTAATATTATTGCGAAGAAAGACTTTGTGTCGTCATTCCAGCGCTTTTTCTCATTAATGTTGTGGGCCAGAAGATCGGACACAATCGATATGAATTCAGTATTTTTTTCATCTTTTCTTTCCACTACTGCAGCCAGTTGTAATGCAATTTCTGGCAACTGCTGTTTTAGACATTTGCTTTTCAGATCATGCTGTAATCCGCAAATTATATCTTCTTTTACCGATAACTGTAGTCGAAGCTCGGCAATTCTTTTCCGATACAGTTCTGATAATGAGGCTTTCTCTGCTATATCTTGAATAAAAGAGGTAGCAATATCCCAATTGTTCTTGTTAAATTTTTCCTCAGACTCTCCTAACAGACACTGGAGCCGGAAAGAATCCCTTATCCTCTGGTTATTGTTTCTGCTTTCCATCAGAATATCTGATATTTGTCTTTCCATATGCCAATGTTTTTGCATTTTAGACAAAGCAGAAGACTGTAAAAATTTCTCAGTCTCTATCCTAGCTTCTGAAAGCCGGTTCATGTATGCCAGTTTTTCCTTGTATACGATCTCTTCAACTGGAAAATCCTGTGTTGAGTGTTCTTGATGTCCTCGCGATGGAGATGATTCGCTCATAACCATTTCACTCATCCTTTGTCCGAATTCCCTGTTCATTTCTCGGCTTGTATTTGCGACTGCCTGCGAAAATAGAAATCAAGAAAACATTGGGTCAGAAGATATAAGTTTGAAAACCTTATAAAGTGTTTAAAGACTCTGGAATAAAAACTAGGAAAGCATCAAATAACCTGAATAACGCACGCTTTATACCTCTTCTCTTTGTGCTAAGGACACCATTTCCGCAACCGCGACCGTTTTGGCATTTGCGCTCCGAGGAGTTGATGGGCTCGAGAAAGACTTCTGTTTGGTGGTTCCAAAATAATTTGTAAGCAGCTTATTTCCTGCAAAATTAGAAACATGTGAATTTTTGTTTGAACGCAAATCACAGCATACTGAGCAGATTCATTGGCTATACGAATCATTCGTAAAACAAATTAAAACAAACGGGGGAGAGTTAAGTCATGATTTTGATTGTGGCAAAAATTCAGAAAATATCCTTCCTTTCATAAAGGTGAATTAACACCCCGTTTAATACAATCCTTATTTTTTCTCGGACTTACAAAAAGGAAAGCAAAAAAAAAGAAAAAGATGTTAAACGCGGGAAACATGCTGGTAGGTCCTCTCCCCAGTATCTCTCACACATTTACTGGCTGCTAGCGCGAACGGAAATTGTGGTCATTCCAGCGTCATTTGTAGGTTCCTGCTGAATGAGCCAGACATTTGTTTTCTGGATCATCGGTTACACTGGTCGAGTAATGGAAGGCACTAATTTCCTTCAGGTTTTGGTAAATATTCCAGAGCAAGAACTGCCTGCCTTAAGGCAATTTGTCCAGGAACGGAGTGGAGAGATAAAAATGGTCGAGGCAGCTGTGGATACTGCTGGAAATGATGGTACGAGGTTGTTTGTACATTACTTTGACTTATACCTGCTTATACTTCTGAGTGGTTTTAAGTTTACGTTCTCTATGCAATAGTTTAAATTGCAAGATTTGGGCGGATTTATATCTTGCAGACCTTGTGAAATTGACACTGGATTGAGGATAAGATTGAATTTTAACCTTCCACGTTTTGCCCCCGAACAGGAAAAAACACGTGTGAGAAACACGATATGGCAGAGACTACGAACGCTGAATTAGAAGCAGCAACAGCCAGTACAGATGCCAGTGAAGTTCCTGAAACTAGCGGTACTAGCACTAGCGAAGAAAACATCTCCCCGAGAGATGTTGCATCGAAAATCTCTAAATGGCTACACTCAAAAGGAGTGTCGCAAACTTTCTTTGCTAAGACCGTGTTGAACCGCTCACAGGGTTCGTTCTCAGATTACCTGACTAAAGCGCCGAAGGAGTTGCCGACAACACATGGTAGAGCAATTTGGTTTACTTTGAGCGACTTCTTAAATGATCCCAAGAGACAAGTCGCGGTTATCAGTGAATATAAGAAAGGTAAATAGTCCTATTTTTTTGTATTACTAAGAAAATGTACTATTTTTTTGAACACTGTTTTATAGCTTGACACCTCAGCAGTGAAAATATCTGAAATAGTTATAGCTTGTCACCTTAACGGCTAGGCGTCAAAAGACCTGGCCTTAAAATGACCAAAGGTTAGGGATAGGGTCGTTTGACTTGTTTGACCCACTTAAAGTTTTTGCTTTGATTTGTTTTAGAGTCACTCCTAAATAAACCGCATCGGGAAGATGTTGATAGTGGGGAAAACAACGCGGAAAGCGTGCCCGCCAAAAGAGCGGCTAAACGATACAACGAGTTGGAGCTGTCCACGCTGGATTCGGTGTTCATTTCCTCGAATGGAATGCCAGAAAGAGGGGTGTTAGCAAGAACAGCGAAATTATTAAAAATCGAAGAAAAACAGGTACGTCAGAAATGCAGTGCATCAGTGAGTAAATTTGCTTACGTTTAATCGGTCAGATCTTGTCAAACATCATGTTTATGCTCACCTTTCGGTTTACTTGACCAAATATTACTGTTGTCGTCCAAATACCACCAAGCTTTTATTTTGTGCGACTCTTCCTTGGTATGGCGCTTCAACAGCCACATCGCTTTACCGTTATCTCCATAGGTTAAAGTCAGGCCACATGAAGTACATGTAATCGAGTTTTTAAAATCGCTGTCAGATGTCAGGGGCTTGAAATCGCGTTTCTGTAATTCTTGGTTCAGCTGATGAATGTCTTTGTGTGGAGCACTGTTGATAACTTGGAAACAATACCCACTTAAAATAATGCATATGAAAAGGGAGATATAAAGCGCCATAGCACCGACCTGCCTGTACAAGCGACTATTGCATGTAGTGCCTACGTGGATATAGGAAAAGGGTGCGAGTTCTTGCGTGCGGGCGCGTTGTAATCACATGACCTGTAAGGTTTCCCCGGTTTTTTAACTAATTTGACTTTCTCCATTTAAGCAGTTAACATACAGACATAATCAATTCTTTATTTCTTTATTTCAAATATATTTTTTTTGTAAATTCCAGGCAACGGTATGGTTTAACAACCACAGGAGAAAGCAAAAAGAGGGCACCTACAAACCCGGCCAGTACAGCAAAACACAGGGATCCGGAGGAGATTGCAGGGAGCAATCAAACTTATGATTAGACTGTCTAGACCAGGGTGCGTCTACAAGTGACTAACGTGATGAGAAGTAATAAAAATAATGATCATAAACTGATCACATAAAACTACTTGTCTACTATCTATTGTCTTGTCATCGACCCAGTCAACCCTGTTGGAATGAAGAATAACAGAAGAATAAATAACGAGATTATTATAGAAAATTATATTATAGATTATTATATAGAAAATTGTTTGTGTGCTTCTTATTGATCAC
>OX421450.1:25500179-25510179 GCA_949126865.1 Montipora capitata | reverse complement strand
ACCTAGAGGGATGGAATGATGTCACATCATTAGCTTTGTCAGGAGATAATCTTGCTATGTGTGTGGATGGAAAGATCTACGTTCACAATATTCCTCAGAATAACACGACACTCATAACCACTGGTTTGCGCCCAATTTCCTATAAAGTAACATCAGTTTCTTGGCTGGAAAGAGGCCTGGTCTATTGTGAAAGTCATTGCATTAAATTGTATGACAACAACATTGTGTCAGTGATCTCTGGTGGAAACCTTGAAGGAGATGTTGATGGGCCAGCATCACATTCATTGCTCTGTCAACCGGTAGGAATCTGCAGATTCAGGATCTGGTTCCATTAAGTTGATAAACAGACCTCTTCACGGTATTGTTGAATTCCTGAGTAATTTACAGACACTTCTAACAGCCTTCCACATCCATGCAAAAGGTAAATCTCTAGTGACAACGCATCACACAGTCAGTGAGGCAATTGAAATGATTAACCAAACACTTGAGCTGCTCATTAAAAGCCAAGAAACTTCAGCATCTTAGTGAACATTTGGTGACCAATGGCCCTGAAGGTACCGTTTCGTAAAAGTGTTTCAAGTCACTGGAGCTTTTGGAGAAATCCTTGCAAAAGAATGGAGGATAACATTAAAGAACTCTCTACATACCCGGGCTTTAATATTCAGCTTAATTTGGTAGCACTTCTTACTCTCCACGTCGAAAATCAACACGCCGTGACCCATTTTAACCGTGATACATTCAGTCTTTATGAATATGCCCTTATATTTGGGTCATCAGTCGAGGAAGCAGTGAACCGTGTCTCAAAATGGGCTGCAGCATACTACAATCACCTGGCATCGTATTATAAGCTTCCATCAACTAGTGCAGTGACATTGCCAAAGATAAGCATTCCGAAACCTGCTGTTTTACAAGTCCTTACAAGGAATGAAGAAGCCTTAATGCGATTAAAATTAAATTCAAATGTCAACTTCAAGTTCCATTGTAAATTTGATATTAGGATGTCTGGTGTTAAAGAAAATGCAGAAAACTGGCCGCAGTGGCTTCACGGTTGAACAACGAAAAAGTGTCATCCACATATCTAAACCAAATGGAGGAACGAAAATCTGCATTAGTCAACCATTTCTGTTCAAAGTCACACATGAAAATGTTCGCCAACACCGGGCCTAGCGGAGACCCAATTGCAACGCCATCGATTTGGTCGTAATAATGACCATCGAATACAAAGTGGCTTTTCTTGGTTGCAAAATCAAGCAAGGTTTTGAGGACATGAAGCGCAGATATGGTATACCACAGGTTTCGAATTTGAGCTATGACAGTGTAATCTTCAATTATTCGCATCGGGCTTTGACAGAGGCTGAAAAAATGGTTTTGCGTTTCTGTCTTCCATCGAAAGCTGTTGACATAGTAAGCGTAAAATGCTCTTTTGAAATGCTCTTCCGTGATCCTATTGGTTTGGGTCATTTATTAACAAGTGAGGACCAAGACAGATTAAAATGTCAACTCAAAAGTGGTTCTTACAGTTACATCTACTCTTATGATTATTCTAAACAAAAGCGAATTCTAACTAAGGATGAATGAATGGTTTTTAACGATTTGCGAAATGATACTTCTATTATTATTACTAAACCTGACAAAGGAAATGGTGTTGTGATTGTAAACAGACATGATTACCTCAACAAAATGAAACAGTTGATTTCCGATGGAACGAAATTTAATTTGTTGTCGCACAACCCAACCAAGTCTAGGGAGAATAGTCTTATTTCCTATCTTCGTAACCTCAAGCAAGATTGTATAATTGATGAAGCTACATTTAGAAAAATCCTTCCTTGTGGATCTACTGCTGGTGTTCTTTATGGTCTTCCTAAAGTCCACAAAACTAGTTGCCCCTTTCGCCCGTTTGTCTCCTCAGTTAACACATACAACTACAATCTTGCCTCTTTTGTTGTTAATGTCCCTAAACCGATCTCCACAAACCAATTCACATTTACATTTACATGTATTGGGTTCACTATTCCACACATAGAGGACAATAATGTTTTAATATATTTTAATATTTTTTCGATCAGATGTTAACATTGTGGAAGATGAAGAAGAAGAAAAAACGATGATAAGGAGAAAGAACAAGGGCAAAAAACCCCTAGTAAACAAAAATTCGTTCATCGAGAGCGAACAATACGATAGAGGATACGATACTGTTTTAGCGACTTCGCTACGCGATGACAACAAAAATCTTAATGTGTGGTGTCCGAGTAAATGCAAGTTACCATGGTGTAACACACCCAATGAATACTGGTCGATGTTGGCCAATACGACAGTCAATGTATTGGATCGTTTTAAACCCGGTCGAAACGGTAAAATACCTAAATGCGAACACGGTGTCGAAGCGAGTTTAACTCTATATAGATATACACACAGAAGAGACACCGTTAAAACAGCTAATGATCCAAACGCAGAAAAACACATGGAATTGCACGATCAGTTTTTTTCCAATGTGAACTCAGTCAAAACTATGTGAAGGTTGTGCGTGAAAAACGCCAATATTACGTCCAACAGAATAAAACATTTCTCTGGGGGTTTCAACGAGAGATAGAGGAGCAAATGGCCAAAAAACGTTTTAAATCAGGTGGTGATTTTCAAAGACGAAAAACAAAAACAAAGCAAAAAGAAAAAAACAACACTAAGATCATAGCTGCAACAAATTTGCTCTACAACTCTCAAAACAACAACGAACTATTTGATAAGCAATGTTTTTCTTTTATTAATCTATTACATCATAGGGTTAGACGAAGATGACACTAGCCTCTCCATTCAGCTATTAAGCACGTTATTTCTAGGACAACGTTTATTTGAAACAAGATTTGACTCTATGGAAGCAAAATTAAAAGACATGTTTGATCTAGTTTTAAACATCGGCAACGTGGTGGATAAAAAATCCCAACTTTTTACTTGTTCTCTCTTTTTTCCAGAATTTGAATCTTGTTTTTGTTGTTTGAAACCAACACAATATGATTTTGTTCATGGTGTGGGGCAAATCGTAGAATAATCGAAATTCGTTATAATGGTAGATCCTAAAATTTTCTCGTTTTTTTTTTAGAATTTGGATACTGTTTTTACTGTTTAAAACCAACTAAATACGATTTATTTGGTATTTTGTTTTGTTGTTTATCGTGTAGAAACAGTCATAAATTAGTCGAATTTCGTTATAAAGGTAATAAAATAATGATTTTTTTTCTTTTCATGTTTTAATACGAGATTTGTTACGCTATCTTGAACTATGTCGACAATCGTTTCACATCTTGAAGCAAAGACTAGATTATTTACAAGAAGAAATACAAACAATAAAGCAACATCTAAAGAAGGAGTAAAAGAGATTTGATGTAAGTAGGAAAAATAAAAAATAAAAAGTTTCATTTTATTTTTGTAGACTGGTATTTTATTCCATGTGGATTCTGTGGGAGATGGATTAACGCAGCCTAAGCTAAATCTGTTTTCGTAATAAATAAAAACACATTAACAGTCACTGAATATTTAAGATGTGCTACCTGTTATTAATTGTTTCTTTTTTTTTTTTGAGAATGTTCTTTTTACGGTACTAATAAAAACTTGCTACTTAAAATAGATCTACATAATCATTTTGGAAAACATAAATTTCAATGTTGAACAACTTAGAAATAATAATAAACTAATTTGTTTTAATTGTTATACGAGTAAACATTTTTCATTTTTCGTTTTAGATCACAAAGCAATGTAAAAAGTAAAGTTTATAATAATTACTCGAAATAATTCTTGTTCGAATAGATCTGCTGTGTCGGAAGTGTGAATACTCTACAAGATATCTAGATAGTATCTTCTGTAAAGATTGTTTAAACGAGTGCGGTAATTGTGAATTTTTTAAAATTACCTGTTTCGACCAAAGAGGTCAAAAATATGTGTGACTATTGTTGTCAATTTTGTCCTTGTACTAATGCAATATTAAACCAGGATGTGTTTGAAGATCAATGATTTTTGGTTTGTTTTGTTATAGTTCGTAGGAGTAACCGTTTATTGTTATGCCCTCAGCAAGAACAAAACAAAATGAATATTTTTGCTAAACCCACGAAACCAGCACCTAAACCAAAAATATTTTTTGTTGAATCAAAACCCATCGTGGACGAGAAAGTGTTAACATATGATAATTTTGGTTTGATAATACAAGGCCGAATACGCTGTGACACATGTACTAGTAAAATGAATTAAGGCATATTTCATACTTAAATTCTCAGGTATAAGACTACAGAAATAAATTTACTAAATCAACGGCTAACAACAACAAAAACTGGGTAAGATCACGGATAAATTCTGTACATAAGACTGATAGTCCACACTTTTTGTTTTTTCAGAGAAATGCCTGGTGTGTCTTCTTCAACCATTAACTAATCAACCGGTGATCAAAATGACTGAAAATAACTTGAGTTGGTCGTCTGACGACAACGATGATAACTTCACCTCATTAAGGATGAGTTGTATGGTATGCCTGGTTTGTTTTCAAGCGTTAACGAAACAACATGTTATAAAGATGACTATAAATAATGAAAAAATATGTGGTAACGTGTTAGGCTGGTCATCTGATGATGGTGATGATTGTAATCCATTAAAAATGTGTTGTTATTGTTGGGTTTTTTCAGAAAAATATCGTCGCTTAAATCATCTAAAGTGTTTACGTTTTGCGCCTCTGTTATTTTTTTGTGGTGTGGGGAGAAAAGAAAAGCAGCCGTGTACTGGATTTTGTGGTATAAAAATGCTTTTGAATTCCTTGGCGAACGATCGCAGTGATACAAAATGCATGTCGCACTATTTTAGATCCAAAAAACTATGTCTGGATTATGCGAACATGACCGTGTTGTTATGTCGTAGCATCAATTTACCATTTCATAGAAGTGACACTTTTCCCGTTTCAATGGTAGAATTACTTCTTATATTTAAAACCAGTCATTTGTTTTCGGATTTTTATCTAACCATTTTATCCTACGATAACAATCACCAAATAACGACTTCTGAAGTCGATTTACAACTCCATAAGAAACCGATTTTTTTATTAGTCGTCTAAAATCACTATGCCCATATTTTCAACGTACGACCTTATTTGTTATATCATAAATTTGAATATTGCGTCACCCGTTGTAAACAAACGGAAAGACACAAATGGCGGATAACACCTGATTATATGGTGACATTGAAATGTTTTAATTGTGATTCGTTTCATTACAAACACGATCCCAATAAATTTTGTATTTTTGTTTAATAGGATTACGTGAAAGAAAGAGATGTCATTTTTGTTCTAAAGTTATTCACGTAATAACTCACTATTGTGATTTTTTAAAACGACGCTTGAGTTATGCTACGAGTGTCACGCAAAACACGATAGCATAGTGTGGGGATTTGCTAGGCAATGAAACCCAGTGATTTCTTTTTCATTTCAAAACGTAATCCCAATGTGATTCGTGTTTTATTCGTCCATAGGTTTGCTTCCAACACAGGGGTGTACTTTATGTTCTAATGATCTTCGTAATCACATAATAAGTCACTATTGTAGTATTTTTAAAACGATGTTTAAATTATGTTAAGCTTGCCACAAAACCCACATTATGATAGTCAATAAAGTATATTTCAAAGGTGGTAGAAATGGGAAATGTGTGGTGTGTGGCATTTTGTTAAAAGATGAAGAACGTGAAGAACGACCATTTCACAGGTGTCCCTTACACCCAAATTGTCGTATAATGATCTGTAGTCAGTGTCTAGAACGGAATTGGAATCACGTGGACATTACAGTGAATACGAATATTTTTAATAATAGTTAACTATGTAAGCTTTATAAGGTAAATGATTTTTTTCTTTTAGATAGTAAAATCATACGTTCATTAGAACCCTCTAGATGTGTCAAACTACCTCCTTCACAGTTGTGTGGTGGACTGGATACGAATGACAACGGTTACGAGTGTATGTATTTTTAGACGGTGACAGAGAGCGCTCTTCTAAATGGATACGTGTGAAACAAAATGAAAGAATGATACGTTTGACCATGGATAAACGGTTACGCCCTTCGGGACTAGATAGTCTTACGAGAACAAAGGACGATCCTTTTTTATTTTTATTTTTTTATTTGTTTAATTTTTTACAAGACAGGTTTTTCTGGAAATATAACCTAATTGTCTTTGATCATTTCAGTAAAGAAGCCATCCTTAGAGATTATAGCGATATCGATCTATCTAAAACGAGTATTTTTATATTAAAAATAAACAATCATTATGCGTACATAGATAAGCTACGTGTATCTAGGTTTTCCGTCTGTTATTTTTTTATGTTACACATGTGGGAGTTTTGTAAGACAAGAAATAATCCACGTAATCCCTTTGTTGTATATTTTAAAATGTGTGAGGTGTGAAAATGAAAACTTGGGTTTCATTAAAACAATTTTTTCAAAATTCACTGAGGTACTCGATGTCATCAATGCTGCAATTATACAAATCCGTGATACATCACGAAAGTTGGTATTCCATCGGTCTTCTACCTCTGTGTCAGCGATGTTATGTTCATCACATGAAAAACAAACATTTTTGGTGTTCTCTTGACCCATATTAGAAAGCAAATTTTTTTTTTTTAGGTTTTTACGCTTTATGCGATGGGTGTTTTACACGTTTGGGAAATCCGCGTTTTGTGAAAAGGGATAAAAAAATTAGAGCGTTTGCACTAAGTAACACACAGCTTAACTTTTACTGTAGAAAGTGTTTGTATTTTTTCAGAAGATGAATTGCAGGGGATCGTAGATAAATGTTATCATTGCGGGAGAAAATCGTATTATATCTTTTCGTTTTATGAACAACCTACTTGTGGTTATTGTTATTCTGACTACTGCGATGCGATGATATTTAATCACGTTATATAAAGTTTTAATTTTAGATCAAAACTGTATTTTCTGTTTGAATGGAAGACGTATTGATACATGTATCGAACTAAACAGAATATGTTACTATACTTATTGTTTACACTGTAGTAGAATTTATTATTTGTGTGGCCACTGCAATAGATTCTCCCTATCTTCTTATAATGTTTCTCCTCATGTAATGACGATAATATGTAGACATTGTAATTGGTTTCAATGTCATTTTTTCTAGATGTTTGTTGTCCTACCTCCTGAATCCTGTTCCTGAATGATAAAACGCCGGGGAGCCCCGCGGCTAACAAATCATTTCTCTGATTGCTCTGTTTCCAGCGGGGTTGTCGTGATGGTGCAGTGGTTAGCACACCTGACAGGTAATCCAGGGAATGCGGGTTCGATTCCCACTCACGGCGTATGTGTCTTTCATGCAAAATGGAGCAGTCAGTATTACGTACTGGCTCGTGACTACATCGTTGGATTTCCAGTTCTTCATTACTCGGGCCCCGTAGGGGCTCGAGTTATAAAAGACGTTAGATTTCAGTTTTTTTTTTCCTGTGCAGCAAAATGCACACTAGAAAAACGTGGCCGTGTTTGATTGGGCAATGCACAATAGAAGCCACGTGGCGCGGTTTACTTTGGTTATTTACAGTCAAACCAAGTGAAGCGTACCCCTCAATATTGCATTAATGAACTGATTATTTGAAACTTGAACCCGCTAGTCGTTTCAAGAATGCAATAATGAATTGATTATTCGAATATTGAACTCGCTCGCTCGATCCAAGAATACGGCTAACGGGTTCCGTTTCCGAAAAATCGATTCAGTATTGCATTCTAGAAAAGACTAGTAGGTTTGAAACCTACTAGTCGCAACAGTGAACTGATTTTTCGAAAACGGAAGCCGTTAGCGAATTTAGCCGTATTCTTGGATCGAGCGAGCGAGTTCAATATTCGAATAATCAATTCATTATTGCATTCTTGAAACGACTAGCGGGTTCAAGTTTCAAATAATCACTTCATTAATGCAATCTTAAGGGGTACGCTAAAATCACTTGGTTTGACTGTAAAGCAAACCACGTAGTCCAAGATCATGAAGAGCTCTGTGATGCGTTGTTTGGGTTACTGAAGATCGGCATTGCGTTGGCTTAATCGTTTTTTCTTGGGGCGCTCAAAGCACATACAAAGAAAGGCATACGCTTTTCGCGTTAGACCCACACTAAAAGATGTCAAGCGTCAGCTTCGAAACGGGTCGTTCCGCGAACTGAATGAAACAAGAATATACTCGAATGTAACTGAAATGGACGCAACTATTGAAAGTGATACAAGTCAAAACATAAATTCTTTAATAAGCAGCGGGTACCTTATTGACAACTACTCTAAAGATGACAGCGACAAAGAAAATAACTCCACAAACAAATGGACGCTATATTGGAATCTTCTGAAGACAAAGGAAAATCATTTGCACAACGAACAAATGGCCTCACGCTTGTACCATTTTCACCGCGAACAAATAGCCTCCCGCTCAGTGTACCATTGACTACGGAGATAAGTTTTTTGTCTATTACGTTTTTTTCTTTTTCATTGTTAAACAGTTTGTTTCTTGTAATGGTCTAGCTTATATCCTTTGTTCAAAAAGCCGTATTAGCGATCGTGTTCACTGCCATCTTGTGTGTATAGGTCTGTTCTAGTTTCACAAGATTTGATGTCATCAGTGGAAAATGTGATCAGCTCTTTAGAAAATAACTTTGATGTAGTTTGAAAGGCTGTACAGTTATTTGATTCTCAATGATAATAAAGACTTCATTCCGAAGGAGAAATACAGGTCTCGATAAGCAAAAGTTGTTTACTTTTGTTTTGATTTGCGTGAGCATCGACATAGACGTGCCCGAGAACCAAGCAGAATTACAGAGAAAAGGCTGAGACGTCTATTTTATAACAGCAGAAAAAGGAGGAAACTTGCAGGAACGTATTTGGGTAACAACGTACCGAGGTCATCCACACTTCATCGTATTACTAGCAAGGGAGATCACTTCCTCGTAAACACAACAAAAATATCTACCTCAGGTATGCGTTTAAATCTAAGCACGTGGTACAGTGTAATATGTACCACTTTTCCAAAAAGCGTGGATGAACAGGTAAATGCAAAATGAAACTTAAATTTATGCAGAAATCAGGAATACCCGGTGTGATTTGTAAAATAATGTTTTGTTTTCTCAGAAACGAAACGTATCTATTTTGAATTTAGGGTGAACTATTTACACAGCGAGTTAGAGTGGCCAATCGAAACAGTGTGTAATTGGAAATCTAAACATCTACGAGATACAAAAACAAACTTGTGAACACGTAAACCTAAAATATTCCAAATCATAACGCTGACAAACACAAAGGCGAAAGAAATGGATTATGCATAGGACGTTTTGAATATCTGAATGATTTTGGGTTAGATGAAAGCGATATATTTTTAAAAATTCCCAAGTTATCCCTTTTCGTGTTAATTAGTAATGCAAACAAGTCTTAGTAATAAATTGGATTAACGAGGAACCAGTGATTGTAAAGCTAGTAATTGCCATGGTTCGTATGTAACACGTAATCATGAGACGATTCACGGAAAACGGAATTTGAAATGTTATACAGGGGTAAGTATTTGAAGGTAAAATAGGTATTTGTTGACTTTGTTCTTCTTTGTTCTTTATTGTGCACATAAACGAGTATATGTTTTTCTCTTTAAATGAGATTTTACTGCCCTATCAGTAAAATACGATTAATGACACGTGACCGTACTCGCGTTCTTTGTAGTCGGCCGTTCAAGGTCATAAAATCAACGGTTTTGTTGTAAATAAAACGAGGACATAAAGACTTTTCCAGATCTCAGATTATAACGTACACCTGCATTGGCCAAATCTGTTGTAGCCTCATTCATTATTGCTAAAGAGCACGTGTAATGCCTACCTGCTACATAGTAGAACCTGTGCAACTGGCTACTTTAATAAACAGAGTCTAGCTATAAAAGCCTCAGTCAGCCGTCCAAGGTTCACCTGGCAGTTTGTCTTCTATAGTAAACCAACTAGCTGTTTGCAATTTGTTAAA
>OX421450.1:25490179-25495179 GCA_949126865.1 Montipora capitata | reverse complement strand
CACACGTGTCAAAAGATAAGTAAAAAAAAATGGCTTCCACGCGTTTATTCGTTACGCATGAGTGACCCCTCATGTCTCTTAAAACACAGGCCCACTTTGACCCTTTATACTACTAAAGAGGCTGTTTTTCAGGTACAATTAACTGACCAAAACATTGCATTCGTTCAATTATCGATCGTTAGATTGATTTATTGACATCTGTTTTCTATATTAGGTGGAAAACAAACATTAAAAAAATAAGAAACTTTAAAGTTAAGTAAGGCAACCATATTAAACGTCGATAACTCTTAACAGTTATTCAACTGACAAACCTGACGTCGACGGTGCACTCATTTTACTCCCCCCTCACCATCAGTGCTCCGTTTTAGGGCTATTTAAAGCTACTTAAGCTACACAGATAGATAGATAGATAGATAGATAGATAGATAGATAGATAGATAGATAGTTTATTAAAAACTGCATCGCAGCCAAAGGCTGAATTACGCAATTATTTACAAATGCTTTACAATACTTAAAAAATTACAAATGAATCCTACATAATAAGTCGAAAACTGATTATTAAGACAATATTAAAAATTCCATATAAAGTATTTATGTTAAAATATGTTAACTTATAAAGTATGTATATATATGGGATAAAACTACAGCCTGGACTGTTTGGACATCGCATATATAAAACTGTTTCTTGTTCTGTTCGTACAAAGCTTCGGCATATTAAAATGGCGCGGTCGTCTTAGGTTATAGCGTGAGTTGTCATAGTCTGGTGGAAGGAGCGCTTTCAATTTATGGTTTGGATCGCTGACAATGTTATCAAAAAGCTTGCTGCATAGTACGTAATGATGCTCCAAAATGGCTGTTACCCCCACCTCTATTGCCGAGTTGCACTTTCCTGATGTTATTATTGATATTGCTCTTTTCTCGAGCCTTACCAGCTTGTTCTTTAAGTACTGGGGGAGACCGTTGAAAGACAGGTGCTGCATAATCTATAACAGATCTCACGAACGATACATAGAACGTTGCTAGATCTTGTTTCGGAACTCCTGCTCTTTTTAACTGAGTTAGGAAATAGAGTCTCTTGCTCTCAGAACGGAGAGAAGTCGAAACAAGGATGTGAGATCCCGGAATCGAACTCAGGACCTCTTGCACTAAGGCCGCGCACTAACCGACTGTGCTATCCTCGCTCCATGCAAGTACATGCAAGTGTTCCAAGACTAAAATCCAATTTTACCTACTATTACGTCATCTGTGACGTAAAAGTCAAGTTCCAAGTAAGTGTTAAAGAATTACTGATTCTGCACTTACAAATAAATGAAATTCCGGAGCAACTACACAATACAGGGCCACACAGGCACAGCACATGCAAATTACGACGACGCTACAAAACAATAGGTTTAGTGAGCAAAAACAATGGCTTTGCACGCTCTGCACGTGCGTTTTACATTTTGGTACATTTCTTTGCCGTCATCTCCTAAATGACGACGTGAAATGACCAAATTCAAGGTTCTGTGGATGACGTTAGCACATGACGATGAATTTTCAGTTCTCTCTCTACGCTTCCAACTGACTCATACCAGTTTAATTCCTCGACAGTTACTACACATTTTTAAAAGCAAAACGACATGAAATAGTTTCGTAGTGATATGAATAACGCGAACTTGTATTCAAAAGAAGTCCTCGTTGCCGTCGCCGTCCTCGTTTCGTAAGCTCCCTACTAGGGACCTTAAGCAACCACGACGAGTTTGTGGACGACGACAAGAGTACCCGAACGGGGTCTGGGTCGAAAATGTCGTTGACGGCGGGAAAAACAATTAGTTCCTCTTGGGCAAAGACAAACGATATAAAAGGATGGGAGCTGCACTTACCACAGGACATTACACCCCCCTCGTGGAAAAGAAACGTGTGATGGCACGAAGAAGAAGAAAGCACGTGATCTGACGTCCAGGCATTCGAAAACGACGACAACGCGGAGGCATCCTTCCATTGCTTGCTTTGGCGATTCCTGGTCTGATTGCAGCAGGGAAAGCAGCAGCGTTAGGAGGTGTGGGAGCCGCGGCTGGTTACGGTGTCAAAAAAGGGTTGGAAGCCACCACCCGACGACGAGGTTGACGTTAAATATAAAGGGAACCTATCCAAAAAACCAAGGATCGTCTCATCATGTCTTGGAATATTGGACGTCAACTCCCGTTTCTTCGGAGTATCTTGAAAGCAGCAGATCATCAGACACGTCGCGAACGCTTGCAAGCGGCCAACGCGGATCAGATCAATGCTTTGAGCGAATTGGTCATGAACACGCTTCGTGGACAGATTCCCGTATCGTCGTCCACCCTGACCAAGTTACGACCACATCAACAAGCACTGAGAGACGTGACCCACCGTAAACATTCCTTGAAAAAGCGACGTCAGATCATGATGAGTCAGCAAGGTCGGGGTCTTTGGCAAGGTTTGAACACGGCGTGCAACCATTGCCTGCGAGGTGGACCCGTCCATAAAAGAGCGTTGGTGGGTCATGAGGTGTCATTGTGATCCAGTTCTGGCAAGAATTGCATACAATCTGTCCACACTGTGCCTCCAACATGGACGATGGATGGTGTGATACGTGGACGTACGGTCCTCGTTCGATTTGTGCGATGAAAGATCATATCCCACATCTTCGAAATCGCGAATGTGAAAAATGTGAGATCATACGTCAATTGACCGACCAACTTCAAGAACAGAATAAAGATTTAAGTCAACTCGAACGAAAGCTGGGCGATCTGAAAAATCAAGTACATCAATTGGAAGGGCATTTGGAACGAGAACGTCAAGAGAAAGAAACCCTCTACTATAAAAACGAGGCATCGCACGAATGTTGGGACAACGACGTCATTCCTGGGTTTCAAAAACGGGTGTTGGTGGATCCGGAACGGCTCCGTAGGCTGGAGCAAGTGTACAAAGAACGTTTGACCAATAATTCTCAAGTGACCAAAGCCGCACGTCTGGCTACTAGAGAGGACGCCCTTCTCGTGGCAGAGGACATCCTACCGGCCATGAAAGAAGCGTTGGTCAAACCTTTGTCGTGCGAAGTGCGTAAATGGACCAAAGCCGTTCGATGTCCCGTGGGTTCTGGAGAAGGTCCTGGTGGTGGTGCAGGTGGTGCCGACGAGGACGAGGACGTGGAAGGAGACGCGTTTACGCAACGCAAAGCCCGTTACAGATCCTGTTGACGCAACTGGTGAAAAAGAAGAAACGACCTGCAGCAGCAGCTGAGGCGGGACCTCTAGCCACGCCGACTGCTGCGGGTCCACCTCCTAAAGTGAAGAAACGTCTTTGTTTTGTGACCCCTAAAAAGACCACGCGGGTACCCAAAAAGAAAGCAAAGAAGAAGAAAGCCACCCCCAAGACGATGACCCCACTCGTCGATTGGGGTGAACTCCCTTTTGGTGGAGATCCCATGTTGGGTGAGAGTGTGGCTGAGATGATGGAAGGGACGGCCCCATCCGCCAAGAAGAAAGCTCGCAAAAAGTGAGGTCGTCGCCCGACGACTTCTAATGACAATACTTACATTTACATGGAGGAAAAATGAAAACAACGTAGAAGAGATAAAGGAAAAATACAATGTTACAGCGTTTTCAACTAATTAACCCTAAAAAGTTTTACAAAATTGACTACTATTTGCAAAGCAAAATAAAACACGATACAACAAAAACATAAGGGGTCTGTCCTACCAACTAAAAGGTGCTTTGCATTTGCATTTGTTTCTGCATTACTTTTAACTGTTGGAACTTTTGGAATTATTTAATAACAGCAAATTTTTTATTTGTCCGAGGGGCAAGGTTTAAGAGAGCTCCATTTGTTTTTGAAGGAGGACATATTGTTGTTATTAGAGGCAATCTCTTTTTCAATTTCCATGGAGTTCATAACAGTTTGTATATAAACCAGTAGCACAGGGTTGCAGTTATTTAACTTACATGTGTAAATATATCGTTTGGCGATAAGGAAAAGGTGATGTAGAAATAAATCAGAGATATTATCAATTAGTCCAAGACAGGTAAGAGGAGAGAAGGCAATGGATTTGTTTAAGGTGATGTTTTGAGTTATCCATTGACAAATGTCTTTCCAGGGTTTTTGGGTGTAATTGCAATACCAGAACAAGTGGGCAAGGGTTTCAGTAAATTCCCCGCAGAAAGAGCGGGAGTCTGTTTGTTTTAAGCCGATTTTAAAGAGGAAGTCGTTTGTTGCTATTCGTCTGTGGAGGAACATGAATGGGAACACTCGTAACTTTGTTTCTGTTGTACACAGAAAGGGGAGGCGGTATGTATTCTCCCAGTTCACGTTCGCATTTCCTATTATATTTTCCTGAGACAGCCAATTTCCCTGGCTTTTAGAGGGGTGGTGGCCTTTTTTTCGATAATGGATTTGTAAACGGTTTTACAGGCTTTTTCTGAGGCTAATAATGTTTGCCCAAAGGTCTTAGTTTTGGGTCCTCTGTTAGGTTGTTGAGAACACTTTTGCCTGAACAGTTTAACGGCTGATACTACCTTATAGAAGAATTCTAGAAAGTTAGTTTTGATTTTATATTTAGCGGTAAATGCAGTATAGCTTAATATAGAATTTCCGTCCGCATCAAGGATGTCTTTAACATCTTTCACACCTGCGGTGAACCAGGATTTATAGAGAATTGGCTTGTTCTCTGTTCTTACGAGGGAGTTGTGCCAGATCTGAGCTGACGTGAAATCTAGATTGTTGTCCTTATAATTTCGGGTCGTCCAATAATCCATGATCTCAGCTAAAAATGGATCTCGCAGATTAAGTAAACGAACGTCTTTAGGGCTTAAGTTCCCCCAGAAAACTAATTTCCCTCCAAATTGTGCTAGTTGATGATTGGAAAAAAACTTCCATTTCCCTGTATCTTGATCATCTAAATAGCTTTTTACCCATTTCATTTTTAAGGCCTGGTTAAAACTAGCAATATCGATCATCTTTAGCCCCCCTTACTGTAATCGTTGATCATTTCTGTTCTT
>OX421450.1:25457679-25487679 GCA_949126865.1 Montipora capitata | reverse complement strand
GTTCTGAACTTCCTTCAGAGAGTTTTTGTGAGTAGTCAGCCTTCCTCCCCTCTTATCATTTTGGACGTCCAATACTAGATTAAAATCGCCACCCAGGATAATGTCCTCGCACTCGAAAGAGAGGAGGTGGCTAAGAACATTTTTAAAAAAATTCGGATTGTCATCGTTTGGCGCATAAATGTTTCCTAAGGTTATAGTCTTATTTTCCAGTTTCAAATCTACTAAAATAAATCTTCCATCTGGATCAGAAAATTGTTTCTTGATTTCGAATTGAAAGTTGTTGTTAAACAGGATGCATACCCCTGCACTTGAGCTAGAAACACTACTAAAAATAGCTGAGAAGCCCCATTCTGATGACCACAGTCGTTCTTTTTCTTTGGTGCAGTGAACTTATTGAAGAAAGAATATCCCAAATTTTTTCATTCTGAGCCAGCGAAAGCTTTCACGCCTCTTAAAGTGCCCATAACCTAAAAAGTTTTATTTTCCTATTTGAAAGTCCATATTAAAAAATGAACTTTGGCGAAAGAATTTTTTACTTCCAGCGAGAGGCGAATTTTCTACAATTTTTTCAATCCTACTTTTATTTGGTACACCCCTTCCACTGGTCAGGACCTCACGGGCTCCCTGTGACGTACATTAAGGAATGCTTGTTGGCGTGGGTCTTATCTTTCGTTACTAATCAATGCCAAGGTATCGCTCAGCCATCGTTTTTGGTATTTTTCAGTCAACAAAAAAATCAATCATGCTTATATTTCATCAAGGAAAGTGCCTCTGAATCTGGAAGTGAATAAACTGGCGATTTAAAAAAAAGAATTTGAGGCGAGTAGTTGCCATTCTCGACGAGTCAGCCAGCGCTAGCACTGAAACCCAGAAATACACGGAACCCTACGTGGAAAAACAATTAGCAGACGAGGAATGGCTACAAAATTACAGAAAAGAACAAGAGGATAGGGAAGGTCTCGCGAGGGAATTAAAGTCAACGCTTATGTCTGATCCTGTAAGCGAATCTCATCCGCCTTCAACGATCTTTTCGTTTTGCTGTCCATACAATGCTGAAAGTCATACTCTTTGAAGAGAATCTAGCACAGTGAAGAAGTTTTACCGGGCTTCATTTTACCAAGACAAAATCTGCAGCCATTTTTCCTTCTTTTTTGAAGTATTGCGTTTTGCGAGTCGAAGGATTCCTACGTATACTTTTTTTTTTTTTTAGGATCAGCTGTGTTGTTACATCGAGTGGTTACGCATCTTTTAGGCATTTTCAAGGGAATTATTCCTTACTATACTGTTTATATCGCTATTCCTTTTTCACTTGAAGTCACATGTTCCTTAATCTACGTCACAGCAGTATTGTGACCGGGAAGAATCGATAGAAGAGTAAGGCGAATGGTGAGCCAAAATGGCGGCAAATTTGAATGTTTTCTAATTTCATTTTCAAATCGCGTTTTGGGAAAATCGCAATTTTTTTTTCGTGAAACGTCTATGAGATATGTGTAGATTCAGATGACTAAGTGAGAAAAATTAGGTTATGGCACTTTAAGGTTGTTGGATAAGCCCCTCACATTAAGAGAACAGATTACCAATTGGTTGGCTGGACTTTGACACCAAACTCCGATGGCATGTCGATGGGCAGGACTTCTAAGCACAGTCAGAAAAAGCACACGACCTGACGGCAGGCCTTGCCTCCCAAGACCCGGCGACGACGGCGCCAGAAAGGGGGCAAAGTGGATCTGCAAAAGCTGTTGGAGAAAACGGGCATCGAATTTCATTGGCCAGGGTACCAGTACATGGGACCGGGGACGAATTTGAAAAAGAGACTAAAGCGTGGCGATCCGGGCATCAATCGGCTGGACAAGATTGCCAAACAACAAGACATCAATTATTCCCAGGCCAAGAATTTACAAGACAAATGGAAAGCCGATGCAATATTTTGGAAGGCCATCAACCATCTCCCTGGCAAGAAAACCTGGACCGAAGCCATTGTGAAGAGAATCATGCAAGGGAAACAAAAACTCAAATTGTAAAAGACTTTAATGGCTGACTCACGTTGTTGTTGTTGTTGTTGTTACAAACATTAAAAAAGCCAAGTTCTTGACTTCCATGTGTCTGGTCTTTATTGATCCAAGTCTTCTTCCGCAACGTAGTGAGCTCCAAACCACTCTCTCTGGCCTTTAGGAGACATCAGACCACTAAGGTTTTTGGGGTACCCCCCAATCCCCTGTCATCAGGTCGTGAAACCTTACAAGTCAGGCCATACATACCGAGCGAATGAGCTGCTTCTTGTTCACGTGCTGCAAAAGGTCACCCAAGGTCAGTGATTTTCTACCCCCAGGGAAACCTGACCTTTAAAAAGAACGCAGCACGCGGTTTTCCGTTCATTTGAGTTACGATGGACCAGCAGCAGCCAGAACCAAGTGGACTTAGGTCCCTTTCGTGTGACGTCTGCCAGCAAGACTTCACCAACCAACACAACCTCGCCAGACCAGGGTTCACGCTGACTGTTTGTGGCGTTGTCCTCAGTGTGGACGAACGTTCAATTGTCAAGACAACTTCCATCGACACGTCCAGAACTGTCGAAAGCGCCAACAAGACCAGTCCAACGATGAGACACTACCCACCAAGCAGCGTTGGGAAAGTCACAAGTGTCCAGAATGTGGCCATACGTTCGGGAAAGCCCTCTGTCTAGAACGACACCGGGTGCAGATCCACAAGCCTACGCGGTGTACTACCTGCAGTGGACAGTTTCTTGGAACCCGTACGCTGACGGCCCACCGACGGATTGATCATCCCAAACCGTTCGAGTGTGATCAGTGTGGGCGAACCTTTGCTCGTTTGAACAATCTCACGCATCACCAAACCGCAAAACATCCTGCGGCTCTGAGACAGAGCGGTGGTGGTGCAGCAGCAGCAGCAGCCCCTGTGAATGAACCACCTAATTGGAGAGCCATGGCGGATCCCATACAGTATACATCCCTCCCAGAGGCAGAACGCAGTCCCTTACCCATCTACGAACAAAAATGGGCACAAATCTGCACGCAGTTTCGTCGCAACAACCGTCTTCACGACTGGTACAACTTTCATTTGCGCGATCTGCAACCGGCGACGATGATGAACCGTTTGAATGACATCTTTCGGGATCAGCGAACAGTTTGAAGTTGAACTTGTCTTTTGGTTTTCTCTTCCGGAACCAAGAGACCGGGGACTTGAGGTATTATCATGCCTCTGCGAACAATCATCTGGCCTTTCCTGAAGCCTTTGTCATCGCACGAGAAGCGGATCTGCAGCAAGTACGCGAGACACTGAACAACCTGGATGTCTTGGAGTGGGCGCAACAGCAATGCGACAATAGCAAGTAAGTGGTGGAACAGATCACCAATGTGACCTTTTACGTCAACAAGCGGCGCGGACATCCGATCGGTTGCGGTCGAAACCTCCCACCCTATTTGAAATATAACCGGGGGATCCAAGGCCTGGTTCGGAATCGTCATGGCACGTTATACGAGGACAATTTGTGCTTCTTTCGTGCCCTGGCCCTCAGCAACGGGTGTACTCTCCAAAATTTGGAAAAGGCAGCCAAGGACACTTTTCAAACATATCGTGCCGCCCATCTGACCGATCAAAATATCCAAAAAGGAGTACAACTAGACGACCTGTCAGATCTCGAACGTTTGTTCAAAAAGAACATTTTTGTTTACGTGATGGGTCCAGTGAAAGTGGAGGAGGAGGAGGAGGAGATCATGGTAAAGCTCCTGAACCGCTCTGTGGGTACACACGAGGAGACACTGTATCTGAACTTGTACCAGACTCATTTTTCGTACATTTGTGACATGAGCAAGTACTCCCTCTCGTACCAATGCAGTCGGTGTGGGAAATTTTGGAAGACGGGCTTCCGGTTAGACCGTCAAGAACAAACTTATGAAGGGAGCGTTGTCCACAAGTTCCCTTGAGGGGTCTACCAACCTGCTCCATCTCTCTTGGAACAGTTAAAAGGAAAAGGGATCGAGGTGCCCGAACGTTTGAAATACTATCCGTATTGGGCGACGTACGACATCGAGGTCATGCTCGTATCTCAACAAGACTTGAACAATACGGACAAGTTGGAGTGGACACAAAAACATGTACCTGCCAGTGTCAGTATTTGTTCCAACGTCCCCGAGTTTACGGAGCCCGTATGTTTGATCAGTCAGAGCAATCCCAACGAATTGGTAGCTGAGATGGTGGAGCACCTTTAGAGTATCAGTGCAGCGGCTGAGGCTAATCCTATGGAAGATCCCGAGATGGAGACGCTTTTCAAATCGATCAAGCAAAAGCTGGAGGAACAAGAGGAGGAAGAGGAAGAGGAGGCAGAGGAGGAGGAGGAGGAGGACGACGAGGAGACTCCCCCCAAGAAAAAACCTGTGCCTCCCCTGTTCAAACTGAAAGCCAAACTGGAGGGACATTTGGCCCAGCTTCCTGTCGTCGGGTTTAACTCTGGCAAATATGACATCAATGCCTTGAAAGCATTTCTGATGCCCATTCTGATGGATGATCTTAAGTTCACCATCAAGAAAACCAATACCTTCATGCGTCTCTCCTCGGAGCGTCTGCGTTTCTTGGACATCCTCAGTTTCTTAGCACCTGGATTCAGTTACGCTAAATTCTTGAAAGCCTACAGGTGCACCCAGACCAAAGGGTTCTTCTCGTACGAGTGGTTTGATTCTTTAGACAAGTTGGAACAGACGTGTTTACCACCTCCCGAAGCGTTCCATTCCACTTTGCACAACGAAGACATCTCCGAGGAAGACTATGCGTACTGCCAACGGGTGTGGCAAGAACACAACATGCAAACCATGCGGGATTTTCTCGAGTGGTACAACCTGGATGTGGAACCGTTTTGCGAAGCCATCCAGAAGATGAGTGATTTCTGGAAAGAAAAGAACATTGACATGCTGAAACAAGGCATCTCCATTCCTGGAAACACGCTCATCTACATGTTTGCGACCTTACCACAGGACACCTTTTTCACTCTCTTTCGAGAAAAGGACTAAGACCTGTATTATACCTTATGGGATAATATGGTGGGCGGGCCAAGCATCATTTTTCACTGCTACCATGAGAAAGGAAAGACCAAGATGGAGTCAAGATGGAGTCAAGTGGAGATGGAGGTGGTTGGACGAGACCCCAAGCTATGTCAAGGGGTTGTGGGCTACGACACTTATGCTCTCTATTTGTGGAGTATCATGCAGGAGATGCCCACCGGACACTATGCTCGTCGGCGGCTGAGACCGGGTTTCGCAAAGAATACTAACACACCTCCGAAGAAGCCCTGGAGTGGATGGAGAGGAACTTTTTGTGAGGGCTCCAGCTACAACACGAGGCCAATGGGAGTCGTGTAAAAAGCTATCAAACTCAATCTTCCATCGACCATTGGTTTTTTCGTGTATCAAAACGCTAAGAGGCGCATGTTGGAATTCTACTACGACTGCGTCGACAAGTATCTTGATCGCAGTGATTTCCAACTCTGTGAGATGGACATGGACAGTGCCTACATGGCTCTTTCAGGGGAAAGTTTGGAAAGCCTGGTCAAACCTGACCTGAGAGAGGCATTTGAGGCAAACAAGGCCCATTGGTTTCCACGTACAGACATGTCTGAACATCGTGCGTACGATAAGTGAACACCGGGACTCTTCAAGGAGGAATGGCAAGGGGATGGCATGATCGGACTTTGCAGTAAGACCTACTACTGCTTTGGCGCAAAGGACAAATCTAGTCGCAAAGGGATGAGCAAAGGCTTGAACACGATCGACAGGGACAAATATCTCAACGTCCTCCTCACTCAGCACCCAAGCAGTGGTGTCAATCTTGGCTTTCGCACCGTCAACAATACCATGTACACGTACAATCAAGTGCGTGAGGGCTTTTCTTACTTTTACCCCAAACGAAAAGTCCTGGACGATGGTGTGAGCACACAACCTTTGGATATTTGAAAGTTGCAGGGTGCGTGTACGGGGCGCCAACTTTTGTGTGTGAACTGAGTAGGGACACTACGGAACTGGGGTGACTTTAAGGAGACTCTACTCCATTTCTTGTATATATTGTAAATATTTGTTACGGGGCACCAATTCTTGGTGTGACCAGTGGGATTGTGTTCTGGATCCTCTCATTGGCCGGCCACATCCAAAATCAGTGTGGATCAATAGGGTGCATGTGTGGGGGCACCATCTTCTTGTATAGATCTTGTAAATAGTCATTAAAATCTGTTTTGGTTGGATTTTCCTGTGTGTTTTTGTTTTTATCCGAGGGGGTCTGGCACTTTTTCTTCCTAATTGGGGAGAGGTGTCCCAGTGGGCTCTGGGACCTAAAAACGCCTAAGGAAACGCCTTCAACGCCTAAAACGGGTTCCTCCATCTAAACTTTTACAAAAACGGGTCGTACAGAACGCTCACGACCACGCCCCTGAACAATTCCCACGGTCTGTCAATTAAATTTCCTCTCGACCAATCAGGAGTCAGCTGGATAACTATTCAAAGTATTAGAGCTTTGATAATCCTTATATGATCCCGTTTCGACGAACCAATCAGATGCCTCCATTTGGACGCGTCCTTAGCAAAGCCCCTAGCAACGCTCCTCAAATTCCTTTGCTCAAAAAAGGAGCACGAATCATCCCTGATATACTACTCACTGGGTTAGCCTGTATTTTCAAACAGGAACTGGGGTCTTCGAACTCTTACACATTTTGGGATACTTTCGATCAGTTATTGAGGGAGCTTAGTTCACAAATAAAGATAAAAAGGCCATCCGTTAGCCAATGATCTGATTTATTCTCTTTTAGTTATCCGACATGTTTATATGTTAACTGATGATAAGTTATCATCATTTTTATACGTCTATCATTTTAGTTAAGTTACAAGGGCCCATCTGAGGTAAAGCAATTCTGAGCGAAGAGGGTATCATCAATAAACATTGTAAAAAACGAAATAACCATTGAATCATTTCCCCATAAAAATGAACTCCAGTTTTACTTGGGACAGAACAATAATTAGTATATTAACAAGCCACATTTCGGAACCTTCAATAAATCAGTTTTACTTTGATGTGGTTTTGCGCTTTTCGCACACATTGTCGAAACAGCCAAACTTCAGGTCTAGAAAAGCACTAGAACAGGTTAATAAAAAACAAACAAACTATTATCTATGTATATCAGTCAAATAACTCTTTTTTGACATTCGATGGTCTGAAAGATTTCTCGATGCCACTGAAGACTCCAGTGCATTTTATAAAATGGTTATGTAGCTTATCTATCACCAACAAACACATCTTATTTATTTTCATCCCTTGTTGCCTCATTCTCTATCCAAACCTTGTTAGGGAAATTTGACTTTAGCGCTACTTTCTAGAAGGCAACTACAAATAAACCGTAAATCCCAAGTTCATATTTTGATAGCTACCATTTACAAAAGTCACATGTTGACAAGTAAAATTAGTTGATATGTACTTCAGCGTCATCTGGGAAGCGAGTCCAAGTGAGAAAATTTTCTGATGGTACCAAGTTTGTATTGATATCTCAAACCGAAAGGAAACTCTTTCAGACAACTTACTTGCTTTGCAAAAAGGCGAAATTGCTGAATTATTTCTTTTCATGCGAAATTTCATTATTTATTTCTACTTACGACAAGCTACAATGCCAACTTGCATCATGTCTAGTACATAATTGTAGTTTTTACGCAGCTCGTCATCGTTGACAGAATTTTATTCAAAAGTCTCATCGTAATCTTCACCGATGAATTCAACAACACTTTTCTTGACAGTTGCAAAGCTCGGCCTGTGCTCCGCTTCCTGGGAAATAAAAATAAGTACATTAAATAAACTCAAAGAAAAGCAAGAATGAATCGAAAAAACAAAAAACGGAAAAACTGATTCAAAAAAGCAAGGGAGAGGTTGCCATGCAAATATACGCAAATAACTATCGTTCCTTATGGACTTATGAGCCATCCTTTGGCATGTGGCCAAAGTCCAGGCAAACAAGCCTCTTTTCTGACGGTTACTTATTTGAATGTCAAACGACCTTCACTAAAGACTTGATAAAGTTCATCAAGTTTTTAGTGAACGTCGTTTGACGTTCAAATAAGTCACTGTCCAACATTTCTTATTGTCATTATGCAAATTCCTGACTGCAATTTCAGCATCTTTTGTTTAAGCCTCTTTTCGTAAGTTTGTTTAACAGCACTGGCCTATCAGTGTCACTGGCAAACCTACGTCACTCGGGCACGTCACTCACACGGAGGATTAGCTTTCACACTAGTTTCCATTTTTTTCTAGCCCTTGTCTAAAGACAAGTCCATGTATGCTACAATTGTATAATTCATGTTTTCATGAATATAATCAAATGCAAAGAGTCTCAATGGCCATGGGCAGTTTGATACGTAGATCTTGTGAGAGTCTCTATACTGGTGTAGTTTGAATGTTACTGGACTGCTGCTTGTAGGTTATTGGAACAAAAAGGTACCTTAACCTTTGTTACCAATTGGAGGCTGTTGCGTGTATGACAGTTCTGAAGATTGTTGATTACTCCACTTATTGTAGTCACTTAGTTAAGGATTGGTTGCAAGGCTATGAGCATGATTTTCATTCAATAGAACTCAAAAAAACTTTCTCCCCACAGAGAGAGGCTGCAAATGCAATAAGTAGTATTTATTTGACTGCGCATTGTTAAGCACTTCATTTTAATTATCAAATCCCGAAGGAACTTTAATGGGAAATCCCGCCAGGTTCCAGATGTTTTGCAACTCTCAGGCTTAGGATAAGTTTTTAACCGTGGTCTATGTTGGAGGATCATTACGAAGACAACTTGACACCAACCATTCAATAAAACAACGATTAACAGGGAAGGCGCAATGGAAACAATAGATGGTCATTGTTTTTTCCGTGACTTGCACGTTATTTGTTAACCGTTGAAATGACTACATTTTCTTTTGTTAATCGTGCCAACTGCCTTAAATCATCGTTTTGGGTTCATTCTGTTGTGAAATTGCAAACCATGAAGGTGATTCCACCAAAAATTGAGACAATTATGTTCTTTATTGTTTAAATTGTGTTACACACATTCACTGTAACGCAAGTATATCTACGTGACCAACTTGAAAAAGTTTTCTCTTTCTCTCACGAACACAACACATATGATTTACAAAAATTTGGTTTTATCAACAGAGTTGATAATGTAAATTGGCCACTGTACAGAGATTCTAAAAGCTGACGTTTGGAGTGTTAGCCCTTCGCTCTGACGAAGAGTTTTGTCTAAGATTGTAGCGAGCAGGCTACCTAAAAAGCTCCTCACACATATGCCGGGGAAGCCTGCTCGCACGCTTGTCCGGGTAGTGGTAAGAAAGGGCAATAGTCTACAAATCAGATGCCCTAAACACTTCGGCCAGACTGCCTACGAAGACAAAAATGCTTGTGACGAGTGGCCTACCGTATGCCAGCACTTTGTCACCATTTGGTACATGTCATCCGGACATCTATGGGGTTTTTCAAGTCTGTAACCGTTGAGTACCTGTTAACATTTCAACAGTGAGGGCTTTGTTAGAAATAACAAACTCGAGTTTGTCCAATAAAATAAAGGTCCTTATTTTTTGAGGGTAACATGTGAACGTGAACAAAGGTTACTGATAAACTTGTTGCCCTTGGTGCGCACCTTTTTCCCCCCTCCCTCCGTCCATGCTCTATTTTACGAGTATTCAAAGCTACAGCTACACGGATCAGAAAGTGGAAACAGACGTCGATCAAACAAGACAGGGATCGAACTGGCGACTTCCATCTCAGAAGGCTGCGCACTAACCGACCGAGCTATGCCTGTCTCAAAATGCTTTGATTGAGTTTGACTTAAAAATCCATAACACCAACCTTCTGAACGACGTCAGTGTTGGAAATCCCTTGGTATGGTGGTTTTCCGCCAGTGTATATCTCCCATGTTAAGATTCCTGCCATACACAATTGACTTAGTCAAGACATTTCCTTGTAAATATGCTACCACTGTTTTTCTAGTAATAAAAAACACCTGCAACCCATTGGGTGGCCTAAATAGCTTACTGTGATGATACTTCCTCATTTAAGGGAAACAAAACTAAATGAAACAGTGAAGGCAACACTGAAGCGTAACCAAATTCAAAATTGTTTGAAATCTAAGTAAATGGTTGCAGTTAATAGTGTGGTTGCAAGCATAAATCACTGACAGACAAGCCAAATGACTAATTCGACACAATACGCAAAGTACACTGCCTTGTTAAGGCTTTGTTTTAAAGATCAGAAGAGAAATCCCCACAAAGTGATCAATCATGCCACACTAAGACCCAAGGCTATCAACATACAACGTGCGAAAACACTTACATATACTACGTTCACAAAATGCCTTACCAAAAGCCCAAATATCTGATTTACTGCTGAATTTGGTGTACAGAATGACTTCTGGTGATGCCCACTTAATAGGAAATTTTGTGCCCTCTGATGCTGTGTATTCATCATCTATGACATATCTAACAAACAAAACGAGGTAGATTCAGGTTCACACTGCAGCCAGAGGTTGACACTTATTGACATGATTTGATGCTTTCTGAGTTGCAATTCAAGACTCAATATTTTGACACTCGTGCACATGCATTCATCAGAGGTGATTTAAGACTAAAACAAAAGTCCTTTCACACTCACTAGTCAATGTCATTTCCTTGAGGAGACGTAAATATATTTGACGTAAAAGGTCCCTTCATCACGGCTCAAATAAGTGCAGATGGGCTTCCAAACAAAGGTGTTGTGGGCAATCAACGGTTGATTGAACCACTGGTTGAGATAATTTGTCAATAATTTTAAATAGTGAAATAGTGAAAGTGAAATATATTTTTCAATTATCTCACGCAATTATATTGTATAAGAAAAAGAACAACCTTTTTCTGATCTTTAAACGTATACGTTTTCACAATTATAATTACATGGTTTAAAATAAGTGCAGTCAGTTCGTTGTTTCCTTGGTGCAGGAGCCCTTTCTTTGGCGAGAATTTCACGTAGTGTCAGCAAAAGCTTTGCACAACTTAAAGGACCCTAGACATCCACACCCATGTTTTTGTTACATACAGTAGTATGTACTACTCTTGGGACTCTTTGATACTCAAGCAGTTGGCAATGAAAACAAGGTGAGAGAGTTTCATTTGGTTTAATTTTTTGCTTGCACGGTCCTTTGCACACTGTAAGTCTCAGTAAAAGTAAACTAAAGATGGTTTCATTAGTCGCGCACGCAATACACACTTGTAGTATAAAGTTGAAATGCTCTTATTCTACGTTACTAGAATTTCTTCGTTTTCAAGTTTACCAAATATTTAAACGGGTGTTGAATCCAACAAAAAGTTC
This sequence comes from Montipora capitata, assembly GCA_949126865.1. Classification (NCBI taxonomy): domain Eukaryota; kingdom Metazoa; phylum Cnidaria; class Anthozoa; order Scleractinia; family Acroporidae; genus Montipora; species Montipora capitata. Next base: position 25,476,309 of record OX421450.1, on the reverse strand, counting down.
TTCCTCCTGTTAATTAAACACAAGCTGACCTCTATAGTTTTTACTTTCCAGATCAAAAATTAAAATATGTCACACACAAGCTTGCTCAGTTCCACAATAAGCAGTTATATTATCGGTGAGCAAATGAAATGAACAGCGAAAAGATAAAAGCTTTTAGAGATTGTCATAGGGGTCAGTATTCAAATGTTGGCCACTGCGCTCAGTGCTGTCTGCTTGGGCGGAAGACATGCATAACATTATTTGTACATGTAATAGGACTACATGCTGTCCAATTTGGAAATAATTGGATGAGAAAAATTCTGAGGGCAGCCAAAACTGGCCGTCTGAGGAATTTTCTGAATCGAATTATTTCCAAATTGGACAAGCATGTAGTCCTGTTACCTATTACAGTGAAACGCGCCTTACCATGGCCACCCAACAAACTTTGACATTTGACAATTAAGTGTCAATACGTCATCTCAACAACCCATGCAATGGTGTTCAATTTACAACTGTGCCAACTTTGCAAGGAGGCATGACTGTCAATCAAATTCACACGTGACATCCTGAGAGGTGGACAATTTGTAAAAAACTTTGTTAGGTGGCCACAGTAAGGCGTGTCGCACTGTAAGAGTGCCTGCTTGTAAAAATTAGACAAATTCTTAATTTCGGGGCAAGGGTCGAAAATTCGCTTTGGATCATATTTTTATGGTAGACAGGCAAGGACATGACAAAAAATTCTGCATAGTTTCTTTGGCAAAATATTCATTCATTTCAAAGAAATATGCAAATTTCCAAATTCCGTTAACATCGCCATTTCGTGCGCCATTTTATTACACAAGTTTGACAGCCTCACATGCAAAACCCCATCATCCTTTTATCTTTAAAACAATTAAATTTTTTTGTGTTAAGTTTAAATGTGTGCTGGGTCGATTAAATTTCAAAGACATGTATTTCGTTCACTTGAAAGTACTTCGTGAATATAATGAATTTTCAACATGTGCGAAACCTTCAAATGGATAAAGCTTCTGGTGGTTGACTTGCAGAAGAATGGTCTACATTCCTGTGACGTGAGAGCTTTTCAAAGTATGTTAAAAATGCAAATATTTGCCTTCGGCCATCAAATTTCAATTTAGCATAAGCATTCGTATGCTAGCACACCCTTCACTAATTTCCACCGTATATTGTCTGAAGGTATCAAAAAGCTGGTGCTGTGTGCCCCAAACAACACCTGTGACAATGACCCCATACCTACCAAGATTGTTAAAGACTGCATCAACGAACTCTTACCGACCATTTCCAACATGGTTAATCTTTCGCTCAGTAGTGGTCACTTTCCAGACATTTGGAAAGAGGGTTTAGTGAGACCAAAGTTAAAGAAAGTCAACATGGAACTGATGAAGAAAAATTACTGGCCCGTCAGCAATCTCGCATTCCTTTCAAAGATCACCGAAAAGGCAGCTGCACTACAAATCTCTGATCACGTGCCGTCCAATCAGATGCTTCCAGAATTTCAATCAGCCTACTGCAAAAATAACAGCATGGAAACTGCCTTACTGCGCATGCGCATTACTAGTTTTCCTAGATTTAAGCGCTGCTTTCGATACAGTAGACCATGACATACTACTGGGGCGCTTGGAATACAAATTGAGAATTAAAGATCAAGCAGTAACATGGTTCAAATCATATCTGTCAAATAGATCCCAGCGTATTGTAATCGGCAGTGCAAAGTCAGACAGTTTCGATTTGAAGTTTGGTGTGCCATAGGGCTTCTGTCTTGGGCCAATGCTGTTCTCCCTTTACACTTGTGAGCTATTTCATGTGATTAGCCAGCACCTGCCAACAGCGCACAGTTATGCCGATGATACCGGTATCTATCTGGCTTTCAATCCAAATGATGATTCCGATCAAGATGCCACCATTACAGCAATGAAAGCGTGCCTATGTGACATCCACAACTGGATGGTCAATGATAAACTCATGATCAATGATTCCAAGATTGCGTTTTTGCTCATTGGGACGAAGGCGCAGCTACAGAAAACTAAAAGCGCTACTCTAACTATTGGTGAATCCATCATCTCTTCGAGCTCGGAACCTCTTGAAAACTTAGGGGCCTGGTTTGACTGCCATTTCAACCTGAACTTCAACATAACCAAAACTTGTAGGAGTGCTTTTTTTCATCTACACAATATTAGACGCGTCAGAAAATATCTTAGGATAGAATCTGGACTACTGTAATTCACTTTCATACGGATTACCCTACTGTGCTCTCACTAAACTGCTGCGTGTTCAAAACGCAGCTTCAAGAGTTCTATATATAGCACCACGGTATTGCCATATCACGCCTATATTAAACAAATTACACTGGCTATCTGTAACGTTTACAATGGATTATAAGATTATTATAATCACTCATAAAGCAATCCATGGTACAGCTCCTAATTATTTATCATCTCTTGTAAACTTTAAACCTAATTCTTCCTACAGCCTCAGATCAAATAACAAATATCTGCTTTCAAATCCAAATTTAAGGATTCTCCCTACTCTTTGTAGCTGCTTTGTAGCTGCCACACCAAAACTGTGGAATAATCTTCTGTTAGATCTTAGATGCACTTCTGATTTTAAAGTTTTTAAACGTACTTTGAAGACTCATCCTGTAATTTTGACTATATATTGTTATATGTTATATACTGGTAATATATTGCTCTTTTATTGTAAGGCGCATTTGAAAACTGCCTAGTTGAATTTGCCCGGTATAAATAAATGTTATTATTATTATTATTATTATTATTATTATTATTATCATCATTATTATTATATTTTAGCATGCACCACATGACTTGACCTACATTAAGTTGAAATAGACAAAGAGATTTATAATAATACTTTCGAAATGTTCTAACCTTATTTGCTGTAAGTCAGAAAGGTGCAAAAGCTGATTTAACGTGTTTCGCTAACCATTCGTCACATTTAAAGCAGTATAGCTTCCTTCTGTTTAGACAATGTCTGATCTACATCACCAATTGTATCATATTTAATGGTCAAACACCATCTTTGATCATGTTTCGGTGCTTATGATCGCCACTGCATCTAAATCAACAACGGCTAAGTCATTTGTGGATTGCTTGACCTTGAATCCTTTTCAGTGGTTCGTTATTTGTTCTTCACGCAACGCTGTCATCCCATTTTAGGGGGTAGGGGTAGGGCAATTTCTATCCTGATAGGTAACAATCTTGTTAAGTAGGAAGAGAGTAAACAAAGGAATGGAAAGAATGACTAGTTTACCTTTATCTCATGAGTTGTCTCCTGTTGTCATCTCTTAAACGACCCACTACGTACATTGTGTAACAAGGTAAAGATGATGTCATCACGGACCAATGAGACACCATTGACATAAGTTTACATTAACTTCGTTGAAAAAAAAACAAGTCAACATCAGTTTTGCTCTGCGACAAATTCAAAATGGCGCATGACTGCAATAACCTTCTGGGCTTGGGGTCACTCACCTTCAAAGAGGAGTGAGAACCCTATCGTTTTGAAGCGAGTCAAGCAGAATTTTAACACACACACACACCCACACACACAAAAGGCTTTACACGCCTGGACAAGTCCACAAACGCTTTGTTCTTTTTTAAACTAAATTTGCATAGAGCCGACCGCAACGTGAAGAAGGAAGAATATAGACCAAAAAAGTTGTTTTGTGTGGAAAAGAGGAGCGTTCTCAACGCTTTCACGCTTTTTAAACAAACGTGAACTCCGTTGTTACAACCTTTTTAAAGAAATTTTTTTTAACCTCGCACTTGAATGAAGCACGGGTAAATGCAATCTTTTTGGCAAGAATACACAAAGATATCCTTTCAGTGCACAGACACAAAGAAAGCCTACTCAACAGATTTGAATAACGCATTTTCTGAAAACGCTTTAAAAAATTTTGGATTTTGATGAAGTGTTTGAGACTGTTGTATGGTGAAGAGGGAGTTGGTTTCATATCGTATTTCAAAATACTTTTCACAATATTTGACGCAGTGACCAAACAACAATATACATTTCAAACGCTTTATTAAAAGATACTCTAGTGGCAAGTTGATATAAACGATTGTTCTTTGACTATTCGACTATAGTAACCTGAAATTAAACATGTTACTTTGCGCTAAAACAAATACTGTGACTCTAATAATACAGTTCTGCCAGTCAGAATATGAAACATTCAAGACATAACTAACTCGAACGATTTTATTTCTTAAGTCAATAAAAGCACACCAACAAACATTTCAAACGTTTTACTGAATTAACAGAGAACGCTTATGACAATGTGATATTTGCGAGAGTAGTTCTCTTTGTAATTCATTTGGATTCACTGCATCATCATTGTTCTATTATGCCTGCACTTTTTCAACGCTTTTAGAGCGAAAATAAATCACACACGCCTAACTGTTAATGTTGTCAGTGAGTGACTGGATTCACAAAAAGTGCTATAAAATAATACGTGCAGTGCCCGTTTTTCAGTAGACTCGTTAACATGGATAGAGTGTACTTTGTCTTGGTTCGGGTTTGCGCTCGGAGTTGTTTTGCAGGATACTTCTTTCACAGCACACTTCGCGAACCATGGTTAGATCTTCTAAAAGAGTTACATCCAATGAACCTCAGTCGCTTGTTGAGTTTTTATTACTTCATGGACCAATGCAGTGCATCATTTACCGAACAATATGCATTCCACAAAGTGTTCTGAAGTCTCCATCAGGCTGGCACTTATCTCCGGTTTCATTAGCATGAAGCGACTAGGAGTATTTCTACTCCCCTCTGGATGGGATGCTAGTACATCGCAGGGTTACCCCCAGCATTTTGCCGGAACCCATTTATACACCTGGGTGGAGAGAGCCACCGTGAGAGTAAAGCGTCTTGCCCAAGAACACAACACAATGTCCCCAGCCAGGACTCGAACACGGACCACTCGATCTGGAGTCAAGCGAACTAACCAAAGTGTTATGTGCCACATACTTGATACATTATCCTTCTTTCTCGTGGATGGTTTGGCAAATTCTTATAAAAAGTCTACGAATGAGAAAGATCTAATCATTTGTTTAACATCATGGGTAGTGCTGCAAGCCCTGTGTGTGGAAGCTCATCGCCCACACTTTCTTTAAGTGACATGTGTCAGAGAATGCAATGTTTAGTTGCGTGTTGGGGTAGCGAAGTTCACATCGAATTGGAAGATGTCACCGACAATCACGAAGAAGAAAATGCAAAAGAAGAAGAAGAAGAAGAAGAAGAAGAAGAAGAAGGAAACGACCCGGGAGGGGGACTCCCATATGGAACAGATGGGGATGCTCGTCGGAAATTTTGAATTTAACCCCTAAAGGAGACCATCTGAGCGTGGCTCAAGCTTTTTGTGACCCCTAAAGGAGACCAATCTGGGCGTGGCTTAAGCAAATTTTGACCCCTAAACAAAACACGTTAAAAAGAAAATTTGACTTCGCTTCGCATAATTCTGTTTCTTGGCGGAACCCTAAACGAGACCCTGGTGGCTTAAATTATTGGCGCTTTGCCCGGAACACCCTAAGCAAGACCAAAATCCAAAATTTACACCCCTAAGCGAGACGACGAGCATCCCCGTTTGTTTCATATGGGAGTCCCCCCCCCCCCCTCCCGGGGGAAACGAGGACCCTAAGTCAGACAAACCAACAGACTCTGTATTATGAAGTGGATCCACCATCCGCTTTAGGGGGAGTCGACAAACTGTATCATGGGGCGCGTCGATATGGTTTGAAACGCATGCAAGTACTCGCTTGGCTCTGCCAACAACCTTGCTATACCCTACACAAATGTGCAAGAAAGCACTTTTGTCGTAATCGAATAATTGTGTTTGATATAGATTTGCAATGACAGGAGGACTTGGTTGATTTACAACAATTGAGTCGGTGGAATCAAGGATACAAGTATCTACTGACCTGCATCAATGTCCTTTCCAAATACTCATGGCAGGTGCCCTTGAAATCGAAAACAGGTCCCTCGTTGGTGGTGGCGTTTGAAAGCATTTTCCAGGAAGGTCGTAGACTTGCAAAGTTGCAAACAGATGCTGGAACCGAATTTAAGAACAAGACTTTTCAAACCTTCCTCAAAAAGGAGAATGTACATCATTTTGTAACCTACAACGAAACCAAGGCCCAAGTGGTTGAAAGATTCAACCGCACTTTGAAGCAACTGATGTGGCGTATGTTCACTACCAGCAGCTCGTACCATTATTTGGACCAACTGGACGATTTAGTCAATGGGAATTACAATCAAAGTGCGCACCGCAGCATCAAAAAGAAACCGGCTGATGTCAACGAGAATAACGCATCAAAGGTCTGGAACAATTTGTATAGGAATTTGTTCTAAAAGCCAACAAAGTATAAATTCAAAGTGGGAGATCAAGTCAAGATCAGTAAGCATAAACGCATCTTTGAAAAAGGTTACTTACCATCTTGGACAGAGAAAACCTTCACTGTTGCTCAGAGACTTCCACGCGACCCACCCGTGTATCGTCTAAAGGAAGCAGACGGTGACTGGATTCAAGGCACTTTTTAAGAATTTGAGTTACAAAAGGTGATAGAAACTGCAAAACACCTGTTTCGTATTGAACAAATCCCCCTCACAGGAGACAAGGAGCGAATAAGGAGGTGTGGTACATTGGAAAGGTTGGCCAAAGAAATACAACAGTTGGATTCCGCATAACCAGTTGGTGGCTTTACAACAAACATGATTCAAGATAGTGACTTTTACTCGACACTTCCCAGTAATGCAAGCAGTAATTCCAAGTCCTCCTTTCATGTAGCGCTACCTTGACAAATCCATCCGAAAGATGAAGAAGATTGGGAAGTTGGATTACATCATATCGTGTATCCGCTCTCATGTTTGACATTACAAACGACTGCAAACATTCTCACATCATGCTGGAACGTCAAGGTGACTCCACATCGTTTGTATTACCCAAGGGCAAGTATTATACCACATTAGATGTGACAGAAGGAATGTTACAATGCCTTAACATCGCTGACCCACCATCTAAGATTGAAATCACAGTGAATGACGTATGGAATGTAACATTAAACACGCAAACTGAAGGACTCATGATCACACTGTCTACAGCTCGCGTGTTGGGATGGATAACCAAAAACAACACTCTTACACCCAGCGTTTTTTCGACCTCTTCTTAACGTCCAGTAAATTTATAAGTAGACTTATGACTGTCGATATCCTTATTGCACAAAAGTGACGGAACAATTTCAGTATAACACTTTCGATCTTTCTGGTTATAACCACAAAGTCCACCAACAATAGCCTTCAAAGAACAAACCACCCCCCCTCCCCCCCCAATTGTCTGTTACAAAACTGAACCATAAAACATACCAATACCCCGCCACTAAGCATACAAAAGACGCCAAATATTTTGGCATGGCCAGGGCTTGTTTACTCAGGTAACTACGAATTAAATTTAGTCTTTTTTTCTCACGGATTAGTCACGCTGTGATTTCCCTTTTTTGATTTCACCTTAGTTCTTGCTTCTTTTACCTATTATTTGTTCATAGCGATTTTTTTCATTGTTGTGAGTACAGGCACTTTATCAGCTTTTGTTTTGAAAACCTCATTAAGTCAAACATGACTTGATATATATGGTAAGGGAGGTGGGGGGAGGGGGGGCCGTGGAGACATAACCTAGGCACTGGTCTATCTGCTGGTAGTTTGCTAGCGGTTAGCTGTCAAAAGCAGTGGGGAAGGGAGGGTGTCTGTTACTGACAACTTCAATTAGCTAGACTTTGATTTTTCAGTGCCAAATAACCATGATATTGACTGCGTTGCTGGGCATTTTGGTCAGTTCTTGAACCTTGTTTGAGGCTTCTGTGTTAACATGGCACCCTGCTGGAGAGGCATATATGCCGCGTGAATGGGTGACTGCCCAATCTGCTTGCCGGGGGGGGAGGGGGGGGGGGGGCTGGTCAGAGCACTTCTGGCCGCTGGGTCTGTCTTTGAGCTGTCTGCAGGCATGTTTTTTTTGGCGAATATGGCCAGAGATATCTAACAATTTATGGGTTGCATAAAGATTAATCAAGATGGCGGCCTTTCAAGATGCTCCGTCATTGCTTGTTACAGGTAGAAAAATGCTTATTACAGGTAGAAAAATACCAAGCAAAGTCAATGACTCTGGTGAGGATCTAAATCTCCAGCTCAAGATAGGCAGTGTAGATATAAACAGTGTGAAATCCCACAAGCTTTTAGGTGTGACACTGGACTCGGAAATGAGCTATGAATGTCATGTTGAGGAGCTCTCAAAGAAGCTTTCAAAGTTTATTTATTTATTTAGCTTCGCCTAACTGGAATACAATATATATATGTAAGTAAAAAGTAGAAAAAAAAAAATAAGGCGGGGAGACCACTACAGCATAGCCAATTACAGTGGAAGTAATGGAAGTGCCTAGGACTGCTGAAACATATTAGTCCCTACCTCAAGCAGGCACAACAAGAGATGTATTTTAATAGCGTAGTTAAGCCCATTATGATGTATGGCAGTATGATATGGGATAACTGTAGTAATAGTTGCAAGCAGTTAATTTTAAGATTACAGAAGAGGGCTGCCAGAATTACTCTAAATGCAGACAGAGAGACACCTTCAGTTTCTCTTTTTAGTAGATTAAACTGGTCGCCCTTCTATAAAGAGAGTGCTATAAAGCGTAACACATTAGTGTTTAAAAAAATAAATAATTATACTGTCCCAGAATTCATACATACTATGCTAATCCGAAACAGCGATTGCCACAACAGAGTCACGCACCATAGTAACCTTAACCTTGTTACCCCCAAATACAAACGAGAAACAGAAGGGGGGGGGGGGGGGTGCAGCTTTGCAGTACGAACGTCTGAGCAATGGAACACTCTTAACATTAATATTAGAAGTCAAGAATCTGTAGCATGTTTTAAGAGGATGTTTTACTCTCAATTTTTAAGTGAGCAGAAGGCCACCATGCTTTTATAATTTTTAAAATTCTTGTATTTTTCTTATTTGATAGTGATATGTGTATATATTGTCTTGTAAATAATTTAATATCGTTTTACATTATCAATAGTAAGGGGGGGTGCAGCAACAGTAGCAGTAAGTAACTTTATATAGGGCCACAAATTTATCAGTAGCTTTTAGCTTACTGTCACGTGTTACCCTATTCAAATAAAGTCTATTTTTATTATTATTATTATTATTATTATTATTATTATTATTATTATTATTATTATGAGTGTGTGATAAGTGACGAGGGTGCAGCCTGAGTCACCTATCATGCATAAAAATCGAGAGCGAATAATCTAATTGTTTTAGGATAAATCTACTAGTGGTTGAAAACTTTATCTAAATCCTCTTCACAGACACTTCGAAAGCGCCAAGAAGCGGCCGTCATTTTTTAACAAGTGCACACTACTACGCTACTCACTATCTATCACAGAATAGATGGCGAGTAGGGCAGCCAATCAGAGAACTGCGTGCTAGTAGATTTATACTAAAAACAGATAAACACTCAAGAAATTGTTTGACTTATCCCGAGAGTGCTCAATACAAAATATGCAAAGCAAAACTACGAATATGAAAACAAATATTTATATTTGCTTTTAATTTTTTATTTTTTAAAAGCCAAAAGGGAAAGCAACAAACGCTTGGCAGCAATGGTCGCAATCAAATGTAATATGTTGGTCTAGCAGGTTTAGTACGTACAAAAGGAAGCAACTATTTGCAAATTACTTAGGACTTGTTGACTTAGGTTAGATGCAGTAGTGATGATATGCCTCGAAAGATGATCACAGATTCATGGTATTCGACCATTGAATACATTGACAGTTGGCGATGTGCAACAGACGTTGTGTAAACAGAAGCAAACTTGACAGCTTAAAATGCGACGAATGGTGAGAGAAACCCATGAAATCTTACGGCAAATAAGGTTAGAACATTTCGAAATTATCAGCTTGGTGTCTCTTTCAACTTAATATGGGTCCATACATCTAATGCCAGTTGATGACAGAAGGTGAAATACTTGCATTTTTTAAGTACTTTGAAAAGCTGTTGCGTCGCTCACAATCATTTGCCCAAAGAAATTTTTACACCAATCTGTAGATCATCCTTCACGATTCAACCACCAAAACCTTAATCCATTTGAAGGTTTCGCACATGGTGAAAATTGATTGTATTCACAAAGTACTTTTAAGTGAAAGAAATGTCTTCGAAATTTAATCATTTTGCACCCAAAAAATAACACAACATTCCCCCAAATCTACCCAATACACATTTAAACATCGCAAAAAACTATTTGAGTGTTTTAAAGACGCAAAAATAATTTGTTTTCGCATGCAAGGCTTTCGAACTTGTTCAATAAAATGGTGTATCAAATGACAATATTAACGGAATTTGGTAATTTGCATTTTTCTTTGAAATAAAAGGAAATTTTGCCGCAAAAATTATCCAGTAGTTTTTGACATGTCGTAGCCTATCTACCATAAAAATATGAGCAAAATTGAATTTTCGACCCATGCCGAGTTATGTTTAATAATTATAGCTAGTCAGTTGTGTTTGGGCATTGCTCAGTTAAGCTATTAATCCTTAAATATTGTGAATGACTTTTATTTTCAAAATATTACCTGAACTCCAGAGGAATTCTTCGTCTGCTTTACTTAAAGCGTTTTTCGCTTTCCATAACCCTACGCTAGCTTTAAGTTGTTGCCTTGAATTTGCAAATTCACAATCTCGCTAAATACTGTAGTTTCTGCCACAATTTTTTAAATGACGGTCCACCGAGCACTTCAGTGAAAAACGGCACAGAACTGCATCTACGATCATAGACAAAAGTAGTTGGCAAGGTTATGTAAATGAACCGCAATAGAGCTTTACTTCAATCCGCTTCTGCTAAAGTGCAAAAGAAATAGTTTCACCTTCTCCTATATACCCCCCTCCCCTCTATTCAATGTTGGAAGGTAACACAACAATTTCCCACTAAAACAGTTTTGCACAACATTGAATAGGAGGAGGGGAGAGAAGCAATGACAACGTCAAAAGTGCTGACCTTCCCAACGGTTTTGTCTATGATTGTAGCTCATGATGAGGGATATCTTCCAACTTTCTCACTTCGTTACGCTGCACCTTCCACTCTGAAAACATTCAATCAAGTTTTTGTACTCTTGGAGGTGTTTTAGTTTTTTTCTCCGCTTTTCAGAAATGATCATACATTGATGAGGATCATTGTAGCCATTAATCTACTATTCGGAGTTCCACAAGATTCCGTCCTTGGACCCTCTTTCTTCTTTATACAGCCCCTCTTGCTGATATTTTACATAGATAGATAGATAGATAGATAGATAGATAGATAGATAGATAGATAGATAGATAGATAGATAGATAGATAGATAGATAGATAGATGTATTTGTGATGTTGATTACTGGATGTCCCATAACATGCTTAAATGAAATAGAGGAAAGACCGAGCTTTTAGTTTTAGCGCCCATCACCGTCTTTATTGAACCCTATGCTACTGCAAGAAACATTGGTGTGATCTGTGACTCGTCTATATCTATCGAACCTCAAATCATTGTTTTTCCACCTACAAAACTTTAATTCGGATATGGAAATACATCTCATCTCAGTCAGCACTCGACTTCTGCAATTCATTGTGCTATGGTCTACTGAAAATGTCAAAAGCTACAGAGTGTGCAGAATCACAATCACAGTACACCTATCTTAAAGGAACTACATTGGCTGCTGGTGGAGCATAGAATCAGCTAAAAAATTCTAATATTAAAATACAAATGTCTGATATTTTTAAAAATACAACCACACTTGAGTTTAAGGAACATGTTTTGATGTTTCAAACATCATCTTCAGCCATAGTGAGAGTAACATTAAAATTTTTACAAGATAATTCGTATATATATAACTATCAATACAATGATTCTGTGACTGAAGATGATGTTTGAAACATCGAAACATGTTCCTTAAACTCAAAAGTGTGGTTGTATTTTTATAAATACTAGTAACACTTGTGCTATCCAGACCATTTGATAAATGTCTGAATAATAACGCTCCATCTTACCTTATAAACTTAGTTCGTCCATATATACCTGTTCCTAATTTAAGATCAACATCAAAATATTTCTTAGAGATGCTGAATTACCACCTAGAAAGCTATGGCCACAGGGCCTTTTCCATTAGTGCCCCAAGACTATGGAACGTTTTACTGGACGCTGTCATAGATTCCAAGAGACAGCTGAAAACGTATCTATTTACGGATGCTTATACATGACCTCTATAATTATTATTATTATTATTATTATTATTATTATTATTATTATTATTATTATTATTATTATATTTTGATGGAACCCCCTTTTTTATGCCTGATTTTATACTTTTAAGGACGGTGCCTACTATTGTTATTGCGCTTACGTTCTGCACATCTCAAGATACTCGGATTTCCTATCGGTGATGCTTACTAATACAGGGTATTTTTTGTGCGGTTTAAAATTATGCAGAGAAAATTAAGTAGATCTTAGTAAGTACTATTGGTATCCAAAAAGCTTCAATTTGGGAAAGAATGCCATACATGGCTCTGTATTTTAAAGCTTTTTACAAATATTGTTCTTGAATTATCTTTGAAAAATGCGTGGTTACCCCCAATTTCCTTTCTCGAGTTCAATAACACTTGTTAAGATCTACATTTCCCGCATAATCATAAACCGGGGCAAGAAAACCTTTGAAACAGTAGGCACCATCCTTAACTTTCATTAGGATTGTATTTTTAAGGTAATTATATTGTAAAGAGCCAATGAGCTATGGGGAATTAGCGCTATAGAAATTATAATTATTATTAATTATTATTATGACTACACAAAAATTCTCCTTATGGGCTCAGGGAACCCTTTGATGTACAGGGTAACAGTGACACCATTATTATAGTCCTCGCCTATCCAGTTAAGCATTGAGCATACAAAAGATAGACAATAGACCATTTTACAGTTTTGTGCTTAGTTACCAGGCCTTTGAATGAAAGAGAGGCTGGAGTTGACCTTGTTTTGATTCAAACCTCACTGCTCTTCTTGTGTAAATCATGTTGTTGTTGTTCTAACTATACTATTTACATAAGAAAAGCAGTGAGTTTTGTATCAAAGCAAGGTCAACTCCAGTCTCGCTTTTATTCAAGGGCCTGGTAACTGAGCACAGAATATTGTGTTTTTTATTTAAATGTGTATAAAACAGAGAAGGGAAGTTTACCAAAAAATGCACGCAAACCGAAAAATACCTCGCTTCTGATTCCCAACATCATATTCACCACAGTAAGCCCGAAAGTAAAACTTTGCTTATCAGGCCTAAGTATCTTGAAACTCCGAGTGATTCTACGGTCAAAGAGCGAAATGAATCAAATGTCTTAAAGGTTTGGTCTTGAATTGGAACTTTGTAGGATACGGTCATTCCCTATTCTTGAAATCAGAATAGCCTCACGTTTAGTAAAAAGTTATAAGATAAAGAACTTAACCCTCACTTGCGCAGAATTTTAGTTCAACTTATATAAAACCTTCAAATATTTAAACAGTTTGATTCTGTAACAGTGAAGCCTGGTCGTATATTTCATGCAAACTCAGGTTTGTAGTGTTTTGACGCCTTTTGTAAGATCAAAATACACCAATCGACCACGTTTTGGTCCGGCCGTTGTTACTTGATTTTAAGCTTGCATTGGAAATGAATTAACATCCCCAGAACACATGGTATATATTCAAGAGAGTAAGTACTCTCCAAGAGGCATTTCTTAACCATTACATGCATGCAGCTGGGCCACCATACATGCTTCATTGTGTTTTTCTCTTGGCGCTTTTCAGAGTCAAAGTTAATATTACAACCATCAAACATATTAAGGACCACACGTTAGATAACCTTATTAGGTAATAAGTATCGCGAGATATCACTGTATTGTACTGTACATGGAGACAGGAAACAAGCCAGTTGGACATTTACAACTGTAGCCAAGTAGTTGAATAAGGGACTAATATACAACTCTAGCTGGTGATAATATTGCATATCACAAATCTAGCGCCCTAACCAGAAAGATAAAAAAAGCACTTTACTTAACAAGAAACCTGTTTGCCCACCTACTGGCATCTTCCTACACAGCCAGGCCTCCTGGATCGAACAAGCTACAACAATTGCACCAGCAAAAAGGCAGCCATGACACAGCCAGGATATCAATGTTGGCCAATGATTTGTGAGAGAGTGAGTGCTCTTCACCATCCCCACTCTCAGGGGTATTCCCAGTTGGTCGCCCATCCATCCGACTATGACCAGATTGATTTGCTTGAAAATTTTTGTTTAAATATAAAGATCATCCACTCAAAAGCTTAGTTGAGCAGTTACAATACTTAATTTATTTGTAAACAAAGACAGTTATGAGGTCTCCTGCAGTAGAGACATAAAAGACTGTTTTCATATATACTAACGAGATGTGGAGAAGAGAAACCAGGCAGCACCACAAGATCTAAAAGAAACCTATCAAAATAATGTTATTCCACAAAAATGCAGAGTCATGGTAATTCTTTTTTATGATCGAGAATTTAATTCATCCACTTAAGCTACTGACTAGTAGGATAAGAGTCTTAGGGCTTACCTTGCTAATCCAAAATCAGCCACTTTGATAATATTTTGATCCCCTACAAGGCAGTTTCTTGCCGCCTAATAAAATAACACATGTACATGGTGAAACGATTGAATCTATAGAGTTGGTCAATTTCTCTTTTAAAGTATCCTAGGGAATCTGATTTTCGCAAGCTGATGGGCAAACTATTCCATAACAGTGCTCTGCTATAACAAAAAGCACCCTTGCCATAATTTGTGCGCGGCAAAGGCAACTCAAGTTTAGCCTCTAAGTTTCTTAAGCTGTATTGCGTACTGCGGTTACTGAATGAATTCTGGAGGTATGCTGGTGTGAGTCCATTGATTGTTTTAAACATTAATATAGCTTTAAGCTTTTGTCGACGTGTAGTTAGATCATCCCAATTTAACAGATTTAAAGGAAAGTGGCGCTTGTGTCGTAATTGGACCTGGTAATTGCCCTGGCAGACCTATTTTGAAGCTTTTGAAGTTTATCACCTAAGGTTAAGTTGGAGCCACCCCAAACGGCGCTACAATAGTCAATTTTCTTTCCAGTTCGGTTAAATTTTGATTTTTTGTCTTTTCTTGCTCGGTTGTTGTAGAAACATCCAAAACTGAAGAGTCAGCTCTCGCTTTCTTATTTGAGACCAGATCTACCAATTTACTTTTTAAGAACGAGCCATCATGACCCTGGAAAGCAAGCGTGAGCTGCTTTTTATTGTACCAAGTCATAGTAAGGTTGTTATTGGAACTCTTGAATTGTTTTGAGTTCCCTCAGGGTGACGTCCATTTCCCTTGTTGATTGAGACGCTTTTTGACATATTTCTTTTGCGATTCTAAATCGCATGTCCACATTAGCTGCTCTCCGTTTAGCTGAAGAAATTGCAAGTCAGATCTGTCGAGCTTGTACAAGCTTGTACAAGTCATTATCTGTCATCAAGTTTGTACCATTGTCGGAGCACAACGATTTACGTTGGTCCGCCATAATTGTTCTTTAGAGGAGTTGTTGATCTTCGTAGAAGAAGTTGTTCGATTTTCGCAGAAGTTGTTCGATCTTCATCTACATCTACATCTACATGTTCCAGCACTCGGCAAAGTCCCTTTTTTACTTGTGGCTGTTTCTGCTTAGGTGGCCTCATACACCACAAGCCTTTTTAGAGACATCACCGCCAAGCCGGCCACCTCTGCTGGAGAGAACAAGACAGCCACAACACTGGGGACTTTATCCCCTACTCTTCTCGAATAGTGTTTGGGTTCTTTAACGTCCCACAGGGAACTTATGAACATAGAAGACATTTGTGAGACGAGGCCTACTGTTTGCAGTCCTTATCCGAGAAGACTTGAAAGTCTATAACCATTTGCAGATGAAATTACAAAGGCAGCACTTTCTCCTCAGTTATTTTAAGATCCTGAGTGTTGATCTGGCTGGGGTTCAAACCCGTGACCTCCCTCTTGACAGCCCGTTGCTCAACCAACTGAGCCACCGGTGCGCGGTGCTAACAAACAAAGACTCGTATCAGTTGCTGTATTTCTTTCTCACTTCGTACTTGAAAGAGTTTTGTCGAGGAAATGACTTAAAAAAATTAAAGAATTTCCAGTACGCCTAATGGGCCTTTTTTATGACGAAAATCTTGTGTGGCTACCACTTGATATAGACTGGCTTTACCAGTCTTTGCCGCAAAAAGTCAGGACTAAAAAAAAAAGTATGACGTGGTATCTCCGTCAAAATTCAACATCGGAATTTGACATCCACTCCAAGTTTCAAGGTGGAGTCTTGATTTCAAAAGTGACATTAAACTTCTGCGTTTGGATGTTTATTCAATTTTCGTATTCGACATTCAGGTTCATCTTCGACATCAAAGTTTTATATCCGACATTTAACATACGCCATCAAAAAATGTCGCCAAGTTCTCAAAGTCAACTATCTACTTTTATTCGAGCCACATAACCTATCCTTAAAACTACTACTAAAGGGTAAAAAGGATTTTCGAGCACTGTTAATGTCTCCTGTACCACACCTGCCGGTCTTCTCAATATTTCAGCCCCACTCCTTGATTTCCATGCCTTGAGAGACCCCAGTCAACTACATCAGTGGTTACTGTTACCAAGGAGACGAAAGTGAAGGTCATTTATGCGTGAAATGCCGAATTTTCAAATTGGATGTCAAATTCAAAACTTTGAGGTCGAATATAAAACCTTGATGTCAAAAATGAAGATTTAACAATAAATTTCAGTCAAAGAGTTCAATGCCACATTCGAAAAAGGGCTCAACTTTCAAACTTGGATGTCAAATTCCGATGTTGAATTTTGGCGGAGGTATAAAAAGCCGAAAAGATTGATGTCGCCAAGAGTTTGTATTGATTCCTATTTTTGTCAACATACCGTAATGGGGCAGCCCCTAATTAATTTCACCGCTCTTCCATATAATTGCGAGCTGCTAGTAATGGGCTGTTAGTGGAACCTAGATAGAGCATTCTCGAATTTTGCACCTGAACCAGACTCTGGAATGCATTACCTGTTTCAATACAAATTGTAATGCTATAGACAGTTTTAAAAGAACTCTTAAGACTGATATTTTTAGTGAATTTGTGAATAAAGGATCATCATTTTTTGCAAGTGTATATAGTTTTAGATTGTAAGTTTATGAATTTTTTTTGGAACTCGATGTCATTTTTGTAAATTGTAAATTAGAATATCTTTATTTTTGTAGGAAACAGACAACTTTTTTGAAAGACATGTTTCGGCATACTTATGCCATCATCAGTTTAATGAGTGAACAGTTATAAAGTCTACGGGTAGATGAAAAATTATTACAACATGACGTAACACAAAAGCGGGTAATAATAACAGTGTGACACCAAACATCACGCTGTAATTAGTACCCGCTTTTGTATTTTTGCATTTATCATACTTGCTACTATTGCCATCTTTATTTTTGTTATTTTTGTGAAGCGCCATGAGCATAGGATATGTGCACTATATAAATAAAGTTTATTACTACTATTATTAATCATCTTCAGTTGCAAGTGTTCATTAAAGCGTGAATTTGAATTTATGTCAATGTAACACGCTGTTAGAATTTTAAATTACCGTTAAACATTACAACAATACTAAGTGCAAACAATCGATAATGTGTCCGCAAACAGTGCATCAAAAGAAAAAACAAACTTAAGTTCTTAAGGACGGTGCCTACTAATTCAAAGGTATTTTTGTCCGGTTTATGATTATGCAGAAAATGTAGATCTTAACAAGAGTTACTGAAATCCAAAAAGAAAATTGGGGGTTACCACGCATTTTTCAAAGATAATTGATGAATAATATTTGTAAAAAGCTTTAAAATACAAAGCAATGTATGGCGTTAATTCTCAAATTGAAGTTTAATTATCTCTCAAAATGCAAGGTTACAGGGCTTGAAATTGCGACCAATACAGTCGCATTTGCGACTAAAATATCTGGAGAAGTTGCAACTTCGACTTGTTTTCATCTTTGCTCTTTCGAAACAAAAGGGTTAGCAGTTGCCACTTTGCTGCTCTTTTTACTAAAATAAGTGAAGAAATGACAAAATTATTTTGTTTGTCGCCTTGAGTTTTCTTTCAGTCTGAAGATAGCGTAATTGTAGCATTATTTTGCTGCGATTTTGTTACGTGCACAACTCCATTCCTTCCATATCATTCGCCATTTTCAGCGGTTTCTTTCAACACAAGTATTGTGGGCTCATATTTTGTTTTGCTACACCACTGACAACACAATGCAGCGCGACGATTTTGCGACTAAATTTTGCGAAATTGCGACTACATTTTCGTATCTTGTCACAAAATTGTGACTGGGTTTTTTCGCTAATTTCAAGCCCTGGGGTTACCCCCAATTTCCTCTTTGGATACCAAGAGTACTTACTAAGATCTACAATTTCTGGATAGTTTTAAACCGTGCAGCAATATCACTGTATTAATAAGCACCAACCATAGGAAATCTGAGTATCTCAAGATGAGCAGAACGTATGCGCAATA
>OX421450.1:25430179-25452679 GCA_949126865.1 Montipora capitata | reverse complement strand
CTCAACAAGATTTTAATACCTCGATGAGCAAAGTCTGCTCTTCAGTTTAGTGGATATTTGGGGACATTGTTAATTACTTTAAATTCTTAGATTTTAAAAAGAACCTTAAAATCGGATTAAGTGTTGTGGGAAAAATGTATGTAACACGTGCGCTAATGCAAAATGCGCGAAGCATTTTACATGGTTCTGCTACCTCAGAGTATTTTGGTCTTAACCCGCCCACCCTAGAGGAATACTTCATTTGATCTTATGTTCGTAAGATATACTTGTACTTGTAGTACTGTAGTTATAAGACAAAAACTCTGGTCGCTGACAAGAATTCAAGGTCAAAATAGAGCACAATCTACGCACTAGTCATCTTAAAACGGGTGATTACCTAGAGTACAATAAAGTGATGAATAAAACAGCTTTATCAAATGCTTAGCTGAATTAAGTCTTTTACTGTGATAAGAATTACTCCAAAACTATTGCTCCTTCCATAAGAGTTCAATAATAGCTTGAGATTGCGCTTGCTGGCTGTTAAGCAGCATCTGCATCATCTGCATAAACTGTTGTTGCATTTGTAATTGCTGTTGAGTGAGCAGTGCATGCTGAGTAGCCATGGTACCTTCCTCTTGCTTCTTCTTCATCTCTAGCTCATCTTGTCTTATCTGGCATTCCCTCTCTGCTGCCTCCCGTAGATAGTCGAGTGTCTCATTGCTTTTGTGCCGCTTTTTTTGTGGCTCGTCCATCCCATTTCTCTTCTTATTCTGGGCTAGCCGCTACTTGGCCTTCTCCCTCATCTCCTCCCCTGATGCCTTATCTTGATTGTCCTTGTTTTGATCCTCAGCTGATTCTTTAACCTGCTTAGCCTCTTCCTCGTCTCTTCTCTCCAGTCTTTCATGATCTCATCTATCTCTCGGTATTCAGGAGAAAGTCCCGATCCATGCTCTGCTTCTCTCTTCCTGGCCTTGCAATCCCTTTCCAGGATTTTCAAGTGATCCCTCAAAGATTTCTGTGAAATGCACACTAGCGTGACATCAGTGGTCTCTTCAAGCCTTTCTTGGCATTTTTCATGGTATCCACCGCGTCTCATCGGGCAGTAATCCCGATTATACCAGGGCCGCAAAGCAGCCTGCCATTATAATTGAAATTATATAAACAAACGAAGTGAGAAATATACGAGAAGATAGAATTCCGCTTATTTGTGCTTCAAACCACTTTTTAATGCTACAAAAGCCTGTCCCTAGCAGGGACAGATTAAAAATTTGACATGACACAATCCCATGGTGCCCTGTATGATTGAGCACATGGTCTGTGTGAGAAAGCAGAGAATACCTTTGAGGGGTGGGACTCATATTTCTCACTTCGTTTGTTTATATAATTTCAGTTATACTGCCATACTGGTATACTTGGGATTATATAACACACATTCCATTCAAAATGTATGAGAAGACATCAGGTAGAGTTTAATGCCTAGGCAGGTTGTGCGCTAAACAGAGGTCGGGTATGACAACATGAAAAGAAAAAATCAAACAAAACGAAAGAACCGCAACATCAATTTTTAATAGAAGAATTAACATAACTGGGTGTGAGACAAACTGAGTTATTTTAATGAAGGGGGTAGTTTCTAAAGAAACTGTGGTGCTGTGTTGATGGGGAAGTAGTATACAAAAATTTTGGTTTTATAATGTAAATTGGCCACCATACAGAGATTCTAAAGGCTGACGTTTCCAGCATTAGCCCTTCGTCAGAGCTCTGACAAAGGGCTAATGCTCAAAACGTCAGCTTTTAGAATCTCTGTATGGTGGCCAATTTACATTATCAACTTCGTTGATAAAACCAAAATTTTTGAGTTATTTTAAAACAGCATGCCCATAATTGGACTTAAAAACGGGCTTGTAATAAAACTTTTGAAAGGTACTAACGCAGGACCAATCCGCCATCTTCATAATGTCCTCCAGTGGGATGTTGCTGTTCATGGCTGCAGCTGTAGATGCACCTCACACTGAGTGCGCCCTAAGCACTTCTGTACCGATAACAGCATTTTTCAAGAGTGTGCAGAGCCAGCGGCTAACAGTGGTTGATGAGATCGGTTTATGAGGCTTGACATAAGAAATGAACAAAGGGTCTGGCTTGGACGATGGAAATACGGGGCATACTTCTCGAGTATCTTTAAGATAAGACGCAAAGTGTCAACGAGGCTAAGTCTCTTATTATGAGGGCACGATGCAAAAAAAGCTTGGGGCAGCTGATCTAGGGAGCCGCCTCTTCTAGCCGTTGTCAGAGTGAAGGAAACTCCTGGGACAAACAGCATAGCCAATTTGATGGATAGGAGTTTTAAGGTCAGTAGCTTGGCTGATCCGAGGTGGGCCAAATACTTGGTAAGCAGGTGCACATCCCATGTGTGAGTGTATCTTGGCTTTGGGTGACGCATATTTAGCATTCCCCTTAAGAGTTAAACGACTACGGATGTTGGCCGCCAGGGTGGCCATCAATCTTAGGGTGAGCAGATGAAATGGACGACCAAGCCACATTAACTGACTGATAAGCAGCGACATTATTAAAACGATCAGTCAGGAAGAGAAGGACATCACTTGGGGATGCTGAAATTGGATTAACTTTCCGTTTACAACACCAGCCACACCACATTCCCCAGGATGACTGGTAGGTTTTATTGGTGGATTGGCAAGTGGCTGACAGGAGTATGTTGGTAACGTCCTCTGAAAAGCCTTCTGCTTGGTGATTTTCCCTGATATGTGATAAATGGCTAGGTGGAGCCTGGGGTACATCTGGTGTACACGTTGAGGGAGAGTAGGGTCTCTTAGGAGGTGCTTGGCGTTGGGGATCATTACAGGGTTCTCCATTAGGAGAGCCAGAAGGGCTGGCCACCAAGGCTGTGCCTGACACACTGGCGCCACTAAGACCACATCTGCTTTGTCCTGGAATACCTTTCTCAGGAATGCTGAAATCAGACTGAATGGTGGAAAGGAGTAGCCTTTTAGAGGAGCCCAGTCCAGGGTCAGGGTCTGGTTTCCAGCTGGCATATTGTGGGAGAAGAGCAGTTAGGCGTGAGGCAAACAGGTCCATGGTGCACCCTCGGATGAAGGGCTGAATCATTTGAGGGTATATTTGCCATTCGCTGTGCATTGATGTTGAGGGTCATGAGGGTCTCATAATTGTATTGAGCGGCTTGGAGAGATTTTATGAGCTGTATTTGAAGGTACCTGTAGTGGAGGGGGGCCTGCCAGATAGCCGGGCGAGCCAACTCCAGTGTCCCGACAAGGCTTGCCACCAAGCGGGCTGATGGGGTGTGGTTGGAAAGGATCTGGTGACATTTGTTTTGTATGTTCAGGATCTTTTTTTATGGTAGACTGAGCGACAAGGCTAGTGAGTTTATGCAGAGACCTAGGAATGTCAATGACTGGCTGGGTACCAGGATGGATTTCTCCCAGTTTATGGTGAATCCTAGCCAATGTAGAAGATCCAATGTTAGCAACGTGGTGGCTCTTGAATCTTCTATAGAGGAGCCCAGATTTAGGAAGTCGTCTACGTAGACAATAATTCGAATACCTCTCTTCCATAGATAGGCAGCTATGGGTTTTAATATTTTTGTAAATACCCTGGGAGCTGTATTTAGCCCAAAAGATAGACCTTGGAAGGCAAATGATCTGTTTCTCCATTGAAAACAGAGGTACTTTTGGGAGGACTCGCGTATTTGAACAGAGAGATAAGCATCCTTGAGGTCTATACATGACATGAAGCCCCCCATCTTTAAGAGAGTTTTGAGACATGAAATGCTTTCCGTTTGGAAATGAAAGTTTTCCACAAACTTATTGAGACGACTCAGGTCGATTACTGGGCGAAAAGTTCCTTCCTTTTTTGGGACTAAAAACAGGCGGCTGTAGAAATTCTCTGTCGAGAATGAGATTGTTTTTAGTGCTCCCAGAGAAAGGAGGTTCTTTACCTCGGAGTCAATGAAGGGAACTGTTAAATCTGAACATTTTCTAACTGGAACCTGTAACTGAAAGGGAGGCGAGTGGAAGGGGATTTGATATCGTGACACACTTTTAAGATTTCTGGGTCTGACCTGGTGTTCGGGCTCAGTAGGCGATCATATACAATCATAGTTCAATTCATTATCAGAGTCAATCAAAACAGAAATTTGGTCATCGTTGGGGTGAGATGGCGGGAAAATTACTGCAGGTTCCTCAAAGTGAGATTCCATAATGGATATGCCGTCATTTGTCTTCGCCATGTCTGTCTGGATTTGCTGAAGAGAAGAGAGAATCGAAGCCAGGGTATTCCTGTCCTTTACAGGTGAAGGATCAGGAGTTTTACGTCTTTTAGGCGGACTCCTGCTCACCGATCGTTCATGACGGCAGGTAGGCGAAGGCGATTGATGTGACCATTTTCAACAAGACATCGTGTTCTAGTTTGAAAAAAAAGATCGTCAAGTGTATCTCTCGCCTCTGGGCGTCCAGATTATAGCTGAAAGAAAAGTAAAAGTGACAAAGTATGCTGTAAATTGTACTTACCTGTTTGTGGTTTTGAAGCACAACAGAAAAAGATGCAGAGGATCATGGGACCATAAGCTCATTCATACAGGGGCACCATGGGATTACATCATTTCTAATTTTTAATCTGTCCCTGCTAGGGACAGGCTTTTGTAGCCTTAAAAAGTGGTTCGAAGCACCCATTATATATGTGTTATATAATTTGGCTTCACTTAATGTTTGAGCTGTCTCTGGTGCACACAAGGCACAAACCAATCTGTCACATTTTATACATTTATATTTGGTTTCCCTTGAACAAAATGAGCATGCTTCGTTATTGTGGATTTGTGTACAAAAGCTCAGATGAAAGGTCAGTGGCATGGCATGTGATTCTTGTGTACTTGTCACACACATACTCACCACAATGACAAAGTAACATAATCACATGGTCTAAAGCTGACCTTTGATCATTCGGTCCAAGACCAGAACTGTTGCGCTGCATGTATCTGGAACTTAACAACCCGTTGGTTTATATGGCGTCTTCATTTAAGCTCTTCTATACTATCAAATCACGGATAAAAGGAGATCATGTATATAAAGCCAATCCACGCATTAATGCAACATGTGATTGCTATCCTAGGCCACAAAATACTCATTCATCACACGCCATTATTGTTAAGATGAGGGAAAACAGCACGCATGTAGCAGAGCAGACAGTTGGACATGTTCCCGGCACTTTAGGTGAAGTTCTACCCGAGTAGCGGCCTCTTTTGCCTGTAAAATCTGAAAGTAACGGGGGCCGTTACTTTCGGAATTCTACGGTATTGGCAAAACCGTCTGAATAACCTTGACTTCAAATTGTCAGGCAATATCATTTCCATAATGTGGCAAAGAATAAAAACAAATCACCAAAGAAAAGTATAAATATTAAGAAATTTAGGTCAAAAATATGAATATATCTGCCTGTCATTAGATATGTTGCCATGGTAACGGCCATAGTCCAAAAAACTGACACCAAAAAAATAAGCTTTATTATATCAGTACCTATAATGGTAAATCTCTACAGGAAAAACTTAAAGAGAAATTAACAAGGCTTCCTTTCGTAACTTGTGCCCTGTAGTAAGGATTTTGTACATACTCTAGGGAGCCACATTAAGCAGTAACCAGAAACACCAAAACGAGAACAATTCGAAAACCTTTTATTTTCAGTAACCCTACAGGCAGTAAGAATAAATAAGCAGGGGGGTTTCGCTTTTAGGCTTGGCTAAATCTATATATTAACATTTTTTATTTTCACCATGAACATATTGGCAAAGCTACAGCCATTTTGGTACACATTGCCGTTCCGTGGGTTTGTAAATAATGTTGTCTATTGAATTTATATGAATTTTGTTGCAGTATGAAGCAGAGCGTTTGTCTTAAGAACTTGGTAGGGATTGGTAAACTCTTTTTATGGAAGTCTTTGTATGCTTTGCATACATGTTCGAATCCCCTGGAAAAATACTTCTTACTTGCAATTCTAATTTTGTCTTGTGTATATTTTCCAGAAATGAGAGTAGTAACTATAAACAGCATATAGACCAACACTGATGGAAGAAATGATTGAAAAAATAATGAACTCACCCTGGCTCATAAACTCTGTGATGATATATATGGGCTTTTCACTGCAAACTCCAAACAGCTGAACAAGATGTCCATGATGAAACTGTCTGTTGTCAGAAATGAATAATTATGTGTTATGCATCTAGTTACCGAGATGTAACATCATAGGAAGCCAATGTTTACCTGTGTTTACACGAGCATATTAGTATGTTAAATAATCATGAATTTGCTCCACTGCCCAATTCCTTACAAGTGCAAAGTCCCACAACATTCGGGATGACTGATAAGACTAATTTTACCATACCAGAATAACAATCCCACGTAAATCAACCATTAATAGATTTACAATCCATTCAGCGTGCTCTCCCTTCTTTCTAAATTTTAAGCAGCGGGTAGACTCCCTTTGACTTACCGCAGTTTTTTTATTTTTATTTTTTATGCAATACAATTTTATTCACAACTTCAACATTTACACTACTTACAGTACTAATATTACACTTACATTTATACTTACAATATACTTGCTAATTATGCTACTTATTATTTTTTTTCTAATTGTAATTACACAAACAAAACAAATAACAAAGATAGCTAGCAATAAAATAAGTAAGTAAATAAATAAATAAATGAGCTACAAAAGAGGTGCCCAAGTTGTTTCGAATTTATTTAGTGACTTGTTTTTTATAGCTATCATACGCAGGACGTCTAACTTGCTATTTAAACATAAAAGAAAGCACTCAAAGCTCAGCTTGTTGTTGCAGACACTTGTTGTGAAGATGTAATATTTGGCGATGATAAGAATGTAGTTAAGCACTCTCTTATTGTTCGCATTTTGGTGCCAGCCAAATAAAATCGCATTTACTGATAGGACAATTGTTTCAGAAAATTTTTCTTGCCACCATTGCGTAAATTTTTCCCAAAATAGGAGCGATTCGCTGCAATTGTATAACATGCGGACAAGCGATTGTTTTTCTAACTTGCACAAAGAGCAGATGTCATCATCTACAAGGCCAGCGCGAAACAAACTGGAGCGAGATGGCTGTAACTAAGAAAGGGAGTAAGTAGACGTCATGAATGTTCTCTTTCGTGAATCTGTAGTTTAGAACTTTGTTTTCATTTGTTGGCGATATAAAAGTTTTATCAAGGATGCTTTTGTATGCAGTTCGAGTGCTAGGATATGTTGTTGGCATGGAAGTTTCAGGAGAAGCGATTTGTAAAGGTCCGAATTGATCTTTTCCACTCGATTGGAATAGCATTTATAACACCGTGGTACAAGGTGAATGGTGTATCATTGTTAAATTTTTGCTTGAAGTCAGCCAAAGAAACTCCCAGTTTACATTTAGTAGGTCCTGGACCTGTACAATATCACGATGAAACCAGCTTTTGTAAAATAGCGGTTTTTTGTCAACCAAAATGTTTTGGTTGTTCCAGATAATTTCATGTTCTGGGGTTATTCTATTACCTGGCATCAGTAATTTGTAATCCTGCCAGTACCTCAGTACAACATGGGAAAACGTAGGGAGATTTTTAAGGTTGAGTAGTTTAAAGTCGTAATCACAATTTGTTAAAAAGGACAGACCACCATATTGAGTTAAAATTTGCTCCGGGATTATTTTCCAAGAGGTGCCACTTTCATCTTTTATTCTGTTGACCCAGGCTATTTTTAAAGCCTTCTCCATAATTTCAAAATCCATCATTTTCAATCCGCCATGTTTCCTTTCAGCAATTATTGTTTTCTTCTTTAATTTGGCAGGTTTGCCTTCCCAGATGAAGTTGAAAGTGAGTTTATTAATTCTCTCCGGCAGAAGTGCGGGGGGGGGGGGGGGGGGGTTGGAATAGGGAGCATGGTTGTGCTGTAAATAATGTTAGATAAGCCTAGAGACTTGACAATTTTTATTCTTCCGATCAAAGTGAGGTTTCGTCGTCTCCACGCATTTAGGACTTTTTCTATGCTTTGGATCTTTTCTTCAAAATTTAGCCTGTTAGAATGTTGTTCATCATAAGAGAAATGTACACCGAGGGCCTGCACAGACTCCTTTGGCCATTTAAAATTGTATGGGGTTTCTCGGCAGTTACTCCAAGAACCTAGCCACAAAGCCTCGGTTTTAGAGGTATTGATTTCCAATCCACAGTTTGTTTTGAATTCTTCTAAAAGTTTCAATAATTGGGTTACTGACTCCCGGTCACGTCTGTTCTGGGAGATTTGTTATTTTTGAATTCTGTTATTGCATTTAGGCACTCGTCTTCCGAGAGAAGACCTTCACATGATTTCATTTCTTCTTGTGTTAGTGGTGTAATATTTTGTGTCTTGAAAAAGGTCGATGCTAGGAAGATGTCATTGTCTATGCTTTGGGATTTGTAAAGTGCTTCGTAAAAGCATTTCTCTTCTTCTAATATCGCAAATTGGTCATTAACATACAATTCTTCTCTTTTGCATTTTTTCATTTTAATTTTGCAGTATTTGATCGTAAAGCCACGGATTTCCATCTTAATTAAATCCCATTTTAACCCCAGGTCCTCGACATTGGTGTATTTTTCTCTATATTTGTATATGTTTTCACGCAGCTTGTTCACATAACAGGAGTCTTCTAAAAGAGAGTTGTTAAATTTCCAGAAGCCTGGGCCTTTATCCTGCTTTAGATCATCTGATTTAAGAATGGTTGGTTTCGGGTGCATTTAAAATTTTACAGGATATGGCCAGGTCGCCAAGGTCTTTGGAAATAAGGAAGAAGTCAAGGCGACATTGAATTTTAAGTAATTTGCTTCTCCAAGTAAAGCGTATTGTCTGAGGATTTAAATTGCGCCAGATATCAAATAAATTGTAGAGATTCATAATTTCTTCGATTTTCTTGATAACAAGATTTTTTTTTGAAACTGGATTTCCGCCTTTCTTATCCTTATCGTGTAGGGCGCAATTAAAATCTCCGCCCATTATAATGTATTCCTGAGCGAATTCCTGAAGAGTATGTTGGAGGTCATTAAAGAGGGCCAACTGTTGATTAAGGTCATTAGGGGCGTAAATGTTTACAAGAATTATGTGCGAATCGTCAACCATTGCATCTAGGATTATATATCTGCCATTATTGTCAGAAATTACTTTTTCTATTTTAATTCTACTTTTGGATTGACAAGAATCATGACACCTTTGCTGTGAGTTGAGCCGTGACTGAAAAAGACCTTACCGCACCATTCAGCTTCCCACGTTTTGGCACAATCTTTAGAACTATAGGTTTCTTGTAGAAATGTAAAATGGTTGTTTTGATTGTGCAGCCACCTGAAAATGGAGCATCGTTTAATCGATTTGTTTAGACCTCTAACATTTAGGGATTCGCATTTAATATTTACATTTTGAAGCGGGCTCATTATGCGTGTACATACAGTATGTAACACTCAAGGGACTGCGTTGGGCTGAGCTTTCGACAGCTTTCATTAAACAAAAACTTGGATATGTGATTCACAAAGCCTGCATATTTAAAGATGTAGACAAATATGAAACAGAGATCAAAAAGACGGCATTTTGGGCGAAAAACAAACAAACCTAAACAATAAAGAAAAATACGTAAGACATGCAGAAACAACATACACACAAATAATCTATAACAGGCTCAAAAAGGCCCTAAACGCACCGTTGCCGGCTTAGCGTTTTTTGACTGAATACTAAACCCGCGATTTCAGACTACGTCTAGCTTCTTATTCTACGTTGTTCTGCGTTAGGAATAGTTTGGTATAATGTCAAATAACATAAAGACTCCTTCACCTTGTTACGTGTATTTTGTCATCTCGCCTTTTAATTTCTTTAAGTCTTTCACGCCAACGGTTTTTTGCCTGCCTTCTTTGTCAGTATACTTTAGGGTAGCAGGGTAGGCAATAAAAACTTTTCTGTTGGCACCTAACTTCTTTTGTAGGTGTTTCTTGTAGGGCAGAATCGCCTTTTGTCGGTCTTGCGTTTTCTTCGCAAAGTCTGCGCCGATACTGATAATGTTTTCGTTATAGGGGTTTCCCTTTAATCTGGCAGCGGCGTTTGCAAGAACCTTCGCTTTGTCTGTGTATCTTAAAAAAGCCACATGGATGGGTCTTGGTTTCCTCATGTTGTGTTTTGCAGCGTACGTTGGAGTGCGGTGTGCACTATTTCGACTTGCCCACATAAAGTTTCCAAAGCCATGTGACTTGCAATGAAATTCTGGATAAGTTCAGCGCAATTTTGACCTTCTGCTCTTTCTGGGATGTTGTAAAATACTAGGTTGTTTCTTTGAGACCTACTTCGTAGATCTTCAACTTCTTCTTCTTGTAAATGAAGGTGCTCTTTCTCTGCTTTCTTTCAAATCTGCCACCTCACTGTTAACTGAGTTTAATCCTCCTTCCAGTTCGAGGACTTTCTGTTTGATGGTGCCCATATCATCTTCCATTTTGATAAGGCGTTCGTCAATTTTGTCGAGAAGATTCAGCTTTTCTAGTCTCCTTTTGATATCAACCAAGATGGCGTCGCCGACACCCAGCACATGGTTTTCTTTTTCAGAGCTTGAAACTCTTGACCTTTTCTTGCTCGGTTTAGGCGGCATGCTTGAAGTGTTTAGGCTGTAAGTGGCGATGGATAGATTTGCCTGTTATTTT
The DNA here is from genome assembly GCA_949126865.1 of Montipora capitata. Classification (NCBI taxonomy): domain Eukaryota; kingdom Metazoa; phylum Cnidaria; class Anthozoa; order Scleractinia; family Acroporidae; genus Montipora; species Montipora capitata. The sequence goes on along the minus strand of OX421450.1, from coordinate 25,441,991 downwards.
AGGTGATAAATTATTGTAGATAGGTAGCTTATATCGGAGCACTTTAAGACGTGTCTATTCCATCGGTATGTCAGGCCCAGGCCCAGGCCCCTTACCGCAGTTTTTGCTTATGTAGTCTCAATACACCATAATCTTTCCTGAGAGTTAATGGTAAGCTGCCATCATTTGGTCGAGAGATTAAGACAGACTACAACATCTCAAACTCTGTACCCAACACTTTGCAAATTGTGTATGGATTTACAAAAAAATGGGTTGTAGGCCTATACCGTACTTATTCGGCTACAAGCCGAGCTCGGCTATAAGCCGACACCCCAAACTTCTTACGGAAAAATCAACTTGATTGACACGAATTGTAAATGCGTAATACTCGGCTATAAGCCGAGATCCATTTTAGGTCTTGATGTGTATTATCGACTATGGAATTTTCGTAATTTAAAATACAAATTGACATTGACTGAAAAATTATACTCAAAGCAATCAAATGAACACGAAAGATAAGAAACAAACAAGTGACGTGATCCTGAGGTGACGAATATTATTACCTGTATTAAACAATTACTGACCTCACAGGAAACGTGTCTTAGTAGAAGCGAAGTGTTTTATAAAAAGTTATTCGACTGGAAACCTTAGAACCTCGCCTTTAAACTTAAAATAGTCGCTGAGGCAGAATCTGTAGAAAATAACTCCGAAATCGCCGGAGAGTATGGCATCAGCGAGTCGATGGTTTCATCGCTGGAGGAAAGATAAGGCAAATCTTTTCAACGGGGAGCTTATCGGGGAGCGTACCCCGAGCTTGATCAATGACCTTTGGCGTGGTTTTCAGAGCAAAGAATTCAAGGTAAGATTTTCCCTTTAATGCGTACGGTTTTTTTGCTTGGAAAATGTCGCTACAAGAAGAAATCCACTAGCGTTTTTGTCTCAAGTTTGCTATGGTGTCATGTGACAAGCTTGTTTACACAATCTGTGATGGTGCAATCTCGTTCTCAGACTCCTTGATCCTTCGATGGGTAAACCAGGCTTGGCGCGATATTCGCGAGGAGATGGTGAGGCGTTCGTTCAAGACTTGTGGCACCTCTATAACGCACTCGACGGCACAGAAGGAAATGCAGTCTTCGACGAGAATATTCCAGAACAAAAAAAAAAGTGAAGACGAGGAAATGGACGACGAATTCGAGACAGACAGCGAGGAAGATTACTTGGTGGCTCCTTTACGAGTAATAAAAGTCCATATAGTCACCAAGCCAAGTAATTTAGTTCGGCTTGTAAGTGAATACACATTCATTTGTTACTGCTTTAATTTGCTGAGAAAATTCTTTTTATCAAAAATACTCGGCTATAAAAGCCGGCTTAACCCTAACCCTAACTTCAAATTTGCCCAAATTGAGTGAGGATTTGTGTAAAAATCGCTTGACTTATAGCTGAATAAGTATGGTAGTTTGTTGTCCATGTACATCAGATTCAGGGCTGTCATTAGAGGCCGTAACCCGTAACACCTGTTATGGCTGAGCCCAGTCAATGTTACGGGCGATGGCAGCTGCAGAATGAATATTCATGGCCAAGACAAATTGAAAGTTATTTATAAACATTTACCTTCTAAAGAAAGAGAGACGTGTTTTTGGTAAAAATCCAAACATTTTCTGTAAAAAAATTTGAAGAACACCCCTGATCGATCATTGTTGGATTCCGGTGCCACCTTCAGCAACAAAATCATTATCAATATACCGTACTTGATATAAATGGGATTACGCTGACCATTTTTCACAGTTCTGTGATGCATGACCATATCCACATGGTTAGTAAATATCTATTCATTGTGAAGTTTATCTTCTTGCCCTGTTTTATTTTCATCACTTTTTGATTGATTGCACCTCAGAGGGCTGGAAAAATGCATTTCCAAGGGTCTAATTTAAACAATTTTCTGGTGAAGCATGCCCCCAGACCCCCCTAGCGGCTCAGGCCCTTTGGGCCTTCCTTTACATGGCCTTTGGTCGTGTATTTACATGTTATGGGTGAAATCTTGAGTGTTACACCTGCTTCAAACCTTAATGACAACCCTGACTGATTATATAGCAGATCTTATTTCTCAGCTGTTTGTCTGCCCAGAGATGAACCCACGACCTCCAACGTCTGCGTGCCCCAACTACTGAGCTAATCGGTTGACAGCTGCATCCACCAGGGGTGCACCGTTGGCTTCTACTAATAATAGCCTAGTTGATCAAGGAACTTCTGACATTAAATAACGTGACTTACCCTTTTTACCTGTAATTTACAAGGATGCCTTCCTACTTACGTCATAACTTTTGCTTCGTCAATAAAGTCATCTTCAGACATGGCACCCTCCTTCATCATTTTAACCGCCACTGGAATACTTTGACGCCATGTACCTTGCCTCACAGTCTATCAAAAAGTGATGATTACTACATTTAATATATCAAGTAAAGCTAGGATCCTCGCAGTTATGGACACGATTTTAGCAATTGCGTAGAGAAGCCTGAAAAATTCAGGACTTCAACGGCGTTTGAACCTGTGACCTCACGACATTGGTCCGATGCTCTACACAACTGAGCTTTGAAGCCACTGACGTTGGGAGCTGGTCATTTGTGGATTATAATTTTCCTGTGACGAATGAATCAATGAAGCAAATCGTATATGAAATGAATCATATACTGAAATGAAGTGAATAATATGAATAAATGAATAATATGAAATGACTCATATACTGAACTGGTGATATGAAATCAAGTAAAGCTATTTCATGGCCGCAGTTCAGTATATGATTCATTTCCTATATCATTTCGTTCATTGATACATTTATTATACCTGCTAACTCTCACTCACGCCTGTGAATTAAAAAGTTTGATCTCAGGCCTAATCATGCTTGTGAACCAATTTCTCATGCCTGGTTGAAAAATGTGATCTGTTACAGCCTTCATTGAAAAGCTCTTGTCGCCATTAAGAATAAAATACAAACAGCGGGAAATGCATTTTATACTAACTTGACATTTCGTATGCTTCTCCACATACATTCTCAAAAGTAACCGTTACATCTTCCAAGTTTTCTTATATACGGAATAAGGAAATCTGAGTACTATATTAATATGAAAAATGATCTTAAAATAACAAGAAGCATTGGCAGGTGATGATTGTTTCTAACATAGTAACAACTTCTCTCTGCTAACCTTTGAATTCACAGAGGGTGGCTGGGGCTTTAGCTCCTGGATATACAATTTCTCTTATTTTATAATGATGATCTGTTTTTCCCGATGCAATAATATCAAAGTTGTCCCATTTGATGTTGTGTTCAGTTGTTGTGACATGGTCGGTGATAGCTGAATGATGATTTTTACTAGTTAGAGCCTTAAAGTGTTCTATAATGTAATATTTGTTTAGTATATAATTTCTACTAGATTGTTGACTTTAAGATCATTTCAGAACACTCAGAAGGTTACTGGTAAATACCTTTTCCTTACAAAGACCACTTGAATTGCTCTTAAATGTCAAAAGTCATATATAAAGCAGGTTGCTGGGACTGTGATGATTTCTACATTGGAAAGACGAAACGAAGATAACATGACAAAAAAACTGAACACTTTAAGGCTCTAAACAGTAAAGATCACCATTCAGCTATCGCCGAGCAAATCACAACGAATGGACACAACATCAAATGGTGCATGATGCCTGGAGGACCTATGACTAGCACAGAAACGAGAGGAGAGAGAAAGATAACGACAACGACAAAACAGAATACCAGTAATACCTCATACTTGGTGGAAGAACTTACTCCACAAATTCTTTCCTTGGGCACTAAATTAACTGCTTGTTATTTTTACGGATGCATTATTTAAAATGGATGCAAATTTTTTAACAGTGGCTTAATCAGTTTTTCCTCTAATCAGGAATTATTGTCAACTGGAATTAAATAACAATTATCTGTACTCTTTTGCACATTAAAAAAAGTTGATTTGCTTGTTTGTTTTGCTCTAAAATGCGAGCGAACAAGTACTTTTTAAATCCGTTTGCCCAAATCTTTTTCTATGTGCCTCGACAGTGACAAGAAAATTTGCCCTTATGTTATAAACACGTAATCTCAATGAGTTCTCGTAAAATAAGTGGGAAATTTCACTAGCTTGTGTTTTCAGAAGTTTGTTTTAAAGCACCTAAAGGTAATTTAGTGTTGTAGCGGATGTTAAGTTCGCCCTTTCTTGGTTGCATTAAAGTATTTTGCCGTTTCTTGTTCCAAGCCAAACTGGCTTCGATGTTTCAATGAAATACATCAAAATGTAAATAATCTCGTTTTCAGACATAAAGTGGAATAAAGTAGATCAGTAAAACTGTTTTTTTGACCTTGAACTGACAAATTTTTTTTAATGCTTTCTAATTTTAGCGTTATTCCTATTCGCTGCCTATTGACAGTTGAATCTGAAATGACTTTTTTCCTTTTCCAATGCTGAGGGTGTGTTTGTTTTCTTTTAAAACTCATGCGGTTCAAGAAAAATTCATTACCAAACTGGTGAATTCCAAAGTAAATTTCACTCGAAAAACCGATTTTGCACTCATCGCTTCCTGATTCATGCGATATCGGTTTTTAGCGTGTTTGATCCTAAAAACTCTGTGGGCACTCCATAAGTTCTGGCAGGCCAATCAATTTCAAATGTATTTTTTGTACTTTTTATTTGCGATTCTCTTTCTTTCAGATAATATTATTACGGCAATTTCAGGCAAGACCGTTAGAATATCTCTTATATATTATATTTATCTAGGTTTGACAGTCAGATATTAAGCAGATTTGCAGTTATTATTTTTCAAAAATCACATCTAGCAAGCTGTTAATTTATGCAAATTAAACTCTCCAGCAAAGTTAACCACTCTGAATGGAGCTATAATAGGTAACTTGAATCACTTTGTTTCAAATATCGAAAACAAAAGAAACTTACAGACAAATGTTAGCTGATATTTGCAGAGCAGCTGGAATAGAAGTTGTCGAAAACAACAGCCAATTTTCAGAACATGTAAGCAATCTGTGTGCTCGTAAAATACGAAATTTAGGAACAGAACTCGTAAAGAGCAAAACACCACCAAAGCTGACCCTGAAACCATTCAAGAGGTTTTAGTTTAAAGCTACAACAAGTTGCAAAATTGTTGAGACACTTTCATTAAAAAACACCTTTTCTAGCTTCCAATGCCCGCCGTATCTAGAATTTAAACCTTTCCAACTTCCTCTCCCCTCTCCCCCTTTCAATGTTGACTGCTTAAGTTCCCAACATTTTTTTGTCTTGCTAGCAACACTGATAAGGGGGGGAGAGGGGCTGCAGTGTGAGAGATAATAGGGAAATTAATAACGCCCCAAGAAGGTGAAGTGTCTCCACTATTTTTGCAACTTGTTGTAGCGACAATTTCAGTGCGACTTGCTAGCTATTTCTTGGTGCAGAGTGGTTGATGACATTAATCATACTAAATCTCCTGGAAATTACGGGAAAACCTTTCTGCTACTTGCTAGTTTGATAATCCACAGTACGTTTTTGGTCAAATCGCCACGAAATCGTAGATGAAATAGCGAGGAAAAGTGCTTTAAAAAATCGCATCACTGTACAAAGGAGCCACTTTCTTCTCACAGTAAGAGAAGATTTAACAGGGGAGCATGATATGGGACTCTAGCTTACATTAGGCAAGGTAAGCAGACAATTTGACAAATACAGTTTATTTCCTTGATCCTGAAACATGTGGATTCTGATAGTTCGCAGGCATTTTATTAATTCATCCTACATAATATAAAGTATCTTTTGCAAACAAACGAAAAGCTTACTTCAGTACAGTCCAGACTTTTTGTTAACAATAAGCTCTGCTAAAGTTTTGTTAAATAATGAATCTTTTGCTTTTAGTGAATTGTGGAAACGCTTAATTGTCCACAGCGGCTCCAGCTAACGTGTAAATAACACTGAATTTCCCTTGATGGATATCGTCCAAGCAGTCCAGATTTTCATTGAAATCACAGGCTGTCAATCCCATAGAATTTACCTCAACCACTTACTTGATCGCGTATGATACTTGAAATGGAAAAATCACGATGGCACCCGAGAAGCCTGTTCTTCGTTTTCTTTTATTTCTAACTCTGCACATCATGACAAACATCTGAAAAATTAAGGGTTTTCTGAATCCTGTTGGCAAAACGGCCATTACATCCATACAGTTAAAAGCATTTCTCTTGGCAGGGGGTCGGGCTCCATGCGATGTACATGGCCGAGCCATCGAAGGCATCACTGAATGAGCAGTGATGGCATGCTCAGTGAGCCAGCCTGCACTCCAGGTGTTGGTGACTCTGTCCTGCCACCTGATGTGCAGCAGGCGCAAAGGCAGCTGAGGTGGATTCCGTTGAGTCGCTGCTCTTGTCTGGCATAGGTCATCCATGACTCGCTGCCATAAAGGAGAGTCGACAGGACACAGCTTGGTAGACGCACATCTTGGTCCTTTCGCTCAACAGGTCATTGCCCCACACTCGCTTGTTGAGTTTGGCCATGACAGCAGCTGCTTTGGCAATCCTGAAGCTGATCTCAGCAAGCAAGTCAAGCTTGACACCGTGGAGCCCAAGTAGGTGAAGGTGTCCACAACCTCCAGCTCTATGTTGTCAATGGAGATTGCTGGGGGGGACAGCACCCTGCGCCGGGATGTTCATCTTCCTGAGGCTGATTGTTAACGCAAACTCCTCGCAGGCGTGGGACAGCTTGTCTACGAGATGTTGGAGGCCCTCCTCGCTGTGGGATGTTAAAGCAGCGTTGTCTGCAAACAGCATTTCCCGTATGAGCACCACACAAGCTTTGGTTTTGGCACGGAGTCTGGAGATGTCGAAGAGTTTGCTGTCTGACCTCGTCCGGACGTAGACATCTTCTGTACAGTCTAGAAAAGGCATACTGGACCAGCATCAAGAAGAGAATCCCAAACATGGTTGGAGCAAGGACACAGCCCTGCTTTACTCCACTGCGGACTGGGAAGGCATTGGAGGTGGCCCCATAGAAGCAGACCGCACTCTGCTTGTCCTGGTGAAAGGAGGTGATGATCGCCAGGAGCTTTGGTGAGCAGCCAATCCTTTGGAGGATCTTGAAGAGACCGCTTCTGCTCACCGAGTCAAAAGCTTTGGTGAGGTCCACGAAGGCAAACTTTTGTCGTCTTTTTGCCCCGACTGACTGCTTCTGGGTCTCTGAGGATGGTCGCTATTCATATATATTCATGAGTGGATTATGAAACAGTGACAAAGACACATCTAACCTGTTTGACACAAATCAGCAACAGTATGTCGCATGGTATATCAGTGCCCACCCAAAGCTGGTACTTATTTTCTAGACTAACAAAATTATGGTCCCACGGATATTTGAACGAAAATTGGAAGTGGACCTTCTACCACCACGACTAACACCATTACCATTACAAATATGCTAGGGATGGGCGCTAAACTCTTGCAAATCAAGATATCCCTTCAGTGAAAAACAGAAAGAACTTTTAATTCCAGAACAGAGGAATACCTTTAAAAAATAAGCATTAAAGATCCTTGAGGTATTGTGACTGAACTTAAACTTGGGATAAAAAGCAGGAAGAAATTTGGTATTGTTCAAGTTCTCCTCAGGGATTGCTCGCACTGCGAGCAATAAGAACTGGTCAGCAGAAACGTGCACAAACATAAACACTGTAGACCTTTGAGCATGAAATCATGGAACTTTGCGGCTTTCGTACTGCATGGCAAATAGCTTGCCAGCAATTTCAGAGCTAAGAATTTCAAAGTTAAGCATCCCGAAGTTTAAGAGTGCCTTAAACAGCATTCTGCACATCATGAGAAGGTAGCCGGTATGAAATGAATTGCCAAAAGGTATAACCTGAATCCCCTGCTGAAATACCAAGATGCAAGATATTGGTCAGCTAAATCTAAAAAGAAATTATGATGTTTGGATCTTTTTGTCGCCCATTTGCAGGTGAAGGAAATTGGACAGGGTGTTGTGGTAAAAAGATCGAAACATGAGATTTGTGGTTTGAGCGCGGCGACATGCATTCTCTACACATGAATGAGACCTTGAGGAACCACGGACTTCTGTGTGATTTCCCATTGCCTCCGAAATGTTTATCGAACTGATAGCTTTGTTAGTGGTATGTATGATTCAAGTTCCTATTATAGATCTGTTCAGTTTGCTGGACAGTTTAATTTGCATAAATTAACGGCTTGCCAGAAGATGTGATTTTTGAAAAATAATAAATGCAAATCTGCTTGATATCCGACTGTCAAACCTAGATAAATATAATACCACTATCCGAAAGAAAGATAATCGCAAATAAAAAGTACGAAAAATCAAAACTTTGTCTAAGGTATACAATTGAAATTGATTGGCCTGCAAGAACTTATGGAGTGCCCGAGGAGTTTTTAGCAGTAAACGATTCATAAAGAGTGAAATATTCACATCCACTCTTAATTTTGATCAAAATTTGAATACCAGGAAGAGACTTTAAAAAAACTTCTCACCCCCTTGTAAATGACAAGGCTTAGGGGTAACCAAGGGGGGGCAAGGTGAAAAACTGATACCATATTTCTTGAGAGGAAGGATGAAAGCTTGCTATGATATAAGTAAATTTTTAGCTGTTGATTGGTTCTTTGAAATATTTTGCTAACAAAACTCGAATTTTTAAGGTGCAAAATGTCACCAAAACTCTTTTTGAAGCTTAAACTCCCCCCCTCCCTGATTCTCAGCTCAGGTTTTTGTTCTCAGGTTCTTCAGTGATGCTGCCTTTACCGAAATTATTAAAACGGCAACAAGGGTAAACAACAACACCTCAATGCTAATAGATCACATCTATACAACACACCCAAATCGCATTGTGCAGTCCTTTGTTCATGTGTATGGGATGAGCGATCATTTTCCTGTATGCTTTCTACACAAATTTCGTTGAGCGAAATCTCCGAAATGTGAACATGACGAGATTAGCTATCATAAACTCAAAAAACTTAACCTTGATGATTTTATTCATGATCTAGAAAATGCTCTGTGGTCTCTTACTCTCACAGTACTGCCCAACGTATTCTACGATACAAGTACAGACCTTAGACCTATCGACAGATCGAAATGCACCTATCACTGTTTAGTCTTCCCAGCCAATTACACCTAGGCTCAACTGACACTCGACCAATAACATCACGAATAATTGACCAATGACATCTACGACCGGAGTTCTTATAGTATCTACTGACGTTACACAAATCACTTGACTCTGAAGATGACTTTCGCTCAGGTTGTCGAAACGTCAGTCAATGTCATCTCAAACAGTCCTTCTTAGGACTACACTCACCCGGACCATCATACTTTACTTAATGATGATATGACTCCTGGGTTCAAACCATTTACAATTTTAAACCAATATCTCTGTTCCAGACTGCATAGACTCAAATGAACAAGATGCACGTCTTGTTAACTTTATTAATTCCCTCATTAGCAAAGCAACCGTGTTCCACATCCCGCTAATTACCATACAGCAAGTCATCGAGGACCTCAAGAGCATCCCAAATAACAAAGCAACTGGTCTCGATGGTATTGGAATAAAACCATTAAAGCTGGCACTAAATGTTATTGCTCCCTCTGTTACCCATATTAACAACTCAAGTATCCCAAGTGGTACTTTTTCAATTAATTTTAAACGAGCTAAACTGATTCCTGTTTATAAGAAGGACTCAGTTCATGACAGAAATAATTATCGCCCAATCTCAAACTTGCCAATGATCTCTAAACCTCTCGACAGGCATGTGGCAAAATCGCATCTCGGGTACCTCACTACAAACAATCTTATTCACAGAAACCAGTCAGCTTATCGACCACACCATTCGTGTGAAACTGCGCTCTTGAACCTCGCCGATAACTGGCTTAAGGCTATGGACTCTAGAAAGCTTGTGCGTTCAGTGCAGCTGGATCTAAGCAAGGTGTTTGACCTTGTAGATCATGATTTATTGCTATCCAAAATCGAGAAATACCATGTCACCAATACATCTCAAGAATGGTTTAAATCATACTTTAGTAATCCAGCACAACGCTGCTGCATTAATGGCTCACTGTCTGATGCACTGGTGCTGGCCCAAGGAGTTCCTCAAGGGTCAATTCTGGGCCCAATACTATTCTCGCTGTACATCAACGACCTTCCAATTGGAATCTCCAACTCAAATGTTGACATATGCCCAGATGACACTACCATATGGGAGACTAACAGTGACTTGCTGCTTACTCAGCATGGTCTTCAAGACAGCCTTGACAGAACTAGTAGATGGCTATCTCTGAATAAGATGGTTCTGAACACGAAAAAGACTAAATAATCGATAATAGGAACTGTACAAAAACTGTTGCACTTTGGTAATCCATCTCTTGATCTATCTTTTTGTGGCACTCTGAAGAAGCCAAGGATGAAAAGCTTTTAGGCGTTAAGATAGACAAACATTTAAACTGGGATAATCATATCGATTGCCTTATTGATAAATTAAATTCTAGAATTTGCTGGCTTAAAAGAGCTAGGACATATCTTAATCATCAGCTAAGAAATCTATTATACAACGCATTAATTAATTCCGTTATTTGAATATTGTTGCACAGTGTGGGGAAACACCGAAAATGAAAATTTACTTCGACTATTACGAGCTCAAAAACGTTGTGCCACGCTAATTTTAGATGCTAGTTTTTCTGATAATTCTGTTGAACTTATCAGTAAGCTAGGTTGGTTACCTATTGATAACGTCATACGAATGAGAAAGCTTTGTTTAATGCACAAGATTGTTAATGGCTGTTGCCCTCAGTACTTTAAAGATTATATCTCCTATGTTAATGATAAGCATAGACACCATACAAGGGGTGTCAACTAATAACAATTTATTCATACCCCTTTTTTGTACCAACTCTGGTCTACGCACTTTTTATGCAAGTGTCAACCGACTATGGAACACATTAGATGTTAGTACCAGAAGTATTACAACCCTAAGGAATTTTAAAAAGTATACAAAAAAATAAATACATAGTCAGTAATTTGAAGCTCAATCATTTTACTATTCATAGAACTTTCTAATAATTTTAGTTCAGTTTAGGAATACTTTGTGAACTTTTTCATTTTATTTTATTTTATCAATATTATTATTAATGGACCACAATGTAAACTACTGGAATTTCAGTAATTGTGTTATCCAATAAAGTTTTATTATTATTATTATTATTATTATTATTATTGTTATTGTTATTGTTATTATTATTATTATTATTATTATTATTATTATTATTATTATTCATAAAGAAATTGCGGCAAGGAGTCAGTTATAAACGATGTAGAACCATGAAACCCACACTGGAAAATGGTTTTGGTGTACTTTTATCTGCAAACAACTTTTTATGTAGATGAAAACAAGACGAAAATTTCATGTGTACGGCAAACAAAAAAATGCCCACTTTCACATACAAACGGCAAGCAGCAGCTGGCAAACGTAGAAGATGGCAGGAAAAACATGGTTACATGTCATATTTTGTGGTAATTGTAAAACGGCCTTGATGATTAGACACAGAAATGAGATTATCAACTGAGTCGATACGGTAAATTGACCACCGTTAAGAAATCCAACAGCTGACGAAGGGCTAACGCTTGAAACGTCAGCTTTCAAATTTCTTTACCACATAAACCCAGTTTATAAACCCATTTCATTAGGTTAGCGAAGCACACTCTTGGGTGACAAGACACCCAGGCTAGGTTCAGTACTAATTCATTACGATAAAAACATTTTGATTCAGTTGATTCAAGCATGAAGCAAACACGCCTT
>OX421450.1:25412679-25425179 GCA_949126865.1 Montipora capitata | reverse complement strand
TTTTCGGTGATCATAATGGTTGCCATATTGGTGCACATGGCGTTTCCAGACAAAACTCTGTGTTAATGTAGTCTGAAACGCTTCAACAAAAAACTCAGAAACGATGTACTGCAAAGATCTGAGAATTGGAGAGGTGCTTAACCTTACAGTAATATTTTATTTACAATTAAACGTTTTGAATGACAAGTTCATTTATTAAAAATTTCCCTTCAAAACAACAGTACAGTGCAATCTATTTGATTATCTCATCTCAGTTTACAATGAAAAGAAAACTCATTGTACTCCTCATGCCCAAAACTCCGAGATCCATTCCACCACAGAAAAAACGCATGGCGCGTGCATAATTTCATGCATTACTTACCATGAGGTAGCTCTAAGGAGCCTGTGCTAATTCTACTCGAGTTCATCAATGAGCTGGTCATAATACATCGCTTGAAAAGGGGAAATGGTCTGTGGTTTAAGCTTAAAACTGCTGAAATAATTTGACTGATCCGCCCAAAACTCTTTTTGTTATAATTTTCATTGCTCTAAAATGGGAGTCACACATGCAACTTGTAAATTTCACACTGATGTGAACTGGTTTTAGGAAATGGTAGCAAAAAATATACATCTGGTGTAACTTAAACAGATGATGCAACTGATGCTTGCTTTTGTCATCCTGCTTTATACATTCATTACATTGTTTCGGACATTTATATAGCTACTAGTGTGCATCAGCTTGCTGTTTTGTCCATAACTACTATGTCGAGCCCACTGTGGTCCATTGTGAAGGTCTGTTTGGTTAAGGAAATCCTATATTACAATGCAGTTTTTTCGTCTGAGAACTCAGGCTCGTAATCATACATCTGCGGGAGTCTTCACTTTGCAACTTAATGGTGTCTCCATCCCTCATATTGCTCATTTCCATATCACTATTATTATTATTATTATTATTATTATTATTATTATTATTATCATTATCATTATCATTATCATTATCATTATCATTATCATTATCATTATCGTTATCGTTATGTGTTTTATATATATTGCCCGATCTTCTAATGGCGAATTGGGCTCTCTGCCTCCAAGCTATCCCGTCTGCCGCAAACGATGCTGCCACTGCCCAAGTTCTTAAGTCCTTCTCCTAAAGCCCCCTTTCCACAGTTCTGCGCCATGTCTCCCACAGTCGACCCCTCTTCCTCTTGCCTTCTGGTAACCATGTGAGTGCAATTCTTGGATGCGAGTTGTGATCCATTGTCAGGAGGTTGCCTAACCACCCCCATCTCCTCCTTGCCACATGTCTGCAGATCGTTTCCATCCCTGTTCTTCTCCTTGTCTCCTCGTTGGTTATACACATTGGCCAGTGGATCTTTAGTATCCAGCAATGGCTCTTGTGCAGGAATGTCCGTTTGGGTCATTCTCCAGGTTTTGCAGCCATATGTTAGACTTAAAGATTTTGATCTTGTTCTTGCTGGTAAGCTCATTATTCTTCCAAATCTCTCCCAGTTTGCTATACATGGCCCTTGCTTTACCTAACCTTGCCTTGATGTCATCTTCGGTGCCTGCAGAGGTGCTGCCATGAGCACCCAGGTACACAAAACTTTCTACATATACATACATACATACTTAATTGACCGCTCCCCATAGGGGCTTTTCAGGGCCAATGAAACACAACGAAACAACAACTGTTAAGAATCCCAACTGGCCGGAGGCAAACCAGTTGGCTATTTACAAGTGCAGCGGGGAAGTTGAACCAGGGACTACCAGGATCAAATTCAACGAGTGGTCAGAGCGGGTCTTGAACCCGGGATCTTCGGATATCAAGGCAAGCGACCTAACCACTGGGCCACACTGCCTGCCTTTCTTTGTCGTCAATGTCTTGGTCATCAACCTGCACCTTTTCGTGGTAGGTTGTGTTCAGTCTAGGGAGTTTGGTCTTCTTGGAGTTAATCTTTAACCCTGTTGCTTTGCTGTTAATGTTGAGGCTTCTCACTTTCTGTTGAATCTGTTGTTTTGTGCTGGATGAAAGAGCATTGTCGTCAGCAAAGTCCAAGTCATTTAACTTCCATCTGATACCTGTGTTGTCACCCTCTAGCGTTCTTCTCATGATCCAGTCTATTACAAGCAAGAACAAGAACCCTGACATATTACAACCCTGTTTCACACCAGACTTCACATCGATCCAACCGGTTTGACCTGCACCATCGATCACCACACACTGGCTCCCATCGTACGTTGCCTTGACCATTCTGAAAAGCTTTGGGGGGATCCGATAACTCTCCATCATCTTCCACAAGGTTTCCCTGTCGAAGGCCTTTTCATAGTCGTGAAAACAAACATACAAGCTAGAATTCCATTCTATTGTCTGCTCCACGATGTTCCTAAGGATGAATATCTCCTCTGCCGTACTTCTTTCTCGTATGAAACCAGCCTGCTCCTTGTGTAATTTTGCATTGACACCGTCTCATATTCTTTGGATCAACAATTAGCCCATCACTTTTGCCGTGATAGACATAAGAGTTATCCCTCTCCAATTTCTGCACTTAGTGAGATCCCCTTTCTTAGGTAACCTGACAATAAGACCCTTCTTCCAATCTGCAGAAATAGTCTCACAAACCCATATCGCACAGAAGAGGTCATGTAGCACTTCCACTGTTGTTGTCATATCAGCTTTGAAGAGCTCCACGGTTATACTGGCCACACTAGGTGCTTTGCCTGTGCCCATGCTGACAATGGCGCTCCTTATCTCAGCCCTCAGGCACTAGTTTTGGGTTCAGTCTGTTCAATATTTCTGCATAGTGCTCTTTCCACGTCTGTTGGTCAACAACTTCCCTGCCTTGCTTCTCACTGTGCCAATTTTCTTTGCTGGTTGACTACATATCCTCCTTGTGGTATCATTAACACCCTTCATCTGCCCGTGCTTAGCAGCATCCTCAGCTTCTTGGGCTATGCTATTAGCCCATTCTGTCTTATCCTTTCTCAAGCTTTACTTCACTTCCATGTCTTTCTTTCTGTAATCCTTATAGAATTTGAGTCTCAACCTTTCTGATCTTGTACCAACTACCTTTTGTTTAAGCTGTCTCCTTTTTTCCATGCCTTTCCAGCCCTCGGGGCTGATCCATCCTTTACTTTTCCTTGCCCTGTAGCCGAGCTCAACTTTCTTTGATCTTTTTCCACTTCTCCTCTACTTTCTCTTCATGTACTGTTGCTCCCTCATCTTCATGCCTGCTTTCGCCAACCTGATCCTCCACCGATAAGCAGCTGAACCTGTCCTTTAACTGAAACTGTTTCCTAATTTCAGGCACAGTCAACTTGCTTATCTCATATCTCCTGACTTTCCCTACCCTCTTGCCCTTTCGTACAAGCTTTAACAGTGTCTTAGCAATCGCCAGATTATGGTCGCTCATGCAATCTGTGCTTCTGTATGCTCTAACATCCTGTTATGTTTTTTATTTTCCATTATTACCTAAACTACTGTGTTTTTCGAACATGTTTATGGAAGGCTACATGATAAATCACAAAATGTCACCTGCCATGCTAACAAACATCGGACAAGTTAAAAGAGCATCCCAAACCAATTTTGTCCTCTTAAAAAGTTTAAATGATTACTCACCCCAAACTGCCCCATACCAAGCTTCTTTCCAAGAACTATTTCTGATCTTGGTATTTCCCATATATCTGTAAACCAATGAGCCAAGACAAATTTTAATCATTAATAAACAAAATCTTAACAAACAGTACTTTCATAGTCTTATGCTTAAGTACAACAATTACAATATATTTATAACAATGAAAATCGCCGAAAAAATGACCACTGTCATGCATGCCCACCACTGAACTAAAAGCACAGGCAGAAAGATGGCCAGAGGTATATAAGGACAACTGAATTGCCTCGGCCCAAGCCAATATACATGTAAAATGATCAAAGGAAGAATGCTGTCCTTGATTTGGTCTAAGCGGAGGTCCCTTCCTTCCGGTCTAAAGATTTTTCTCTTCACTCGTGTGTGCACTTAACGTACAAGAGAAGCTGGCATTGGATGCTGTGGATCAGCAAATGGACCACACCCATGTTTCATTAAATACAGTGGTGTTAGGCCTCAATTTATCTTTGCATTTACAACTAAAGAATGCTTGATCTACAGAATAGTAAAGAGGACTTTACGGACGGTAATGAGAAATATTACTTATATTGTGCATGTCACTTAAGAAGAATGTTGTGATCGACTGTATCAAATGCTCAACTGAGATGGAAAAGGAGAAGTAGTATAGCATGTTGATTGTTCATGCTCATAAGCAGATCGTTTTTGACTCGAAGTAGCGCAGTCTCAGTGCTGTGTAATAAAATTTTAGTTATTGCCTGAATAGACAGAGAAAGGATCAATCATGTTAATTGTTACCAGCTTTATTCCTAAAATCTTAATAATAGAAAATGATAACGACCTTCAAAAAAAGGGACTGACTAGTTTAATGGCAGTATATGCTATGGAAAGATCTAGGAATGGAAGCCATCTAAGCACTTCTCTACAAAACCACAATATTTTCTTAACAATTAAAGATAAATAGGCATGCATGACGGGAGTCTTGTAGCACCTTTCATTTAGTGTTGCCATACACAAAATACATACCATGACCAAATGCTGCCACAGGTGCTACACCAAATGAAGGTGGTTGCCTTAACCTTGTGACTAAACCTGGAAAGCAATGAATAAACCACACGTGACCTTTGTCATCTTGTGCTTTCTGTTGATTTTAAAGGAAGTCAACAGTTACCTCCACTGTTGTGCTGATGATAGTTGATGAGTTCTGAAACTGTTGGATATCGATGTCTGTCTGATATATACAACTGTCCATTGTCATCCTTGATGTGATAATGTCGAACATGATCACCATGCCTTAAAAGAAATCATGTGATCAGTTAAGATGACATTTGACTTATTTTTTCACTTTTTCACTTTATTTACAAACAAATCACGAATGTACAAGGCCATGGTAGACCACAGTTAGCATAGCCATTCTAGGCGGGCCTGACATACACTACGACAATATTACTGGCTCTCACAACAAAGCAAACAAAAAGACACTTAGAAAATGACAAGTTACACAAACAAACGCCTCATACATAAGAGAGAAAAGTCTACAAAAGAAAGCCATACACTTTGCAAGAGCAATGAAGTGCACATCGACATTCATCTTGTCAATTTTAAGAAACTTTAGAAGCCATATTCAAGTTACGTTTAAAGTGTGTTTTCTGAGCTGGCGAAGTTCAGAGGGGATACAAATCCATATTTTCATACCAATTACAGAGAAGGAAAGTAACTGTAGGTATGTTCTCGACATTTTTACTTGGAAGTTTCCAGCAATTGCACACAGTGTAGAATAGGCAGCAGCCTTGTATAATAAATAATAGTTTCCTCTAACAAATACTATGGACTGGGCAAGATGGTGGACAGTTAAGACGTGCATAATGTGCTCTATGTTTAGCGATGCTGGTAAAGCAAATATTCAGGGTAGGCCGGGATCACTGTCTGATAGTGCAACATCCCCGGAGTAAGAAAAGATCTTGTCGGGAAGGTTGTAACAGCCAGTTTCTGATCTGGATAAAGAAGTGCACAACTTAAAGGTAAAAGATGGTCATAGAACTCGAGGAAAGTGCTGACTTCAAGGATGAAGAGATTACTAATGTAAAACATGACTTGAAAGCTTCTCAGAAGTCCATAGATGATCTTAGTAAACAATTACTATATCAAGAGCTTTATAGTAGAAGGGAAAACTTAGTGTATATGGGTATAGCGGAAAAAATGTTACCGATGTGCAAGGTACTCAGCAAGACCCTGAAATAAGTTTAAGGCCAAAGAATTGAAACTCTCGAAACCTGCGCGACAGCATGGTCCTCCCCCAATAATTGTAAGATTTTTATGTTATGCTGATTGCGAAATGGTTCTACATCAAGCTAGGAAAACTTTAAATGATAAAGACGTCAGTCAGGCGCGTAGCGTGGTCATTTTTTCAAGTACGCACAAGTACATATGATCTAGAAACCTAAGTAAACTGAGCGAAAAATACTGCGTTCTTTATTACTGGGTTGCCAGTATGGCAAACCCAGTCGAGGTCTGCGTTTAGTTTGTTTGTTTTATTTTATTTTATTTTTTTTTCCGTGTCGGTAAAAGTCTTGCCTGTCACTCCCCTGGTAAGTGGTGTCTTTGTGCATAGAGCCTTCTGCGCGTATTTTCTTAAGATCGAGAGGGTAGTGGAACTGCGTAGATTTCTCTGGTGGACACAGTAGAATCATTAACTTAGCCTGCAATGGCGTCGAAAGTCATGTAACACGAATGGCGTTTTAGTGGATCCTTAAACAAAATATGGAGCTCAATGATGAAAAGGCAGTTGGATAAACTAGGCAGGCGGTGAAAAACCACCAGCTGGAGTCTCAAAAGCGACGAGTAATGGACTTCGACAACAATCTACCGCCCGTCGAGCCGAAATGAAAGTGAGCTGTATTTACCTGAAGTACATGGTAATTTGACACGATTGAGTTTCTTGTCTTCACACACGCAATGAAATAGGAAGAGGTTTTCGGCTCTAAGAGCAAATATGTTGTTTGTTTCAATAAATTTTTCGCTGGAAAAGGATTCTGTGGTATTTTCTGCCTTTGTGAATTATAATATCATGTTGTGTATTGAATTTTCGAGCTTAAGGTTGAAATGTGATATGGGAGAAGTTTTTTAGTATTGCTCTGTAACCAGGAAGGGTTCACAGGCCTGTTGGAAGCGTGCTTGAGTTTCAACAAAATGAGCCCCAAAATCAGCAAAAAATTGTGACGCAGATGAATAATAAAGTAGCTGCTATTTCCAAAATGATGGAATTACCTGGTGATAAATAACCTCGTCCTGGAGAGTAAATTTTTGACTTTGCAGAAACAATGGTGGGCGATTGTGATCTTTGTTTTGAATTCGCTCATTTATTGTCAAACTTTATAACACTTAACAGAAAAAGAAACTTATGAAAACCCGGTATCTTGCCATCATTTGACACAGATGCTTCACTGTTTGGCAAGTAAACATGCCGCGGTAACTTAATCACGGCGCCCACTGAATTCCGGCGATGTCACTTTCGATTTTGCGATTTATTTGTGCAGCCAAAACGTACAATAACAAAATTGAACGTAGCAAAAATCTCCCAAAATGTTTGTCGCTGATCGCAACTGTTTATATTCCATATTTACGGTTCAAAATTAATGTTGTTTTCATGTCGTAAATATGTTATTCTCCAGCGACAGTCCTGGAAACTTCCTTCTGCTCTTTCTAAAAACTGTGTCAATATTTATTTACTTTTGCATGAATATTTGTTTTTGCATAAAGCAAGCTAACAAAATCTGTACCTTGCTGAGTTCGCATTTGTTAGCGTTAATAGTATTTTCGGTCCGATGCTTCTATTTTATGAGGGGTATATTGGTTTATCTCCCATCCAAACACTAACCCCGCCAAACAGGGCTTAACTTCAGTGAACGTCTGTATTACAAAGCTGTTAGATGCTCAGAGGGCACGCTTAAACTTGTGGTGAAAAGAAGTTTATCAACAAGTCAGCCCAGAAGCCAATGTTTCTCACTTCCCATTTATTTTCTTCAATCTTTCTGGGTTCAGTACTTTGCTAGTAACCACATGTCTTCTCAGACTATTTACCCAAGACGTGTGAGGACCTGTGAGCCAAAGGGCCTCTTCTGGTATGACTTCTTAATGACCCCCCAACTTGAAAAAAATTGTCTTGAACGGTGCACGTACCACAGGCAACCCAGTGTACCCTCACGGAGGGTCTAGTTTCTTGTCGAAGTAGTTGTGTGAATACAAGCAAAGAACAAAGCGTCTTGCCCTTATTTTGAGCAAACTTGGTGCAAACAAAGCATTGTTTTGGTTGTGCTAGCGTGACTGGAATTGTCAAGAACGTTCTCGGAACGTCGCTCCTTTGTCGCGAACGTTCTTGGAACGTCGCTCCTTTGCAACCTCGCCTTTTTGTTGCACGCTGGCCAAACAACACTGCATTGTTAGTGCAAAAAAAAAGGTACAATGCAAAACTAAGTTAGAACATGGTATAGCTTTTGTTTTAGTTTTTAGAATTTAATCAAATTGAAAGTGGTGCTTTCATCACGAAATCTTGGTTGCGTACAAGTAAACTGTTAAGAATAGAAACAATTGCTAAAAATTTCAAAATTTTCTGGTCACTTCAAGTACGCACGTGCGTATATGCGTATAGGACGCTACGCGCCTGTCAGTGTGTTTGAAGATATTCCCAAAGAACTCTACAAGTTAAGAAAGTTGCAAAGCAAACATTTTACAGATTCTAAGGCTAGAGGCTATAATGTATACTTCAGTAAGAAATTCCCTGACAAGCTTTATGTCAATGGGAAGTTTATTCCATGTCATGAGAAGTTATAAACATTATCTTATTTATTTAGTTTTTTTCGCTCTTTGCTTGCTTGCTTGTTTATGCTAATCGCTTTTTTCTTCCCTTGTATGCGTAAATTACCACGCACCGCATTATTGAGTTGGTATTTCTAATGCAGGATTTATGTTGTGATGAAGGAGCCCCTAAATGTCATGCAGGAATGATATTCTCGGGAGGCGTAAGGACGCCCTTCCAATTCGCTTTGGGGCAATCAGTAAGTGCAGTATTCTCAGTCTCTTTTGTTTGCTCGTGTTGTAATCATGTGTGTGTATGTAACCTACATAATTATCAGCTTCGCTGCAGTCGTACAATCATCAGCCAATTATCATAGACAATAGTTACAACAGAAAGGTTTTTTACTCGTTCACTACCAGTCTACCACCTGTCTGAAGTTCCAGTAATACCAAAAACAAAAACATAGGAGAGTTTAATTTCAAGATTATGTCACTTAATGCTCATAAACGTAAATCCATATTCACACGGATTGAAAAACAAAAATCGGATGTAACGTTTCTTCAAGATACGTATACCACACCCGAGATCATAAACGATTGGAAATTTCAATGGCGTGGAGAAATGACTTTTAGTCACGGTTCAAATCATAGCAGAGGAGTGCTTGCCCTTATTAACATGCAGCTTCAGTAAGAAATAAAAAATACTGTTAAAGATGATAAAGGCTGATACATATTATTGGAAATGACCATTCAAGAATCGCCATTCCTGCTGCTAAATTTATGTTCTGATCAAACTAAATGAAGAAAGAGTCTTTTTTCAAGATATCATATCTGTTGTTCAAAGTGCTAATTTTGATACAGAACGTAGCTTCACCATTGGCAGAGATTTCAATAATTCTGGAAGCCAAATTGAAACAAAATCTACCACAAGAAATATCCAAGATATCATGCTTGAATATAATCTTATCGATATTTGGAAACTACGAAATACTGATAAAAGGCAGTTTACCTGGAGAAAAAGAAATACTACATGTATTATACAACGTCGTATCGACTTTTGGCTCATAAGTGACGATATAAAAGACAACATCAACAAAGCAGAAATTACTCAAGCTATCAAAACTGATCACTCTGCAATCAGTTTGTCTGTTGATAGCATCAAAGATCAACCATTTGGACCATCTTATTGGAAGTTCAATTCCAGTCTGGATGATGTCAATTACATACAGCTAATTCAGTCAGAGTATCCACAATAGATCATCAAATTTTCTGAAGTCAATGATAAAAGAGTATTGTGGGACCTAACTAAATATAGAATTAGGCAAACAACTATTAAATACAGCAAAGTGATTGCTAAGAATCGTAAAGTGCAGCTTCAGCAGCTTCTGCGATCAGAAGAAATCTTAAAAATTATGCGAGGAAAACTTTAACAATAATCCATTTGAAGAGAACATTACAAAGCTGGACGAAGCCGGGAGTAAGTATGAAGCGTTATATGATTACATCATTCAGGGTAAAATAATAAGATCAAGAGCAAATTAACTGATATGAACAAGGGGAGAAAAATTCAAAATATTTTTTAAACCTAGAAACCAGTAAAACCAAGAGAATATCAGTTCGCCACCTTATTAATGCTGATGAAAAACTCGTTCTGAACTCTATCTAAGTCGATAATGAAAGAACTCGGAGATTTCTATACAACACTCAACAAAAACTGTGAATCAGGGGACTGTGACTGATGCTTTTCAAGATTTTTAAAATGGCGATGATATTCCTAAATTGGGGGAAATTCAGAATTTTAATCTATGCGAAGGACTTTTGCCAAACAACAAGTGTTTTAATGCTCTGTCTAAATTCCTGAATGGTAAAACACCTGGAAATGATGGCTTAACACCTGAATTGTACAAGAAATTTTGGAGTCTGCTTGGCCATCTTATGACCAACTCCTTGAATTATTCCTATATACATGGTGAACTATCTAACTCGCAAAAACAAGCGACAATAAGGAAAAGATCAACGTTACACTGTACATCAAGAACTGGCCACCCATTTCTTTATTAAATGTTGACACAAAAATTGCTTCGAAAGCTCTGGCTTTGAGATTGGAGGATTAACCAAGAACTGGGGTTAATGTTCACAATGACTTTGAAAAAGCATTCAACTCTATAAGTTGGAGTTTCTTATCGAATGCCTTAAGGTCCTTTAATTTTGGTGATTCCTTTATTAATTGGGTCTCGGTTTTTTACTCCAACATAGCAAGTTGTCTCAAAAACAGTGGTTTCTTGTCACCACTGTTTAAAGTCGAAAGAGGTGCTAGACAAGGAGACCTGTTGTCGCCATACCTCTTAGCTTTGGAACTTCTTCTAATCAAAATTCGAAACGATTCTTGTATTAAAGGCATTTTACATGACAAAGGCTCCCTAGAACACCTGTTTAGTACTCTAGATGCATTCGAAGGGTGTTCTGGCTTGAAACTAAACAAAGACAAAATGGAAGCTTACTGGCTTGGTAGCAGCCACAGCTGTAATGAAAACTTGAGTATAAAAAATGGTCAACAAGCCTATGAAAATTCTAGGAATATATTTTACCAACAATTCACGTCTGAAAAACGAATTTAATTTCGATGCTACACTAAAATCTTTAAAGAAAACTTTAAATAACTGGCAATGAAGAAACCTTACAGTCTTTGGTAAGATTCAAATTATTAAAACATTTGTGATGCCAAAACTGTTGTTCTGGGCTTCCATGCTAATCTTTGATAAATTACTTAACACGGTATTGTTTAATTTTTTATGGATAGGTAAAGATAAGATCAAACGTCTCACACTGATTAGCGACTATACTGATAGCGAACTTCAAATGCCCCATTTGGAATCTACAATCAAAACTCAAAGAATCATGTGCCTTAAAGTTTATTGAGAATTATTACAGTCCATGGAAATTAATCCTCTCGCACCATCTTAATAATTGAGGGGATAAATTCCTTCTTCATTGCAATTATGACGTTGCTGACCTACCTAAATCCCTTCCAAAGTTCTATCACAAGTGTTTTGAAGCTTGGCCTACAGTTAATGAGAAACAACCATCTTCGCACGACCACATTATGGAAGAGATACTGTGGAATAATAAATATATTTGTATCGATGACAACCATTTATGGTTGGAAGCTCAAAAATAAGGACATCCTCCTTCCGCACGGTAAATTAAAACCTTGCAATTTCTTTATAGAAAAAGGCCTTAATTTAAACAATTATCGTGTGATATTAGGACTTTAAAAAGCACTCCCGGAATCATGGAGGGCCTTGTTAAATTTGCATATTGCTCTCAAATCCCAGATTCGGATTCTACAGATTTCACAGAATTTGCTTTCCACTTGAAGACTGGGGATATCAACCTGATTCAGCTTACTAGTAAAAAGCTGTACTGGATATACGTGTACACCCCATTGCCAGACTAAAATACAACTACACATACAACGACCAGGATTTTAACTGGAAACAGATTAATTTAATTCTACACAAAGTGACTTTAGATACAAGAACACGAATTTTTCAATATAAAATGCTTAATTGCATTGTATATACCAACAAACTTCATTGTGTATGTTTTATGTGAGTATGAAGAATCCCTCGAGTATTTGTTTCTACATTGTCAATTCAGCAAACATTTTTGGATGTTAATTGTTTCTTGGTTGAATGAATTGAACATTACAATCATTGAGTTAAAGGATAACAAGATCATGTTAGGTTATATGAACGAATGTCCATATTGGACTTCTCCTAACCACATTCTTATTATTGGCAAGGAGGTAATTTATTCGAGTCGATTAAGTAAATCTAAGCCTCTGTTATCTCAATTCATTGCTAAACTGAAACACATAGAACATATTGAACGTTATATCGCTAAGCAAAGAAAAGAAAAAGAAATGGAAAATCATAAAATAAATTATTACTGATTTTTATCGTGTACTAGCTATATGTTGGTAAGCACTGCAGTGAATGCACAGTTAATTGTTCTGTAAGTAAGCAGAATTATTTTGTGGTGTAACAGTTGTGTAAGTACATGTTCTGTAAGTAGGTGTTTGTGTAGTTATAGTAGTGTAATTAAAACAGCAATGTAATGAAT
>OX421450.1:25370179-25407679 GCA_949126865.1 Montipora capitata | reverse complement strand
AAAAGAAGGTTGAAAAAAAAGGGGGCTGAAAAGTTAAAACAACTTCAAAGGCAAAATAAATGGCGACACAAGAACCATTTCAATGAGTACAAAGGTGCATCAAAGTTTTGCCATCAGTTTCTTGTACCACGAGCAACAGCTCCAAGGATTCTTCGGAAAAAAGTAGCAGACGCAGGTTACACTTTGATACACTTTGGTAAAAGTTTCCTCATTCCATTATATTTTTCTGCTTTTTGTTGTAGTGTTTTAAGCCCTTTGGTAATATTTGGAGAATGTACGTGGAACTCAATTATCTCCTCAGCTGAAGGTGTTTTTATTTTTGCGTGCAACAATTCTGATTCTCTATGGCATTACTGCGGGCTAACTAATCACAAGCTCAGGTTTTACCTTTAGAGTCATCAAACAATTCCACCAAGATGGAGGTTTGAATGAAGTTTGTTTTCAGTAGATTCAGAGTATAATCTAAAATTAACTTGTACAAGTGTCACTTCAACTTTGGTGGTCGACCGCTCCTTTGCATGAGTGCGAGTACTTCGTTCTTCATTTTTAACAGCCAGAATGGGAGAACAATAGCAGTTAAAAGTGATCACAGAAACTTTTCGAGATTTTCAGTTTAGCAATGGCCACAAACTAATGCCTGTAATTTTTGTTTTTTTGTATTTTTGTCCTTCAAATTAAAAAATGAATCACAAAGAGCACTAACATGATGCCTCAAAAAAACAGTTATTGCAAAGCTTATAATTCTACAGGCATAATTTTGGCTGACATTTTTCATTGCTTTGTAAAAAAATTTCCAGAAAACTAAAAAAAAAAGGCAAGGAAAGAAAAGGAACTTCATTTAAGTGTCTAGTCGTTCTAGTGCTGAAGCTCTAATTGGAATGAATGTAAACTGAAATTAACAATTCATGGAAATCAAGTCAAATGTTGGTTTTTGAGGAGAGGAGAAACGGGAGTACCCACAGGAAAACCTCTTGGTGCAGAGCAGAGAACCAAAAAACTCAACCCACATATGATGCAGAGTCTGGGAATTGAACCCGGGCCACATTGGCGAGAGGCATGCTCTCACCACTGCGCCATCCCAGCACCCTGGTTTCTTAAAAGCAGAGAGACTCTTGCCAATGACTTCAATTGGTGGGAGAGGTTGTTTCCTTTTCACTTGGCTATCTTTGTCATGACAATTACTAACAGTACTCGTCTGCACGAGAAGAGGAATTGTCAAAAAAATTTAGCACCTAAAATAATTGCTCGTGTGGTGATCACTTCAAGCCCCACTTGCTCTACTTTACCATCGGGCTCATGAAGTAGATTAAAGTTGATAAGCAAATGCTATGCCAACCTTGTAACTTGACATTAGAGTAGCCACTGCTGTAAACAGCAACCTGAGGACTACTGTAAAATGTCGCACAAAAATAGGGCGGCTGTGTGGTTCTCGTGTAGTGGTCTCGTTTTCATGTTCACACAAAATGCTTGACAAAAATATTCATATTGAAGAGCCCCTCCCTAGTTCATTCAATTGTCGCTGACACACATGACTTGACCAAACCAAGGTCTCCTTGCAGGTTGCAAGAGAGTCCCTGGGAATGAGGTTGACAAATTACTTCAGATTTAAGTACGTACAAAACTGACAATGTGTACATTCCTTCTCGGCTAGAATTACGCACTACAAAGCAGCCCTCTTTACCCTAGAAATAAATAAAACATGCAGTATTAATTTCTTACTTGATAAAACATAATAGTTAACCTGTATATAAAAAATAAATATAAAAAATATCCAATTCACCTCCTTTTTTTGCAATTTGCAATTCCTATTAACCCATTGACACCACAAACACCCTAGGAAGCAGCCAGTTGATGAGTAAAATCGTCTGGCGTTAGACAGAGTAAAATCTCACAGGTCAATTTGTTAATGGAGGGGAGACACCTTAAATATGATATGTTGGTTGAAAGCTGCATGTTTTATACCTGAGTTGCTTTAAGGCAGCTCAAACCAGTTCCAACCCTTCCAAGTGACGCTCTTATTAGAAGGATTGGCACCACAATGTTGTATCATGTATTAGTACATACTAAAACAGTGGATAGCATGGAACGCACACACTGATTGGCTACTCAAACTCCGGATATCCTTTGCTATTTACCTTGAAGCAATTCGTGCAGAATTGGCGCCTGAAAATGTTGTAATCCTTGCAGAAATAAATGAGTTAAAATCATCTCTTTGTGCTATAATATTATCTCACTGTTTTAGTACATACTAAAACTATTCACCTCAGTGTCGGTGGCTAGTGGTGGATATTTAACTCACCTCTTCGCGGCTTGGTTAACATCCACCACTACCCACCTCCACTTTGGTGGTACCAAATGAGACACGAATTATTGCTAAACAACATACAGTCATTACTGTGACATAATGTAACCGTGGAAACGGGAGTAGTGTAGGCGTCACTATACGGCACTAATGAGATGCATGCCGACCCATTTTATATAAATTTTTCTGTCTTCCATAGAACACCTCACAATTTGTCCACAGACATTCTTTGCGCTTTTTCTGGAAAGGAAGTCTCAGCTTGAGTGCCCCCTTCGCTGTGGCCGTTACTTGGTGCTATGTAGCTGATGTGGTCATTACCACCACACTGATGATCGGGTATGATTTTGTTTTTTCTTCTTCTAGAAAGCCTATGGATCTGCCCCTTCACAGCAAACATGGTTATCCCCACCACCAAACCACACCACACACATTTTAGTTTTGTTCCCAAACGCATGTAACGCTCGTTTTTTCTGTTTTTTTTTTTGACAAATATAAACTCTTTCTTTCATTATTTAGAAGTATGTACAACTATGTACAAAGTTACTTTAGAGCTCCCAGTATCCTTACATTAAGGGGAATCCGGCCGGTAATAATGGTGTCTGTTCCCCACTTTGTGATGATGATCACATCAGGTTCATAAAAACATGCCGGAAAAGCCTTCAGAAATGGGTTTGGTGGGCACAGACATCGGCCGTAGAGGGGTGGAGAGATTCTAGGCTTGTAGGAATCGTTGGGTCCATTTGTGTTGGATGTAGAAGGTATCAGGATCCAATCCCCTCTGTTCCTGCATCCATTTCACGAAATTATAAAATTCTACCTTCGGACAATGATGACAATGAGGGATCTTTATGACGTCCACAGGAACCCACAGAGCTGAGGTGTGGCAGTTTGTCAAATTTCGGAATGTCTAGAGGTTCCAAATCGATGTTAGGAATTCCCCATCTGGTAAGCTATGGTCGATCAATCATTCTGCCTTTGAATGCCACCAACAGACTGTCCAAAGGATGGTCCGGAACTGTGTGGGTAGTACTGCAGTCCATGGACGTGGGTTGTACAATAATAGGCCGTTCATTGATCTTTGAGGGAGAGAACGGGCCAAGGTACCGAGGGCTTGAAACGAATCGCACCCACATCCTGTCAGGGTTTGTGCTGGATTTTGTATATAAAATTCCAGGAGTGTTCAAGAACCAGAAATTGAGTTTTCAAGGAGTGTTTGTAAGGAGCTTTCTATGCCATACATCGTGTTTCAGTGTTTTCTTTGCTGAAAAAGTTTAAGTGAAGCTATGATCTTCGCAGTTATGAACGCAATTTTTGCAATTGCGTAGAGAAGTCTGAAAAATTCAGGACTTCAACGGGGTTTGAACCCGTGACCTCGCGATTCCGGTGCGATGCTCTAACCAACTGAGCTATGAAGCCACTGACGTTGGGAGCTGGTCATGACCAGCTCCCAACTTGATTTCAAATGCGCAGTTCATATATGATTCATTTCATATACCATTCATCATTGAAAAAGTTTACATTTATATTCTTTCCCACATCCTGCAAGTTAAGTGCATGCGCAGGCACTTTAATTTTTGCATTAATCTTTCCCCAATAGTCAATTTGCTCAATTTTTGAGATGTCTTGTCTTTAACTTAGCGTGATCTTCATTTTCTCTTGGCATGATGCAATCTTCATAACTTTCACCCAAGCGAAATTCAAGGAGTTTTCAAGCAGTTTCCCACAAAATCATTTTTTTCAAGGGCTTTTCAAGTGCCTCTAAGTCCAAAATTAAATTCCAGGGCTTTTCAAGCACTTGAAGGAGTAGCACAAACCCTGTAATGTCCCAATCACACCAGCTGAGTTCTTGAGGTTCGAATTGATGTCCCAAACAAAATCCTTTCAAATCCACCACCACCCAGTCCTTGTCATTTGCATCGTCGAGCAGAGGTATGGTTTCATCATCTCAGAGGGGTATGCAGAGCTCGTCGGAAGAGGTAGAAACACTCGTTGCAATTGGCATCAGGTGTCCTAGTGGCCAACACTTCGAGGGATAGTTGATCTTTATCTCTGATACAAATCTCGTGCAACACTTTCTCCAAAAGTACGTCTAAGCATTGATAACACACTTCCAAGTTCATATCACTTTTATATCGCAGAGAAATATCCCAAGATCATCGGCTTCTTCGAGGAGATAGCAAATGAAACAACACTGACGACAATTCTGATCGAGGACCTTCAGAAACTAATGATGGAGCTCCCAGTCGTTTTACTTTGTTCCAGTAGTTTTCCATTCAAGACCATCACGTGCCGTGATCGGCATGGTTGATCTTCATCTGCTGCCAGTTGTCTTGAGAAGATGAGGACGTCTTGGGAATACGGGGACCTTTTTGCCCGCCAGATTTCCATGCCAGAATTTCCGACGCAAGGAGATGCCAAAGCCTCTGTAGTTGAATGGTTTAATCATATCTTGAAAGAACACATGTATCGGTATTTTACCGCTCAAAATACGTGAGCTTACCTCGGCGTCTTACCCCAATGATTAAATGGGTACAACCAGAGTCTGCATTGAAGTATCAAGATTGCGCCACGACAGGTGATGGAAGACAACGAACGAGCGGTGTGGACCAAGCTGTACGGCAAACATTGGAAATGCGGTCGTCGTCCCAAACTCAAGGTGGGTGATCCAGTACATTTGAGCAAGAATCTCCCGGGTTAGGCGTAAGAAGTCTTTGTCGTCCGAAGGGTGGTGCCTGGACCTGTGGCCACCTACAAGCTGGAAGAATGGGATGGCACTCCTTTGGAAGGAAGTTTTTAGAGAGCAGATGTTCAAAAAGTCACAGTGCCTGACGATGCTCTGTTCCAAGTGCAAAAGATTTTATAATGATGTGGACAAGCTGTCCAAGTCGGATGGTTGGGTTGGGTGAACAAATATGATAGTTGGGTGCCTTGATAGGCCTTGACATCCCTATAAAAATGACAGGAAAATAAATAACAGAGAGACAGACGATGTCGCTGTCGTTTTACACCACACTATCAAGCAACATGCAACGGACTGAGTCCCCTGACAATGGCCCGTCTGGTTTCAAGGCACGCTTGCCTAAAGATCAAGTATGGCACAACGACGATCGATGGGAAGTGGGCTTGTCAGGCGTGTTGATACCTCATACAACAGCGGCTCCAGTGCATCCCAAGACATCCTTGCACATTCTGGGACCCGTTCCTTCCGAAATAAGAATGCCTATTAACACCTTTGTATGTATTCGTTTGAATCCCATGACGTCGAAGGGTCCCGGAGCCAAAGCCAAACACCTGACCCCCTCATCAACCGGGGTGGAATTGGCGAAGAAGATTACCAACCTGGTGAAAAAAAGTATCCTTAACACACTCATGGAACCTAAAAAAGGTTTTACTACGGAGCTGTCTACAGAGAATTTCGGACCACTTTTGTGAAGCAACCTGTTTATTGGGTCGTAGAGATGGAGCAATGGACACCCAAGTATGACAGAGCCTTACTCATGGTCCTGTCGAACGTGTACCATTGGCAGTTTGTCCGGATCAACGAGGCCTACACTCAATTTTACGCCGTGACATGACCTCCCGTCGTCAAATGTCTGTTGTACGTGTACATGAGTCTGATCGAAAGTCTATGGGTGGAGGAGACCTATAACAGAAAATGCACTACAGAAGTGAATAAATTATTACTATTACTATTATTATTATTATTATTACTATTCTTAATACAATTATTATTATTATTATTATTATTATTATTATTATTATTATTATGTACCCTCACGTCATCCCTTTCGACCAATCCTGTGCCATGACGTTCTATATCTTCCTTGACCCTTGCCCTCTTTGTTTCATTTTCCACCATGGACATCTGCTAGAAGGACCTTAGTAGCTTCGCTCATAAGTCCAGTTGTTTTACTTTGTTCCAGTAAAATTCTAATCACGTGATCTGCCTTTCCAAAGGATGGGCTGTGGGTGAATTTCCAAAGTGGTTGCTATGGACCTTTTTCCTTCATCCGGGATCTTGATTTGGTTGGTACTTGCAATTTAATGAGCTTTTAATGTATGCTGTGATGCCATTTAGACGTAGTGCCATTTTCGAGCCAGCAGAGGAATGACTGGCATGATTACTTCAAGAAAAATGTCGTGAGCAGCATCAACCACTCTACATGGCCTTTATCGATCTATCCAAGGCTTTTGACTCTGTCAACCGCAAAGCCCTGTGGTGGATCTTAGCCAAATACAGCTGTCCTGAGAAATTCATCACCATTGTCAAACTTCTTCATGGTGGCATGGTTGCAAGAGTCCTGGACAGCTGTTCCAGTAGTGAGCCATTTGAAGTGCCAACCAGCATTGAACAAGGCTGCGTGATTGCTCCATCTTTATATCAACAGTCTTTCAGCTGATGAAAGACAGGCTTCCTGAAGAGTAGCAGTCATCTACCAACTAGATGGGGGCCTTTTCAATCTAAAAAGGCTGAGAGCTAAAACAAGACTTGTACCACCTCCGTTGTCAAGCTCCAGTATGGTGACGACAACTGCATCTGTGCCACTTCTGGGGAGAACCTCCAGACTATTGTGGATGCATTTGGACATGCATACCAATGGTTAGGCCTGTCCGTCAAAGTCAAAAAGACCAAGATCCTTTACCAATCTGTGCCTGGTCAAGGGAACGTCTCCCCCTCCTTTAAGATCAACAGGTCGGTCCTGAACAATGTTGAATCTTTTCCATATCTGGGCAGCTTCCTCTCCGTTAAAGCAGATATTGATGATGAGATCCAGCATCCCTGTGCCTCCCGCATTGACCTCCTGAGCCACCGAAGGGTACACAGATGACTCAGTGAACAATCTTACACGACTCGAGGGACTCCAGATGATGATGATGATGATGAATAGGTTAGGATTTTGAGCGTATTTAATTTTGAGCGGTTAGTCTCCCCACTTGGTGCACTCAAATAAAAACATACTATGAAGCGAGTTGCTGTGGTTTTCCAAGTTGCCCTGACGATTAATGCTCATAATTTATTTTCTGCTTGATGATCTTGAAAAGAGGTTTGGATCACTGTTCATCCTTGCCGAAAAATGCGCAGTACTCACATGCTCACAAAATTCATTTGCTATTCTCCATGTTTTTCAAATTGAGTTAAGTCAACTCTAAAGTAAACAAAAATTAATGAGCATCAAAAAGTTTATGTCAATGGTTCTTTCACACTTATTGATAATAAAACTAATTAATATTGAGAACTTTTTTTTCCACGGCATGAAATTATTCATGCCATGATTTTTTTCACGGGCCCGGGGGAATGATTTCATGGTGGTATGATAAATTTTCACACCATTTTGAAATCAGCATCATCAAGAAAGTTTCATAAGCCCCCTTTTTGCGTGAAAGGTAACATACATGCACTTTCAAATAAAAAAACCTGAGAGGGATACTCTTGTAAAATACCAAATGAACCATGGGTCACAAACCTACCTCTTCCTTTAAAACATCCTCAGACATCTGTCGAGACATTTCCAGTTGAAACCAGCTGTAAAGCAAACAATAGATAAATAAATAAAATGACAATGGATCAAACAACATCAGAACAAACATTTAAACTCTGAATCTCATAAGAAATGCTGGCAAGCTGAGTAAAGGTGTTTAAATGGAACTGAAAACTGAACAACAAATTACTCAATTAATTAACCCATTCACCCCTAAACCGGCCATACTAAGTATTTTACTTGTCAATGGGGAACCCCCAGGAGTCAATGGGTTAAACATCTCAATCCTCACTGAATATGAGTAAGGACAAAACAGAGGTGAAAAACTTCCCTTCCTTTCAACCCTTTTTAGTGAAGTGGTGTAAAACTTGGCAAACATGGAGTCTTTTAATGGGGGTGTTGGAAGTGCCATCATTGGACCAGGTGAAAGTTGGTAAGAGTGTCTGGGTCCATCCTCCTCCTTAACTGGGTGAAAAAGGTACCCTGCGCAAGACTGTTTTGTGCGTGTCAAAGGAATGCTAGATCGAAATTGTGTAAAATGCACATTTCTTGAACTTTAAAATACTTGCTCCATATTTACTCAATATTTCTGGTATGGCCAAAATGTGAGTCTTCTCTTGCATGTTATATTGAAAAGTGTAAAGGTGAAAATGCACTTTTGGAGAAGAGAATCCTTGAATCTGTCATATTATCTACAGATGCTGAATACACGGATGAAAAAGTCATATTGTTCAGTAAATTGTAAGAATATGAAATCACTCAACACATAAAAGATATGGAGCAATCTACAGCACCACGTTTTCGACACCCTGTTTGATTCAACAGAGACCCATGAGAGGGGCTGTACATCATGTGGCCCTCCAATAAGTGATACCCGGTAGTAGGAAGATAGTATGCTGCAAATTTGCACCTTTTTGTTATGCCACTAGTGCATTTTATTGTATGAGTGATGAAATGTTGCCAAATGACTTTACATGAGGAAAGCACAATTTGAAAATATCACAGGCCAGTGTTACATGTATTACAAGGAATCTTTGAAAACTACAATAAACTTGCCAACACCAAATAGCGCATGACAAATATTTGAATAAATCCCAAATTTAAAGCATATCCAACTAGTACAGCAATCACCAGGCTGTAATTTCTCATAATTCCCTACGATTTTGCACTTCAAGGCAGTCAAATTTACTATAGGTGTGAAAGTTAAAAATGAGGAGGGAATATTTCATTTTACAGTAGACGTTTTGAACTCAACTGTGGCCTCATAGGTATCGAAATACCTAATATTTTTTAACATTAAGGCCAATATTTTAGTATAAGTTTAAGTGACTGTAACGTCGACAAATTTTTGCTTTTTAACATTTCCTTGGTTTTCCAACCTAGATTTCTCCTGAAAACACACTTTTAATAAACTATATGTCGCCTTAGTTTCACCTACAAGCAAGCACTGAAGATAACAAGTTTGATATTGGGTTCACATTGCTGTTTTCTCTCCCAATGCAAAGCACTTTACGACATCAACCTTGTATTGAACCCATTCCTCTTCCTTGCTTGGTCATAGATAAAATAAAAGCTTTTTTTAACTTGATTTTAGAAGCCTGCCTCTAAAACAGTGACTTTGAAGGAGAATGTTAAGCAATTAAAAATCTAAAATACATTATTGTGCTAAGGAGAAAATGATGACTGTGGCACACACACCTTTCACTTTCCAAGCCTAGCTTTCTCACATAATTACTTGGGATGTACCCCTGTTTCCTGCAATGTTTGAGACACGCTTATTACAAAGATGAAAGATTCCTTTAAAACATATTATAAAATGTACATACATGTAGCGGGAAACTGCTATAAATATACCGGTGTACTGTACATGTATAAAGACATGCCGTCATTGATTCCAGTAGTGGACATCTTCTTCCATGCAGCCATGTCATCAACACCATGAAAGATATAGGAGATTTGGAAAGGAGTATATTTAAGTCAGTGATCAACTGATTCTTGCTTATATGTTTTAAACTTTGTTTGTGACTTAGGAAGGTGATACATCACAGCAGTACAGGTGCGATTTGACTACGACCACTTTGAGTAACAGATTGTCAATTAGAGTAACATCAACAAGACTGTATTGTCTATCCTTGTAGGACTATCAATAAGACAGTGAAGAGAGTAAGATAACAAATATCCAGCAGTCCTACTATCCTTGTGAAATGACCTACTAAATAACAGTTCACATCACCAAGCAAAAAAAAAAAAAGGCCTATTGCAACGAAATAAAGTCAACATTCTTTAGTCCACACTGATTTGGCCAGTTTGGGAGGTTGATAAACACCTAACAGTGCAAAGTCCAAGGAATGCTAGTTTGTTCTGTTTCAAAACAATAGATTCCACATTGAAGAAAAAAATTAAGACTAATGATGGGGAAGATTAAAGCATGCAAATGTTGCATTTCTTTTTCTTTTCCTTGTTTGAAGGGTCTCACCACATACAGTCTCTTTTTGTAAGAGCAAAAAACTAATGATCAAGCACTTACCACTGTAAATTTAAAAAATGACTTTGTCAACCAATCTTATTATTATTTTGAATGGTGGTTGTCAGTTCACATACACGGTGAGACGAGTGCACTGACACCTTCACAAAATTCTGTAACCTTACTTACTCAGATACTTTGGTGGAAGGCATCCACTTTGCAAATTATTAGATGTAATTGGACCCTAAAGTTGTCAGTAAGGGCAAGTGTTGTTAGGGAACAAACGTGTAACAATCAGTGGTATTTGCCCTTTAATTGTAAACAAAATTGTTTTTAAGAAATACCCTCTTGAATTCTTGGCTATCCACCAATGGTCTGACTGTTTGTCAATAACAGTTAAATGTTCTCCCTGTACAAACCAAAGTTAAAAAGTAAAGTGGGAAGTGCAAGTGACCAGGCTGAAATAATTATTGTTCAAAAGATGCAAGGAATGAGCCCTTATCTACTAGATGACAATTTATACAATGGATAGGAATACCCATTTATTCAACAACTAAAGCCAGGACAGCCAGCCTTAGTTGCATTTGCACCATTAACTAATATGCAACTATTCAGCTCAATAAGTCAAAGGGATTATGATAATAACAACAATTATTACAATTAATTCTTAATTCAACATGACAATAATAATTATCATCATCATGAAAAATTAACGATGTATGCACTTCATACAGTGGATCTTTGCTTGTGAAAGGAAAGGAGAGGAAAGGAAAGGAGAGGAAAGGAACTTTATTTAAGTGACTAATCTTCTAGCGCCGTAGAGTACTAATCGGGGACACTGTAAATTGAAATTAACAAGTTAACGCAAATCAAATCAAATTTTTGGTTTTTGACGAGAGGGGAAACGGGAGTACCCGGAGAAAACCTCTCGGTGCATAGTAGAGAACCAACAAACTCAACCCACATATGACGCCGAGTCTAGGAATCAAACCCCGGCCACATTGGTGGGAGGCGAGTGCTCTCACCACTGCGCCATCCCTGCACCCACAGTGAACACCTTAGAATAGAATTAAAATGACTAATAATTAATTTATACAGGGTTAAAAGTATTTTAAAAGATTAACTAAAAACCAAACATTTGCAATGTTAAGTCATCTTCAGGGTAAGAAAAGACTGTCCACTATTTGCATGCATATATCAAGTAATTCCCGATGAGAACAGTTTTGATATGTAACGATGAATTTGTTTATTTAAGCTACAACAAGTTGCAAAATTGTCGAGACACTTTCGTTAAAAAACACCTTTTCTAGCTTCCAATAATCGCCGTATCTAGAATTTAAACCTTTCCCACTTCCCTTCCCCTCTCCCCCATTGAATGGGACTGACTGTTTAAGTTTGCAACAATTTTTTTTGTCTTGCTAGCAACACTGATAAGGGGGGGTGGGGGAGGGGGGCTGCAGTGTGAGAGATAATAGGTCATTAATAGCGCCCCAAGAAGGTGAAGTGTCTCCACTATTTTTGCAACCTGTTGTAGCTTATTTCCATTGCTAGATTAATAGCCCTAAATATGAAGAGAAAAGTAGTGTCATCTCCACACTTGATACACCAACCTTTCCACAAATCGCTACTTCTGGGAATTAAAATGATCACAAAAAAAAAGTCTTGAATTGACACCTAACCTCTTTTCAAACATGAAGAAGGTCAATGTCATCTTTAGTACCAAGGAATGGCAGATACCATAACGGACTGCTGACTGGAATAATAGTCAAGGCATTTTATCGCTAAAGGTCAGTCAACCTGCCACTAATTGCAAAAGAAGCTTTTTTAACGGTTTTGGTCCAGGGAGATGTCCATTATAACAGTCATATCAAACGTCCCTGAAAATCTGAGTGGTGAAAATTGACAAGGAACGATTTTTTTTAGAGCCCTATACCAGGGTTCATACATACTCTTTTAAAGACTTCAAATTCCATGACTTTTTCCATGACCTTAAGTTTAGCTCTTACGTTAAAAAATTTTCAAAACTATCCTATTTTAGGATATTACTCAGATCAAATTTGAAGAAATTAAACTTTCGATTGCTGGATAGAAACTCCTTGCCTTGACACTGCAGTGACTAGTTTAGCGTCTACATTTATAATTTTCCATGCAGAGGTTGCATTTAATATCTGTTGTGAACCTGTTGTTTTGCTTAAGTTTAAAGCCACGTGCAGTATAATGCAAATATTTTTTTTCTTTGGGGGGGGGGGGGGGGTTATTTTACATAAAAACAATAGAAGTTATTTACTCTTGGGGCTGTATCATGCTTCAGTGAACTGAACATCCATCGTCTTAATGCAAATACTCCCCCCCCCCCCCCTACGCAAGAAAGAAAGCGAATAACGACAACTATAAATTAAATAAATAAAATAAATTATGGCAGCACCCATAAGTCCTCTCATCACATGACTTACCTTGTGAGCACATGGGCAAATTACGATAACCACAGAAATGGAGAATAAGAGCGGAGCCAAGGACAAGGTGGGAAGCGATTTGCATGTGAAAGTTTTTGTTTTCGTTCTGCTGGAACGGATTTAATCGCGTAGAACCATATACTGAAGCTTAAAGTAAACAATGCTGCGCATTATTAGAGATCCTTACTAGTATCCCGTTACCTTCGAATTATGCGGCCGAGGTACTTTCTTTGAGGTATTGCTTACCATTGTGTGGTTCCACAAAATACCCATTACCCCCCCCCCCCCCCCCCCCCCCACAGAAGATCATTGGAAATCCCGAGGGAGAGGGGGGGGGGTTAAAGGTCAGTAATTTCTGCGGGGTAGGGGGTTTCGTGGAAAACTAAAAACATTGACATTGAACATTGAAACTAAAGTCAGTTTTGAGCTAAAGTGAACATTATTTGCTTCAATGTTTCTGTTTTATTTTGAGTTAGGTAGCGCTACAATCTCCCAAAGCTAAGAACAACATGTCCTTCATTTGGAACGGATTCAGAACACTTAAAATGGCAGTCTCAAGTGGAGTCTCATCCCCAGACTTCCAGCTTTGTCTCGTTTTCGTCCAACCAACACTTCCGTTCACTCGAGTATCGCTTTTCGCTACCGTCACATGTAGTAAAACACATTTTTGATAGGATTCATGTTTTATTGGGAGTAGTAACTCGTTCAAAATATGATGACACGCAAGTCCC
Organism: Montipora capitata; assembly: GCA_949126865.1. Classification (NCBI taxonomy): domain Eukaryota; kingdom Metazoa; phylum Cnidaria; class Anthozoa; order Scleractinia; family Acroporidae; genus Montipora; species Montipora capitata. Next base: position 25,394,249 of record OX421450.1, on the reverse strand, counting down.
CACCATCTGAACGCTTGCGTGCAACAACATTTTCCTTTTTTGTGGGTGGCATTTAGACCACGGACAGGAACTGGGAGTCAAGTTTTCTCTTCCTTGAGTAAACGATCACAGCCTTGCGAAACAAGATTGTTGAGGTTTAGTCCGTTACGTCAAACTGGAAATTCTAAAACAGGGGTTTCACTACTCATTGGAGAAAGTAATTCGTGCCAAAAACAATAAAAGTTGCCCTCGGGATTCCATCCGTGGCTCAAAGGAAAGCAACAGCCAGGCTGGGTGTCATTTACCAGCGAGAATGACTGCTGGAGAGTCAGTAAATTTTAAGACTGCACTTAAATCGCCATAACCCAGTTTCCTTAGCATGGCAGAACTCGACTAGATCTTGCGCGTGCAGAGGCATTTCTAGAGACGTGCATTGCATGCAACGTGATTTCTGGCTAGAACCCACGCATGCAGGCCCGATTTCATAACCATGATAACCCCATGCTGGCCACGCACGCAACCCGATCCTGTCCAGAACCTACTTTTGGGCTTTATGCCTGTACCCAGGCGTGTTGAGTGTTGAATGCTAGACACATGGCAAAATTGACAGATGAAGAACCGGAGTTAAGTTTGTTGCCATCCCTATCACAGCAAGTACACAAGTCATTTAAGGATGCTGTTATCAAGTTGTGTGGAACAATCTAGGTGACTGTCGAAATGACCGGTTTCTTCCCCTAGAAGGGGCACATTGCCAAACATTACTGAGAGAATTCAAGGTCAAGAGTGAAGAATTCAAGATTGAAGATAGATTCACGTTTAAATAAGACGACGGTGTCTGCATTGCTAGGCTGGACCAGGCCACTGCATTTTCAACTTTCTATACTAATGAGACCAACTGCCAGATGGCTGGTAAAGAATGTTGTATTGCAATTGATGTGGCGTTGGCTATGAGTGGCTCTGAAGGAGATGTTGAATCCTACTACTCAGTTATGAAGACACAGTCAATAGTGGGAGGTCAATCGAACGACACCCTCGTGCAAAGAACGAATGTGGACTGGAGTTTTCCAATGCCCTTGCAGTGCCAAGAAACAATCAAAGATGTGGCAACCCTTTATTTAGAAGGCGACAAAGATGCTGGACTGCTCCGCCATCAGGTAGCTTCCAGTATTCCTAGATCAAAGAGGCCGTGTCTTGAGCAAGTATGCTCATGGGAGCAAAGTTCTTCATCTTGGCGGCCAGAACAGATCACTTTGTTCTTAATGCGAAGGAAAGAAACACAACGTTATTTAACAATTAAACCACACTTTGTGCATATAATCTGTGAAGTTTATCACAATTTAGCCTTGTTTTTTTGGTCCACAGTTTTATTGACAATTGCCAAGAAAATTGCCCGTGAGAATTTTGACAGTTATTGCAAAAATGGAGCTCGCTGAACTGATCAAGTTCGATTAATTCAATTATTTTCATTTCATTTCTTCATTCGCGTGTTTATATGTGAGTAAGAAAATCATGTACAGCCCACAGCTGTCCTACAGTACAACAAAAGAGAGGGAATCACATGTTAAGAGTGAACAAAAAGGCACATGGGCTTCATCATTTATTAGTTGCTATGTATGATAATACTAGTTTCTTCTTTATTAGTTAATCATGTAGTTTATAAGCGTAGTAACTAGAATTCAACGTTATATTCTTAGAGAGAGAGAACATGTAAGACATTTTTGTCTTTGTAACTTGTAACTTGTAAGTAAGTTGAAATCAATTAAATCATGTCCACTTGTCTGTCGTTGAACTGTATTTAGGACACTGTCAAAGCATCAGGCAGAATTCACAGAAATAATTAATGCATTACTTTGCTGTACAAAAAGTGTTTGCCTCTTAAATTACCGCTTTTTTCTTAAAATATCTAAAGTGGAAATTTTCATTCAGAGTGCAAAAACACGATTCTGGGGCGCACAGTCAACATGAAGGAAAAAACACTTGCGCGTGCACTCGCCATGCTCTGCAAACTGGGCCATAACTAAGTTTACAAATATGATGGATTATTTTGGCGTCAATAATATACTTCGTAAAACAATAAGATCTTTCATTTTTCAGGACATAATTCACTGATTCAAACAATGAAATGCTCTCTGTTCAAAGAAAACATTTTTTACAAACTTTCTATGATGTGTCAATCGCATTTATTTGATTTTTATGCAAGCAAATAGTACTATATCCTCACTGCATACTCATTACCTCATTGCATAGGATTAAGTTATGGGAAGAGACTGATGAGGCAGTAGGCATGCAACAAGGATATGGGCAGATAGGAGCTTGGTCAACCCCCACCAGGGAAGGTGGGCGGGTCGCAAAAGACGACTGTCTTTGTGGAGTACACAACGAAAAGACCACGCTCCAAGCGGAGAGACCAAATTTAAACTCCAAATGGCACGAAGCACTACGGGCGAAAACGGGGAATGCGATGGAATAACAGCATGTTTTGGAATGAGCTAATTAATTATGCAGTGAGAAAAGTGGGGTGTTTTGCACGCGTCAGCAAGAGGCAACGTGAAAAGATTGTAAATACGGCATCACGGCAAACACTGAAAAAATCAAATGTTTGGTTTTTCGGGACATAATTCACTGATTCAAACGGTGAAATACTCTCTGTTCAAAGAAAAGATGTTTTACAAACTTTCTACGATATGCTGATCGCATTTTTTTTATTTGGCATGGAAAAGTTTGGGGGCTTTTTCACATGCGCAAGTGAGGGGCCATTGTCAAAATTAATGATCACATGATTGTCATGTCACGGCAAATGCTGAAGAAAATGGTAGCTACTGGGGATAATTCACTGATTCAAACGGTAGAATGCTGTCTGTTCAAAGACAAGTTTTCCAGGAATTGCATCAAATTTTATGAAATTGGGATAAATTTTCGCTTAAGCCGAAGGAAATGTTTTCATCCACTTATGTGTGAAGTCATAAAGAAAGCGTGCGCCCTGCAAATCTTGCACTTTAGCTCAATTTGAAAACTAAAATGTCGAGAGTAATTCCCTTCCAATACGCCTCCTATTAATGCTAAATTAGGCTCTCCAGAATGTAGGATGCGTAACACACCACACATGGTGACTCCAACTTACTTCTAGTCAAACCACTGAGTCTGCCAGAATGAATACCATGGTTCTAGTTGGGGATGACACAGATTTGCTAGTCCTTCTGCGTTATCATGCTTCTGAACGTGGATGTGACCTCTATTTTAGACCAGAGCCAAAGGTAAATGTGAGAGGTGCGTGCATCTGGCACATGAAAAAAGTCAAAGAACAGCTGGGTAAGAAGTTTACAGAAATCTCCTTTTTCTTCATGTCATCACCGGATGCGACACAACGTCGCGCCTCTATGGAGTTGGCAAGGCAACAGCCCTGAAACTTGAGAATGTACCATACTTCAAAGAGCAAGCTAACATCTTCAGCTGTCATTCTGCTGTTTCTGACATTGTCACTGCAGGTGAAAAAGCAGTTGTATCAATTTTCAGTGGTAAACCAGGGGTAGGTCTTAACTCTCTCAGATAACTTGCAACCAAGATTTCTCATATCGAGCCACAGAATCTGCCCCCAACAGCAGCAGTGGCCCAATTTCACAGCCTAGGTGTCTACCTACAGGTAATTTAAATTTGAAAGCAGCGGCAGGGAGAAGGTGCAGTCACATCAATGGAGGACTAGGGGTGGAAAGTCACTACCGTAATTCTCAAGTATTTCCTGTTGCAACGGATTTGCCGCCTGCCCTAGAATTGCTTCTCCAGTTAATCAGATGCACCTTTTCGTCTGACTGTAGCAGTATGAGGTGCAATTGTTGCAAGAATGGTATGCAATATTTCCCAGCCTGTGGCCAATGCAAAGGATCTTCATGCACAAATTCTTTGAACAATGTGGACTACAAAAGTGAAGATTCGGAAAGCTAGTATGTTTATTTCCAACTATCGTCCAATAAGCCTTTTAAACAACAACTACAAACTTTTCACCAAAGTCATCACTTAGCGAATTACCACTGGTCCAGCATGCTAGACAGGAATGAACCAAGAGAACAATTAAGCCGGCTTTCACAAGGGCTTTTCCACAACTGACCATCTCCATGTTGTTAACCAACCAATCAAAAAATGCAAAGAGTACAAAATTCATCTGGTCAAGTGCCTGGTTGATTACAGCAAAGCCTTCGACTTCGAGATCGCAGACGTCATAGATGCACTTAAGGGGCAAGGGGTCAAACCAGTGTAAGTTAACGTTCTACAACAAATACACCAAATCCTACATCAGAGTTCACAAACTGATCATTGCCTGCTGCAAAAAGGTCTTTCGCAAACAACGTTGGGAAATGAAGGGAATCAAAATCGATGGTGAGTACCCTAGTGATCTATGGTTTGCCAACAATATTGAAAAACTCCAAGAAACGCTACAGCTCAACCAAGGTAGCCAAAAAGTTTATGTACAATGAGTTCACTGAGGACGTAGACAAACCCACCACCATCAACAGTAATGAAACTCAAAGGAGTGAATCATTACATCTACATCTCGGTCAATGAGTTTCCATGGATTCTGCTTCGAAGGAACAAGAGATCAAACATCGTATCACCCTCGGATGGCAAGCTTTCCACCATGGAAGTGCGATCTTCAAAAACAAAGACATTGCAATCATTCTTAAACGTCATGTTTGACCAGTGCATTTTACCAGCAGTCACCTATGGATCAGAAACATGGAATCTTACAAAAAAACAAACCTTAAAACTCAGAACTATGCAGAAAGCCCATGAAAGAATCATGATAATTTAAACATCATGTGGCGCGATATCGTAAAACAGCTAAATGGATCTGAGAAAGAAAAAAAACCAAAGTACAAGATATCATGGAAACAATAAGTAAACTCAAAAGGAATTGGGCTGGTTATGTGGCTAGAACAGACAACCATTGGACAACCCACATTACATTCCCGGGACACACAAGGAACCAAGGGAGACCACCGAGGGACAACTTGGATAGTTTTGTAAAACATTGGCACAGTGTCGCGCAAAACGTAGACCACTGGAGGACAATGGGGAAGGCCTACTCCCAACGACAGACATTTAATGGCTAAAACTGAACAGAACTGAACTGAACTGAACCGAGCATGTTTCTTATATAGATTTAGCCAAGCCTAAAAGCACAGCTCCCTGCTTATAATTTTATTCTTACTGCCTGTATGGTTAGTAAAAAAAAAGGCTTTCGAATTGTCCACGTTTTGGTGTTTCCGGTTTCTGTTTAAGTCAGTCATTTTCTTTGCTTTCTTCTGTATCAGAATTCATTGCCTCACAAGTGAAATTTCACATGAAAATCCGATATTGCATGAATCACGAAGCAATGAGTGCAATATCAGTTTTTCTAGTAAAAGAATTTTTCTTGAATCACATAAGTTTTTTGTTAATAGTCAGCCAATAGGAATCAGGGTAAACTTCAAACAAAATCCCCTCCAACAAATTACCTTTAGGTGCTTTAAACAAACTTCCAAAAACACAAGCTGGGGATATTTCTCCCAAATTTTATGAGAACTCGTTGCAATTACATGTTTATAACATATGGGCACAATTTTCTTGTCACAGGTGGGCAAGTGGATTAAAAAAGCACTTGTTCGCTCGCATTTTAGAGCAAAACAAACAAACACATCAAATTTTTCTTTGTCCAAAAGAGTACAGATAATTGTTATTTAATTCGAGTTGCGAATAAAAATATGCATCCGTAAAAGTGACAAACTGTTTAGCGCTCAAGGAAAGCACTTTAACTTGAGCTATTACTGGTATTCTGTTTTGTCGTTGTCGTTCTCTCTCTCTCTCCTTCATTTCTGTTCTAGTCATAGGTCCTCCAGGCATCATGCAACCTTATCAGTGCTTCTAAAGATGTGCCAAAAATTGAAATACAGAGAAAAAAAGCAGCTCTAAACAAATTAAAAATAAACACTCAGCTTTATGTTTATATCCCTTCATTTCTTGCCTTGAATAAGTGCATCGCTATCAGTGTGGACAACAGCTACTGTATCATGATATGTCAAACTGGATTGAAACCAGCGAAAAATGCAGAAAACATTTCCTTAAGTGTTTTCCATCTGAAGACAAAAAGCGTTGACTGTTAAGAACTATAGTTGATGTACTATAGCCGTGTAGCCACGTCGACCCACAGAAAGGGCAAGAAAAATGAAGCCTGGTTTATGTTTACAGTGGGTGAGTTAACCTGGGTTGAGCCTGCAATCCAATAGAAAACCAGTACCTGGTTAGCGGTCAGCTTCAGAAAAACAGCTGACCTCAATGAGCTCTGATTTTGAGCCCACAATATGGTCACGTGATACTGGTCAGCCGATACCTTGATTTGACAGGTGTCAATTGACCATAGCATGGATGTCCAATATCAAAGATGTATGCAGTAAACTAGCGTGTTACTGATCACATTAGCATACATGGAGGGGTGGAGGTACGGACGGTCGATGACATCATGGCTATAAAACCAAAGCTTCTTGCATCAATGGGTTGCCATATTTTCTTAGTTATGGTGCTCTGCGCATGTGCGCGGAGCTCAGCTATAAATACATTGTATATGGAGCACATGTACAATTGAATAAAGGGGTAGCTTTCGGTGATGATATAGGACTTTTCTTGTTGTGCGTCTTAAGCATTTATGTCTCGTAATGTTTTGGCCAAAAAGGATCTCACTGCCGGCTAAATAAACTTTAATAATTTAAATATATTTTGTGGAAAGGTCTTTCATTTTTAAAGCCCTAAAATCATTGGTCTTAAAATTAGATTCTTAGTTTGGAGAAATGGCTCGAATTATAGCAATAAAAAACACTAAAGGGCAACTTCTGGTTGACAGCCTCATTTTCATGCTATAGGAAAACCGGACTTATTTTGTTGGTCCTGTTTAATGGTGTTCCCATGCTTGGATCTTTAGGGACTTTTAGTATGTCCATGTATAGTATATTTCTATCTGGTCAATGATGAGAAAGCTTCTTTTGCAATTAGTTACAGGTCCTCCCACATAATGCCTGGACTATGAAGCCGCGGCTTCACAAGCGAGTTTTTTGCTCGCGCCGGTGATGCTATTTTTCCAAGTTTTGTCGTGTCGCCAGCGTGCAATGAAAATTGCAAGTGTAGCCACCTTTGAACTGGCGATGTGACAGCTGAAAAAATTGCACAAAAAAATTACGAGAAATTTTTTCCTCCGGTTTTTTCAGCTGTTGTGTTGCCAGTTCAAGGGTGGCGGCTCCGGTTTTTTCAGCTGTTGTGTTGCCAGTTCAAGGGTGGCGGCTACAATTGCAATTTTCATTGCAAGCTGGCGACACAACAAAATTTGAAAAATCACATCACTGGCGTGAGCAACAATCGCTCATGTAACTGTGGCTTAAAGCCCTCAGAATGTTACTTATTGTCACGATGAACAGAAAGACAGAGTAAAAGACGAGGATGACCTCATTGTTATGGTAGAAAAAGATCCCTTTGGGAAGAGTCATGGTGATATTACTGCAGAGTGAACTCAATTCAAACCTTGACAATAGACAAGTCACCCTCTTCTGCACCACAGTAGTCATATATGGCCACTACGGTTTCAGCTGCTTGCTTTTCTGGGTCTTTTACAGTTTCCTTTTGGGGTACAGGTGTCACAGCTGCTTGACCCTTTGGGAAAAACCATTACACAGAGCAATATAAAGAAAATAAGGATGGATGCAGTAAGTCCAATAGATCTATTGCTATTTGTACATGTCCAAGACACATAAGCTGAGTTGGGTCTCAAATTGCTGGTGATAATATCTTGCTGTCGAAAATCCATCAGAAAAGTACAGATAAGTTGTAAATATTGTTCTTTAATTGTGCCCGAACCTGACTTCTGCTTGTCAAGTTGCCTTTACCAAATTGCTAACCCAACTCAGTTTGTGTGTTTTGGACAACTCCTATAAAGTGAGTGCACAAATGAAATGCCAGCTGTTTTAAAAGAAAAGACTAACAGTTTCTCCCTAATTTGGACCACTCTGTCAACAACTAACTAAGGTAACATACTTGAGCTACCTATACCCCAGACATAAAATATATAAGATTGAGATTCGGTTCCCTCCCTGCTGGTTGTGGGGCAAGCAAAGACAAGACAAGGCAGATATTTTAACTTTGCTTCACAATCTGCTCGTCCCACTGAGCACATGTGCCTGACAGTGACTTTCCTGGCAGGTAGCTGGTTGCCACAAACCCTCCACTGGCCTTAGCTGGTCAGTATGATACTGTAACAGTAAACACTCACATATATGAACAAGTGGATTAAGAGCATCAGGCTGAAATTTGGCCAATAAAGCACCATATAAATAAGAACAAATTCGGCCTGATAAGTAACATGTTCTCAATACAAAGGGAAAGGGTATTTGTTACGAGTTCAAATGTTTTGAGGAAAGGTAGTTTGCAAACTAAACTGAATGCAGGGTTGTCCGAACAGCAACAAGAAGATTTATTCCAAAGTGAGCGTAGTTTCCACGAAGTAAAACTCCTAACAACATGTACTAAATAAACGTACACGGCCTCCGCCAACTTGAATAAACACTGCTTCTGTCACACTTGACTAAACATGGCTAATGCCAACTCTCTTTGCTTGTGAAAAACTAGTTAAAAAAACACTCCGCTTGGACTCGTCTACTTATATACTCTCACAATAAGCTTCTAGAACTTTCTAAATTAGCAATCAATCTAATTATAGAAAGATTACAAAACACACCGATTTAGAAACGCTTACGCACGAACCTAAAAACAAACTACGAACTCTCGCGAAGCGTCTAGAAAGTAACGCTAGTCACGCAATGCTATTTTTCGTAACAGTATTAGGACAAAGCCATTCGCAAATTAGCACCGTCCTATATCAACGATCTTGTCAAAATTAAGCCTTTAAATTCAAGATATGGACTGCGATCTAATGACGGAATACTGCTATCTCATCCGAATTTTAAAACTTTAACAACCCTGCGCGATCGTGCTTTCGTTGCTTCAGCGCCAAAACTTTGGAACGATTTACCTTCAGATATTAGAATGGCCAAATCTGTTGACACTTTTAAAAAACTTTTAAAGACGCATCTTTTTACTAAGGCTTTTTATTCTTAGTTAGCTTGCCTTTTAATATTTTATACAACACATGATGTAATTAGTATTTATTATTTGTTATTTTATTCCATGAATTGTTGTAATGCGCAGTTGATCATCTCGCCATGGAAACTGCACAATATAAATTTGTAATTTATTATTATTAATTTATTATAGGATAAGGAAACAATACAGTACAGTAACTTGTATCAAATTACTATGGTGTTCAGGACCATTACAAACAAAAAAATCTAATATATAGATTAAGCCAAGCCTAAAAGCAGAGCTCCCTGCTTATTTAATCTTACTGCCTCTAGGGTTAGTGAAAATAAAAGGTTTCAAATTGTCCATGCTTTGATGTTTCCAGTTGCTGCTTTAATAATTAAATCATTTTCTTTGCTTTCCTCTGTAGAAAAATTCATTGCCTAACTAGTGAATTCCATGGTAAATTTTACACTAAAAACTGACATCGCATGAATCAATTCGACCGACCGACCCAATATCAGGAAACGCATTCCACAGTAAACGAAAAAAAAACGGTATGGCCTTAGGTGCTTTAAACAAACTTCTGAAAACACAAGCTAGTGAAATTTCCCCCTAATTTTACGAGAACTCATTGCGATTCCATGTTTATAATATAAGGGCAAAATTTTCTTGTCACTGTTGAGGCAAATTGAAAACCAGTTGGGCAAACAGATTAAAAAAGCACTTGTTCACTCGCATTTTAAAGCAAAACAAACAAACAATTCAATTTTATCTTTGTGTCCAAAGTAGTATAGATAACTGTTACCGTATTTACCCGTGTATAAGTCGACCTTTTATGGCCTCAAAAGAAGCTTTAAAAATCGCCCTCGACTTATACATGGGTCAAAGATTTTGAGCCAAGTTCCAGCTAAGTAATTTATTCAAAATTAACATAATAATGTTGAAGATACTCACAAGCACAAATATGAAATAGACACTGGAAATTTTCGTTTTCGAAAGGCGGAAAGCTCTTGTCTCTAAAAGGCATTTCTGTTTCTTCGAATAAAACACGATCGTTCAACGGCTTAGTAACCTGGCGCAATACCTCGTGTTTGCGTGCAAGCATCGTCACTCGTGTTTGCGTGAAAATGCTGGTTGGCAATGATTGTTTTTTATCCTTTATACAAACCTGGCAGATTTAAATGCTTTTGCAAACTTCGTATTGTTTGGTTTATGAGTTTTGTTTTGTTTGTCATTTGAGAAATTGTAAGTCAAGGACCAATTAAACCTTGCACATTTTCGCATCGTTCGCAAGTTATTTTCAAAGATTGACTCCTGCTTCTATGATGTTGCATTGTGCTTATCCTCTAAAGCCCTTTTTCCTTGAACAACGAAACAGGTGAGTTTGAGGTTTACATGTTCGATTTTCAGAGAACTTTTTCGAAACTCAAGGACAAAACGCCCACAGATACAACAGCTGCTGAACAACAAAACTATTATTATTAAATCGAAGAATACAAGATTAGCGTCCCATGAAAATTTGACAAAGAAATTAAGAAATTGCGTTTTTTTCCATCAAAAATGGGGGGTCGACTTATACATGGGATCGACTTATACACGGGTAAATACGGTATTTAATTCCAGTTGACAATAAAAATTCGAGTTTCATTCCTGAACAAAGAAAAAACCAATTAAACCACTATTCAAAAATACCCATCCACTTTAACTAATGCATCCGTAAAAATAACAAACAGTTTAGTGCCCAAGGAAAGAATTTCTTGAGTAACTTTTTCCACCAAGTATGAGCTATTACTGGTATTCCGTTTTGTCGTTGTTGTTCTCTTTCGCTCTCCTTTCGTTTCTGTTCTATAGTCATAGGCCCTCCAGGCATCATGTAACCTTATCAGAGCTTCTAAAGATATAGCAAAAATTGCAATACAGAGAAAAAAGCAGCTCTAAACAGATTAAAAATAAATACTCAGCTTTAAGCTTATATCCCTCCGATGCTTGACTTGAATAACTGCGTAGCCACCAGTGTGGACTACAGCTATCATGATATGTCAAACTGGATTAAAAACAGCGAAAAAAAAAAATTTTCCAAACCGTTTTCCACCTGAACACAAAAAGCGTTGACTGTGTAAAGCGTTGACTGTGTAACTATAGTTGACGTAGTATGGCTGTGTAGCCGCGTCGAGCCTTGCAATCCAATCGAAAACCAGTACTTGGTCAGCAGTCAACTTTAAAAAAAAAACAGCTGACCTCGGTAAGCTCTAAGCTTGAGCCCACGATATGGTCATGTGAAACTGGTCAGTGGATACCTTGTTTTAACAGGTGTCAATTATTGATCAAACCATGGATGTCCAATATCAAAGATGTATGCTGTAAACTAGCATGATACTGTTCACATTGGCATACATGGAGCAGGAGGATGGAAAAGCTCTGGAAAAGGTAGCTGATCAAGTAGTCACTGAAAATTTGGAAAACTTTTGGACAAACCATCGCGTAAAATTTAATGGGGCTGTTTTTTTTTAAATTGTTTTATTACCCTACGAACTAAAGCTCAAAAAGAAAGCATGTTTTTGAAGTTCTTTTCCTTTACTTTTGTGAAAATTGAGCAGTATTTTCGTCCTTGTCCGCTTCAATAGTGCGGACCTGTGTGGAAACAACCAGCAATTAAATTTCACAAAAACCACACTCCATAAGATGAACCTAACGGCAATGGAGAGACATTGTACAAAACACTGACCAAATGAAGATGACAGCTGCTTAAAACTTCGAGACAGTTTTTTTCGAGGTGAAAACCTTACATCTCTTCAACTATCGATCCTCTCTTGGGTTCCAGTCCTTCCCCGACAGGTGACGCAAAAACGTGACAAACGAAATTTTCTAAGAGCTTTGCAAAATCACATTGATTTTACTTGTTTAGATCATCGGTGACTCCAATCTTTTTAATCATGAATCACTTACTTTACTTAATATCTACAAAATATGAGGAAATGAAAAAATTCGCACTGTAAGAAGTTATCTTTTTTTAACGTTTTCTTTCCACGTGCCATCGAATTCTGGTATCGGTTGCAATGGATAGAGCTTACGAAAATGCTCGTCGAGGATGAACTCTACTGTTTACGATATCCCAAGTGGCATGCAATTATCTAAAAACCCCACTCCTAAAAACCTATGCACTGAAACATTATTTTTATGATTTTCGATGGATGAGCAGATGATGCTACATCTTGCTATTATGACCAATTTCTCGAAATTAAGGCATTTTCCACTGCCATTTTCTCCGAAACAAAGTCGGTGACCCCCAATTTTTTTTTCATTTTTAGAGTAAGTACTTTATGACCTAACTCTAGGCGAGAAATGAAGAAAATCTCACCGTAGGAAGATTTTGGCCAGAACGTCCTTAAACCTCTAGTAATATATAATCTGAGGTATTTCTGAAAACAATTTTACGAACATTTTAAGAACACTTTCAGGCTGATTTCTCACTATATAAGCACTCCTCAAATAAGAACACAACCAGCCTTAAACCTGAAAAAAGTGTTCTTATATGCAGATGTTGACTGTATCTCTCTTAATAATAATAATAATAATAATAATAATAATAATAATAATAATAATTTATACACAGAGCTACCTACAGTTCTCCGCCTAGCTGTTGTGGTTTTTTTTTATCTGGCATCCAGATGTGTATAACTGCCATAATAATAATAACAACAACAATAACATAAAAAAGATAACAGTATTACTTACAGCAGAGGGAATTGGTGGCAATGGCTGAGATGCTATGAATGCTGAAGAACTTCCCATGTAACCTCCACCTTAAACAATTAAAATTAGTAGAGTTTAACTCGGGTGTAAAACAATGTTGTTACAGAGGTAAAAAGGGAAATTTAAGTTTAAAGTTCTGGTTTAAAATTGTCAATGGAGCCAACAGATTTACAAATTGTTCCAGAATTCAGCATCAGCAATAGAGAAAGCGAAGGACAGATTACAAGGATTCCAGACTTAGCTTGAGCTTGTTGGATACCACATGTTGATGTCCTATACACGATTTGGATTTGCTCTGGTTCATTTCCTGGAGAGATGACATCTTGAATGCAATATACAGCTGAGTGTCATCAGTAGAGAGGTGGAAGAACATCTACCGTAATTTCCGGGTGATTACCAGCGGGTAATGTGTTAATTTTTCCACAAACAGTTCTTGGTGCAGGTTATAGGAAGGTGCGGGTAATGTGATGATTTTTAAATCTTCCAGTATAGTTTTAAAACCGTAAGTAGGGAAAAAATATAAAAGTCATTAATGAAACTGTTCCTAAAAACTGTAGATTGCCTTTTTTATTTCGCTTTAATTGTCTATCGTTTATCATGCGTGTGATATTACTTTCATACTTTGCTAATTTCACAGCAGCGAGCTTCTTTCTTTGTTTAGTTGAAAATAAAATAGTATTCACCAACTGGAATAATAAACTCAAAACAAAAGAATAAAAATGTGAAAAAGCAGGCTTTAAAATAATTCACACAAAAAAACTGATGCCGAAATGTTCATTTCATGGCGCCGCTGCCGCCACATAATTAATAAGAGGTGATTGTCGCATGAGTGTAAACAAACATTCACGGACAAAATTTTAAAACACCAGAACATTTGGCGCATCAGTAAAATATTCCTAGCAAGCACTGCCTTGAGGTAAAGAGTATTTTCCCGTTTCAAGCGATTTCTTAGAGTCAGTAGATCCTCAGATATCGATATTTTTTAGAACGGACTTTTACAAGCGGTATCATTCAATTGAAGATCAAAAACAATAGGTGTGAAAACTTACCAATTTCACCCTAAAGGATATTTTGTTAACAAAAACAATGGTTGAAGTTTTTATTTGATTCAAAACGTTATAAAAAGGTAATTGACTGAATGAGAAATACACGCTTCAATCATTTACGATAAGTGTAGCCACGAACAATTTTGAGTCAAAATGCCGGTGTTAAACGCAGACGTTAGAGTTTTACTTTTGAGTATAAGCTCAATGTTATCGCTCGTGCAGATACGTTTGTGAGTTCACAAATTTCTTTGTTTTTGGGTGCGGGTTATCTGCTAGTGCAGGTAATCTGTTGAAATTTCTTTCTTGTTATTGCAAAAAATGACCCATGCGGGTAATCTACCACGCGGGTAATCGCCCGGAAGTTATGGTAATGCCATCCAGCAATGTCACTAAGTGGGGAGGTGTACACTGAATACAATAATGTACCAATCACAGATCCCTGGGGCACAACATACACAGTACTTGAGGATGTGAACTGCACAACAACCATCCCAACACTTCACGAACTCTTTGCAATATAAAAGAAATGAAAAAAAGGCAGCATAGAGATCAAGCAGTAATACTTGTAGGGCAGCAGAGCTGACAATACTCTGGAATTCATCAAGCAAAACAACCAAAGACGATCAGTTGACCACACATGGTGCAATGATCAAAAACAGCATCTAAACCTTTGGCTTGATCAAGCTCACAACACATTTTCCTACTTTTATCACCGAAGAAAGAACAAAATCAATAGCCAAGGAGGTAGACAAAATATTATCATAGTTTTACTTCTGGACAACCGTGAAATATTTCACTAAAACGTGACCAAAGAGATCTCATATAGCCTAGTTTGCAGCATTTGAAATTGAATAGTAATTTGTTCTATGAAAATAGTATGTTCTTGTAAACTTAACATTGACACATAGCCTTCACAATCAGACTAAAGACTGTAAAATTGCCAGAGCCTCTCATGCCATTTCCTTTTTCTCTTATCAAAATCCTCTGAATACTACAGCATAGCCAGGCAAGTCATGAAGCCTCTTCTTGACAAGAGCACGTTTGTTGAAAATTCCTGATAACTTGAGAGTCAGCAGCTGGCAAAAAATATGCTCCCAGCCCATGTTTGGTGATTGGGGCAACTATCACACAGTGATTGTCACTTTGTGACAACCAACAACAGGGTGAAGGAAGCTGCAAGTGAAAACTTTACCAACATGGAATACGGGTTGAAACTCTACAAACAAACAAACACAAGCCAACCAACTTCCCACCATGACAAGCCCCGACTCTGCGACGTTTACACGCCAAGCAGTCAGCAAAAGACTGTTGAACTTGCATATGTAGGCGGTGGCACATTTGCACTCAGATTTGGGGCAAGGCCTTGCGCACGATGTTGCTTATCAATGTGATATTTTATTACTTACTCAAGTTCGATTATGATTTATTGTGCACAGATGCCCACTTAGTTTGTGATTAGTCCAAATATGTTTTGACAGAAGACAAAACTTTTGGTCTTTGCAAGTTAAAGGCACATTAACTTTATCAGCGCAAAGTACATATTTTTAAAAAAGCTAAAAAATCCGCACTTATGGCGTAACAAAGAAGGTGCATCGTGTCTTTTGTGCCCTATGAACAGGGATCCAAATAGTGCACACTTCGTGCCTTGTTTTTTTTTCGTTCCCCGATCATGCCCATTGAGCCACTCGTTCCTTTTGTGCCTTAGTTATTAATATTTGCATATTTCATACATCAAGCCCTTTAAATTGTTCCTTTCATACCCTGAGTTTTCGTGCCCGGGTGCTCTTCACCAACACAAACAATGTCCACCAAGCTGACCTCCTATTTCTTCATGTGACAAGGTCAGACGCAAAACATATGCACTCACCATGGTCGACATGGCCTCAGGCCAAAAGGAGGCCAAGCCTCTGGCCATAAAAGAGGCCAAAGAGGTTGCTGAAGCTCTTTTCTTGCATCTACAAGCAAGGCCCTCTCAGGTGGCCAAAGCTTCTCCAGGTCAACCCTGGGTGTGAATTTATGGGAGCTGTCAAAAAGCTGCTCTGTTGTGCCTGGATGGCCTGTTGATTCAAAGGAGCAAAGCTGCCCTCATGCATTGGTGTTCGGTATTGTTGTTCTGTAATGTTACATGCTGTGCAGAGGTTGCCCTGGGATTCCTTGAGCCACAGGATGTGATCAACCTGCTCTGCTGACTATAAGTCGATGCATACACTTGAACTCGACCTTTATAATTCTGTAGCTGAAATCCCAAACTGGGCTGTGTCAAAAACATAGACAAGACAAAGTGTAATGATCATGACTGACAAGAGACTTGAATCCAAATTGGATTTTCAACCATCAGTGAAGCTCAGTGATCAGGAACTAGTGAGCAATGTTTCTCGTGCTACTCTGTTGGGTTTGGCTATTGATAGTCACTTCTCGTTTAGTCAATATGTTGATAAAACTTGTAAGGTTTCTCAACGTATAGTGCTTCTCAGAAAAATCAGAGTTATGTGCCTCTTAGGCAAAGACTGTTATATTATAATTTGATAATTCATCCTATAATAACCTATGCTAGTGTTATCTGGTCACGTTGTGATAAAGAATCTTTGAGCAGAGTATTGAAGCTGCAAAAAAGGGCGGTTAGGGTTACTTTGCCGATAGAGATTCGCCATCTAATTGTATACAATTATTTAAAAACTAGTTAAAATGGATTCCTTTTAATGAAGAAAATAAGATGAGCAGTTGTTGTCTAGTTACCTTACCCAAATATTTAATCAAACATTTTACTGTTAATAATCAAGTCCATTCTAAAAATACCGGGTATGCTAAATCTAACTTACTTTGGCCTAAGTATATACGTGAGACAGAGGGTGGAAAGTCCTTCTTGATAAGAGCTTGTAAACTTGGGAATAAGTTATCTTTAGAATTAAGATGTAACGATTCTCTGTATTTAAGAAGAGTTTATTTAATGTACTTTTCAAGGAACAGCTTCGTTTAAATCACTTTAGTATTTAGCTTGATATTAATTGAACCCATTTACCCCTAAACCGGCCATACTTAGTATTTTACTCTGTCTAACGCCTTAAGACTTAACTCGTCAATGGGTTAATTTAACTTCATATTTATTAGAATTTATAGATTTAGTAGCATAGTTTTTAGATATTTGAATTCTGTATTCTCTCTTCTTTTTTATTCATAATTTTGAGGGCCATAAGTTTATTATTAGCTTGACTTTATGTTCTGTGGGGCCGGTAACCCGCTCGAGCTGATGTATGTACTCCAACAGGGACACCGGAAGGTAGGCTAGGTTGGACCACTGGAGAAAATCGTCGATGATCTAGACCTTCTCCAGGTCGTGGATGGTGAGGCCCTGTGAGCTGTGGATTGTGAGCTCATAACCAAGACACCAGTCATCTGTCTGGATAGCTGCCTCGATCGTGACACCAACAACATCATTGAGGACTTCAATCCCTGCCAAAAAGATCACAACACCAAAGCATCTTAGAACCCCCCTCCCCCGTGTCAATTTTGATTGTGTGAAAAGTTTCGGGATTCCTGGAAAAACAACATTCTCTATGCAACACTGAATAGGGGGAAGGGGTAGTCAAGCTTGTCTAAAAACATTTCCAAAAGGTGGCAGGGGACAGCATAAACCTCATCCTAGATGATGACACTGGGGATAAACTTTCTCCTGATTCTTTCTGGTGTCCACTCCATCTCCCTATTCCACCTGATAAAGCCATGGTTGGTCTGAGCTCCTTTCTTTTTCTGTGTATCTTTGGCTAGAGGATTGGTCAGTGTGAGCAAAAGGGGATCTGCTGCCCTAAACAGTTGGGTATCTCTCGTTGATTTCCCACTGCCTCTGCTGATGTTGAGGTAGCTAAGCTGATGCGGAATCAGCGGGTCATCATAGCATGATACAGTGCAAGGGAAGAGGTCCTTTTCCTGACCAATATACTTGGGATTTTGGCAGTTTGTACAGCTGCTCGCCCTTGTTGCACCACTGGCCTACATCTAATGGGGGAAGGTGCAGCTCACCTGTAAGGCAGCTCACACACAGTTTTTCCCCACAGTTGCAAAGCTTAGATGTATATTGAGTCACTCACTCACTGTGGCTACCTGGACAGCCTCCTTTGGGGGAAATCTCTAAAGTATTGAGAGGAGCTGGGGCTGGCTCCCATGGTATTATGTTAGCACAGTCAGGTGGGGGCAACCAAAGTGCCACTTTGATGAGTGTCTTGCAAGAGGAAGTCCAGCTCGCCCTTGTCTGTCACTAGCCTTTTGATGGCGCACCCCTGGTTTTGATCTGGGAGCCAGACCTTGGTTTGATTCTCGAAAGACGTGATGGCTCCGCATACCTTAGGGCTTGTCAAGAGGCCATACTTATCAAGAAAGGCAAGAATTTGTGTTGGGGGCCAACCATTTTCTGCAAAATGCTTGCCAAACTAGGCGGGGATGATGGGAGTTTTCTGCAAACTCCCCAGCATGGACCTCAGCAAAGCCGGTGCCCATGTCTGAGAAGAGGGTGGTTGATTGAGGCTTGGGTTATGTGGTGGCTTGGATGGTGGAGGCACTGAAACCATGGGGCGGGGTAACAGGCTTAAATGTTGATGCTGACAACTTCCCTCATGTTGTACCACCATCAAGTTCCAGAGCCCACTGTGGTTGTGCTCCACCACAGGCCTTCTGGACATCCAGAAGAAGGCTGGGTGGAGTTGCATTCTCTGGCAACGATGCTGGCCGTGTGGTTTTCCCCAATGGCTCAGTTGGCGAGGGAGTAGTCACCGGCGGTTTTACAGACCTCCTGGAGTCTCTTGTGGTGCTCGCTTGTGCGGTACATGCGACCATCTCTGAGCATGGAGTAGTCAACTGTCAGCTTCTTGTCTTGTTGCCCTGTAAGAAGCCAGACCGTTTTGGGCTTATACCATGTGGCTTCCCGGATGGCCTCCCAGACGTCCCATTCGTAAAAGCAGACCACTCTGATTTGAGGGAAGTGAAAGTTTTTGAACCAAGCGTGGCCATTGTAGACGATGAGCTCTACAGGTTTCCACCTTGGTGGTATGGTGTTTGCAGCTGTTGTAGGTACCTTTGCCAGCGATGTCCCGCAGGCTAATGGGTTGCTTAAGGATTTTCTTCAATTTTGCCACATTGTCAACCATGGCGCCGGTTTCGTGGACTCTCGCCTCACGTTCTTGCATTTTTCTTGCACGGGGTTGGCCCCTTGCCTCTGAGCACCTTTGAAGTGCTCCACTACTATCTGGGCTACACAGCTACAAGTAAGATTGCCCTCGCATGTTGGGCAAGGTTGATGGGGTATGGGTTTCTGAGAGGATAAAGCCCATAAACAACTGACTGGGTACGTCTTTAATAGTAAAGCTTGTCAACTCCTGTCAGAGCACATGGTTAGGGGCAGGTACAAAACACAGGTCACAAGTCACAGGCCATTATTTAGCCAATACAGAAACAATCCTAGCTGTTTACAAATCCCAACATTAGGCCTGAAAACGTTTGTTTAGGCCCAAATCAGCCTAGCTTAGCTTTAGTGAATGTTTAGGATTCTTCCTGTGTTGGAAAAACCAGAAAGAACCAAAGCAAAATTTGTTGTGTAAAACTAGATGCAGTATGAGGTGATGGCTGGTAAACATAGAAATTAAAAAGTTAACAATACCACTGTCTCTCACTTTCCCAGACTGCATTCTATGATACCTGAGTAGGGCTCCAGGCATTTTTCAGATGAGTCAATAATGATCAATTCATTCCTGGAATAAAACACCAGTAAATGCTGAGGTGAATATGCACAACAAGGATGGTGAAAGAGTGAAGTCATTAAAACAGCAAACTTGTGGAAGCATAAAGCAGCGATGGAAACCTGTAGACACATTATGCAATGCAAGATTGCAATTACAGTAGTAATCAAAGGTGGACGCATGTTTTTGTCAATGGCCATGAACACTGTTAAATCCATTATCGGAAGATTGATGGAAACATATCTGGCTTTTGCCAGGAAGAAACTGGTCACCATAGCAGTCCAATGAATGACCAGTGAAATCATACTGAAGAAGATGGAAAATGAGAACAAATCAATTCAACTGGCAAGCAAGGCAGGAAAACATCTTGACAAAGCAATGGCACAGTGAAGGGAAAGCAAAAACTCAAAAAAGGAGCAAAAGTATAATAACTATCAGAGCAGCCAAATAATACAGGGCAGCTGTCTTAGTGTCTAACATACTGTATGCATTTTCATTGCTGTTTGGAGTTTGACAACCACAAACTTTTAAGGTGCGAAGTAAAAATCAGTTGCCTAAAAACCTAAATGTGTACTACCAGAAGCATTAACTATGAATTGTCTTAAATTGTAACAACTCGTTTTAAATAGTGATCCCAGCCTACCCCAACAGTGCTACTTTGGTGGATTAGATTAAAAAAAAGAGCAGCTTGCAATACAAAGGGAAAAGGATCGCAGGTACATCATTATACACTGATAACAATGATGAGAGACTAAATATGCAAAAACTCAAAAGGTTCAAAGAAACACATCATGTCCCAAAATCCTCGTACAATCAGCGCCAAAATTGTTGAGACACTCTTATCCTTAAGGGTCTATTTCAAGCTCAGCATGAAAATGCCCCCCTCCCCCTTACCCCGGGGGCAATGTTGTGTTATTTTCTGTTGCCTGTGAGCCATGTGAACAGCCTTGATTAGGGGGAGGGGTATCCTGGAAAAGTACTTTTGGACTGTTTCTATGCACTTGAAACAATAAACGTGTGGTTGCCAGTGTGCTCCGTTGGCAAACTGTCTCAACTAATTTTGTCGCTGATTGTAGCTTTTGCAATTGTACAAAACAGCATCACTACAGACAGTAAAATTAATTTCTACCTGGATAGCTATCATTTTCTGTTGCAGCAAATGAACTCTTGCAACCTTGAGTTGACTTCTCACTGCCACCACAACATGTCCACTTGTTTGCAAATATTCCAGGGTGGTATTCCTTGAGAAGGAACTTATTACCACGGCACTCTTAGTAAAATACCAAAACAAATTTTAAGAACATAAGACTATCATCACACAGGCACAGAATCGTGACTTGTTTAATCAATTTACCAAAAAGGGCAGAAGAAAACAGTATAAAATTACATCTATGTCCCCAACAAGGTGTATCACTTGTCACTGAGCAAATTACATGTACTTTATCAGTGGTATGGATCAAGGATGACTTTTATCTACTCAAGTAAGAAAGAAAAGTTACAGAAGGTTCAAGTTTCAATTCACAAAATTGTCTCCTCAAGATCATGCACCCAAGGAATTTTTGTAGTCAGTGCCTTTTCAAGATTTGTGACTGTGCCATAAAACAAATATTAAATTATTTCTTTTGAACAATACAATACACCTGTTTTGTTATTTCAAGAATTACGTCAAAGCTGTGCTTCCTGTTCCTGCAAAACGTAGCGTGAACCGATAGAACAAACTGGTCCTTGATAGATGAAGTCCCAATGATTAAATGAGTAACTTGAGCTAGTTATATCTCGCAAACGAGCTAGGTGACTTATTTTTTTAATTACACATTTTGAGTCACCATAATGTAGGGAACAATCGAGAAAAATTTCAAGAAAATCTTCCGAGAACTGTCTTCTATTACTAAGGAATCACCTTAACAATGCTAAAAAAACTTAAAAAGTTGAAAACTAGACAGTCAAAAACTTCATGTGTCAACTGTTTTCACAAGGTCACTATAAAAAATAATATCACTATAAAATGGATCAGTAAACAATATTGCTTGCTTTCTGAATGAAGGGCAGTGCGGTTTAGAAACATGTGCAAGATCTATTTAGTGTTTTTACTATTCTTTAACTGAATTTCTATCAGTTATGAATGTTGCAACATAATGCATCTCCCCTATGTGCCCTGTGTACATGTATATAGGTCTAGCAAATTGTGGCATTGACTACAGTTCATTTGGGGGGTTATTTGCATTAAAACAGTGGACGTCTAGTTCACTGAAGCATGATACGGTCCAAAGAGTAAATAACTTTTATTGTTTTTATAGAAAGAACCCCCAAAAACGTATTGCAGTGTGGGAATGGAAAAATGCGAATAAAAAAATGCTGAATCAATGACTCAGTCATGTCCACAAATTTTGACTTGATTCTTTGATGTAAATTTTAAAATTCATTGCATCTGCCACAGCCATTATGTGATCATCCCATGTTCCTTGCATAGACAACATTGTTAAACAAGTAGTAATCTCGGAGTATTACAAGTAAAGTGCATTCAACAATTACTTTTTATATGTGGTCAATGGACCACTTATTTCTAAAACATTGTTGCAATAATTATTGGTTTTTGTAGTCAATCCTACGGTTTTATGAGATGGTTTAAAACATAGTAAATCCTGATGTCCAATAAGTGTATTTCAAAATCCAATAGGTGTCAAGTCCAATCCACTGTTCTAAGGAGATAAACTCTGCACAGCGTGCCTTGAAGGAAAAATCACGCAGATCAAATGGTGTTGAAAGCAATATTATTGTCCTAGCCGGTCCGGTCTGGTTGCAAAAATCTCCAAATGCGAGTTTTTCACACACAAATATGATAGTCAAGGCAATCAAAACAGTGGTAAATAAAGGTTCAATATGTTCAATGCTTACAGTATGTAAACAAAAGGTTTCAAGGTGGGTTGAAGGCAAAAACTCGCCGATTAGATAATGTTGATGCAAACCCAGGTGGAAATCTTATTAAGAACTTACAAGATCTTGTAAGATGGGTGTTAAGATAAAGATCTTAGTAAGATCTTGTTTAAGATCTTTGATCTTAATAAGATCTTATTACATTTGCTTATCAAATTTTCTTCCAAAATTTAATGTTGTTGAAATTTTAAGATCTTGTAAGATCTTAACAAAATCTTACAAGATCTTAGGACCATCTTACATGATCTTACCATAAAAGATCTCACGATCAAGATCTTCGTGAACATCGTTTAAGAAAGCATGAAAACAAGCCTCTTTTTGACTAATATTGAACTTGACCTGAAATATTATGGGTAATTTTGACCAGACTTGAGTGTGCATGACCTGAATTAACAGAATGTATAATATGTCAGGTCAAGCTCAAGATTAGTGGAAAAGAGGCTTGTTTTTATGCTTGTTAGGGGTCCTGAAGCACTTAGTGCATTCAGTCTATCGCTTCCAAGTCTTTTCTCCTTACAATGTATTAATCTTGTTCTTATAATATTGAAAATTGCACTCTGTTTGAAGTAAAAATCACTCCAACTCATTCAACTTAATTGAAACATTAATTTTTCTCATAAAAGTGCATGTACATAATTTTGCTGGATCATCAGCTTTTCAATAAAATACGCAAAAGAATAACATATTGTGCAGCATCACTTTGTAAGGTAGCATTAAAGGGCATTATAATTTGTGGAGAAACTGGCAATGACATAATGACCTCAAGGGAAATGTGTTTAGTGCGCGGCCTTGGTGCAAGAGGTCCTGAGTTTGATTCCCGGATGTCACATCCTTGTTTCAACTTCTTTCCGTTCTGTGTAGCTTACATGTAAGTAGCTTTAGATACCCGTAAAACAGAGCACTGATGGCGAGGGGGGAGTAAAATGAGTGCACCGTCGACCTCAGGTTTGTCAGTTGAATTACTGTTATGAGTTATCGACGTTAAATATGGTTGCTTTACTTTTACTTTACTTTAGTGAACATTGGGAGTTGACTGTAATTTGCAGATAATGACACCACAAGACAGCACCATTGTTGGATTTGTAAAAATATTGCTGGATGTGCAAATTTACTAATAACCTGCAAGATTTGCTTCTTTTTGTAACTGAAGACTAACTGAAGACTAATCCCAAGTGACCAAAAATACAGTGCTTTCCTCTACCTGCAGAAAGCCCCCAAAATGTATCAGTTTATCGTTGGTAACATTGTAATATATTGCCCAAGATTCCTGAAGGATCTTGTTAAATCCAGGGACAAGATTCTTGGAAGATCTTAGCCACAGAACACCTTACAAGCTCTTGTAACATTCTTAAAAGATCTTGCCTGTAACTCAGAAATAATGTACCGGTACCACACAGAACTGAGAATTGAAGACGTGGTTTATGAATTTGTCTACAACAATTCAAGTTCTTGTTTTTTTTTTTTTTCATGTAACGGTTTTGGATTTATTTTTTAGTTGCGTAACAGTGAAAACGATCTATTGTTGTGGTTGTTAGTTCT
>OX421450.1:25340179-25362679 GCA_949126865.1 Montipora capitata | reverse complement strand
CAGGTACAACATTTTTAATTCTTCTATTATTTATTTTCAGCAATCCAGTCATTTTATGGCTTCCATCTTTTTAGTCGAACCGCCTCCGCCATTTGCTTTTACATGATTGTATATTTGTTTTTTAGTTAAAGCATCATTATCATCTGTTATAATACTGTAATTACCATCTGGAGTTAGTTTAAAACCAAGTCCTGGTATGCCTTCAATTATTTTTGTACTTGTTGACTCTAATAAACCGTTTGACTCATTTATATAATTGGTGTATATTATATTTGTTCACTGAATTTTTTTGTGGTAAATTTTCGTGCCTTATCAATATAGACGAAGCTATATTGATCCTTTGTTGCTTTTTCATATGCTTCTTTTGGAGTGTTATTTTCGTGGCAAATAAGTGATTTTTCATTTGTACTTGGAAAATCATATATACAAAAATGACTACAATTCAATCTAATATCTTTTGGGGTCTTATAATATGATTGACTCAAATGAATCACACTGCAATTTTTATGTCTTCCTCTTATGAAATAATCAATTAACGGCCTTTGGGTTTTTTTCACAAACGAAATCATCAAATATTACAATCTTTTGATTATCATCTGTTAATTCAGATACTGGAATTATTTGGTCATTACTTGCTTCAATTATATCGTAACCAACCTCATCACTTATTGGTTGGAACATGTTTAATAGATTTTGATATTTTGATTGCTCAAGGTTTTTTGCATACAAATAGATTTTGTCATAATAAAGCAAATTGTAAATCATATGCAATCATGTCTTTGTTTTTGCCGATCTGCTTGGGCCACAAATAAGCATTCTAATGCATTTATTGGCATAAAATCATATAACTGTTTATAACTTCCACCATTATCATCAGTAGAATCGTAATTTGGTATTCTTACATGTATTCATATCATATGGGTATATTACATAACATGATGTTCAACACCATGTACAACATAGTGTTTAACACCGTGTTAAATACATGTACTATGTTTTATATGCAATTTTCCATTTTTATGTAACCAAATAATATAACAAATGAAAAAATGGAAAGAACTTGCAAAAATTAAATCTGAATTAGGAGATAAAATTAATACCGTAAAAATGCTATTATACAGCATGATTTGGGTCAAAATAAAACAAGTCAAGCATCTTTTTCAAACGTGTTTCAACCAATAACAACAAAACTTGATGATGTTATCACCAGTAATTTAAAAATGCCAATAACAAAACGACGACCATTGAAAAAAGGTGAAGTTCCTAATTAGCGAATTGATATTGAGGATGAAGTTGAAGACATGAATCTTGATGATTTATTTGATGAAACAGTATTACCACAGCAAGAAAAACAATTAGTTCCAAAGCCACCTCCTTATGAAGAATCATTACAGAATATATTGTCAGGTAATAAAGAAATTTATGTGGATCCTCAATATTTTCCTGAAACACAAGATCTTCCTCCTGAATATGAAGAAGATAAAGTTGATTATGGATTATATTAGACCATGAATATATGGATAATGAAATATTGAATGATCTTGGTATTCAAAATTATGATTCTGTCGATAAGGTACTAAATCAAAAAGAAATGACTCAACAAAAAAACAAAAAATATCTCAATAAGATTATTAATGAAAATCAATTAAAAGAGCATAAGGCTGCTATAACTAAACAATTTAATAGTGGTTCCCTTTCGGAAGCTGCAAGACAAATGGAAAATAAAAGAATAGATAATGCAAGAGTTACAATGAATGCATATATTAAACATTATGAAAATAAAGTCAAAACAATGAACGGTTTTGGAATTCGAAAAAAACAAAGAGGTGGAAATGTTGTATTTTTTAATAATCCAAATCAGCTTATCAAAAAATTGGAATTGATTATTGGCGAAATTTTATCTGGTAATACAAGCAGTGATATGCATAATATGGGCGTTTCTATATTAGACACATTGCTAAAAACGTCAACAATTAATAAATCGGTAAAAGTTAAGAATCCGATCCCACCAACGCGTCGGTCCACGTGTCGGTCGACACACCACCAACACACTACCGACACATCGACCGACACACTACCGACGCGTTGGCCGACACACTATCGACACGTTGGTCGAAACACTACCGACATGTTGGTCGAAATACTTACTCTTTATAATTTTGTTAGTTCTTTCAGTTGGAAGCAACAACTTCATAAGGAACGACGAAAACGTGATAGGCAAACAGCCGCCATTTTTAAAATGAAAAACTAGTACCTACAATACTCGTCAAAAATCTTGAAACACTTGTGTCTGTTTCCCCTTCCCAATGTTGATTTGGATATCACAGTGGTCTCAGTGCTTCAAAACACCCGTGGCTCAACATTGGGGAGGGAGAAGGAAAAACAGTGTGAAGTAGAAATCTCAGGATTTTCCCAGAAAATTCGAGAGAAACGGTGTCTGTTTCAACGATTTGTGACGAGTATTGTCTTTGCGTCTGAAGGGCGTGGACGGGTAACGTAACTGTGAAGAATTTAATACGCTCTATGCCGAAACGAATTGATATGGTGATTAGAAATGAGGAGAAGCATATAAAAATATTAAAGAAATACGACTACCGTATTTCCATTCTGTGGATAACTGCGTGAGATTTCTTCTCGCAAAATGTAAACTTTCAGAGACAATAATAACTATCACACTATATGCCAAAAATAAGGGGAGAGGGGTGGTGTTGCATATTTCAAACAAAAGGGGGTGAAAATTGCTCCGATGGCCATCAAGACGACGTTTAGCGATTTTTACATAGCAGAATGACTTTTTCCGGTCATTGTATGAAATTGATTCGCTATTCATTGTGATATTATTTCTCTTGGAGCTCCCGGGAAAGAATAGTGAAGTACATTGCCTCTTAGTCCTTATCTCAAATAACTACACAAAGGTGTCAAAGGAACACGGAACCTTTTCCTTCTTTTTCTATAATCTGAACAGTTCTATGCACAAAAATAAGCTAACTTTGTACAAAATTACATTATTAAAAGAGATCATTTGTTGTAACGACCAGTCGCCCTTCTTGGCGCTGAAACTCAACGATTCACCACTGTGTTCTAAAGTAAAGTAATTATACTACCATAGACTTTAAGAACTATCGGTTCACCATGGTGAAGCCCTACAAATAGCCTTTTTGAATAGCTTAATCAAGAAAATTATCCCTAAGGTGCATGTTCCGTGATCTGTTCTATCACTTAAAACACTTCTAGATGCAGTAGCTTTTGTTTTTGGTTCCTAAAAAAGACAAAGAATTTTCCAAACACCATGGTGAATCGTGCAACACTTAAGCGACGGCAAAGATTAAATGTCAACAAACTCGGCGATATTTACATACGATCAGTCGTAATTGAATTAGTCGTCTTGTGGGAAAATAAGTCGACTAAAACATTTTCCACACGGGGGGACTGACTTCTGCTGTTCCTCGGGTATTTGATGGACGAGATTGAAGACCCGCCCCCTACCTTAATATACAGTCCGCGTTTCTTGAATAGGAAAGACATTTAGCAACAGACATGCCCTTATTTATCACGCTGAGAAAATCTAATCAGCTTAGGTAAATATCATTTCCCCTTTTCAAAAGTTGGAATATATGTCTTCAGAATGCAAAAAGTGAAGTCTCATCAGCGACCTCACATTTTCCGCATGTCTTAATTACTGCCTGTATGTGTAACACATTGCTTTAAATTTTCTTATTTTTATATTTTCCTTTTATTTTCAAATATAAGTGAACAATAATCCGACATCCTAAATTTCTCTTTCTCATCTGTGCGGCGAACCAAGCAGGTATATTCCATCGATGATCGAAAAATTCGTCTTGAACAGAAACTGTTATTCTTTCCTCTCTTCAGACTAAATACAATACTCGTCAAAAATCTTGAAACACTTGTGTCTGTTTCCCCTTCCCAATGTTGATTTGGGTATCACAGTGCTCTCAGTGCTTCAAAACACCCGTGGCTCAACATTGGGGAGGGAGAAGGCACATTTTGGGGGGAAAAACAGTGTGAAGTAGAAATCTCAGGATTTTCCCAGAAAATTCGAGAGAAACGGTGTCTGTTTCAACGATTTGTGACGAGTATTGTAGGTCTTCTGGATGTTTTGGAAAGGGTCGGTTACCAAAGTGGGGAGTTAATTTGCAAGTCGACTAACATGCTTATTTTTCATTCATTATAAAGGATTGGGAAGTTTAAACTCTTTATTGATCATTGACTTTTTAATGTGTGGTGGCTCCTTAAGGAGCCGTTTGTAATTTCAATTTTACTGCAGTGGAAACTGTTCAGCGATGTCTTTCAGCAGCTGCTCAAATGCTTGGTCTTTTCCGAAGTTCCGAAACCAGGTGAACTCATCCAAGTAGCTGGGTATGTATTCATACCCATTTGGCACCAAACTTGGACTCGTCTATTTCCACGGTCTTCCCTAAGCCTCCAAGCTTAATTCCGGCATTCAGGACTTTGTTGGAACAGATTGTTCTTAGTTCACCCAGCGCACGGACCACAGTAGGCTTTGAAAGGCTGGTAAGTCGCACAATTTTGCTTCCCGAAATCTGCATAGCCCAGAGGAACATCAGATGCAGCCAGGAACTTACGTGATATTAGATCCCTCGAAGAAGGATCCTGACCTTATTGAAAGCCACGTTCGACATCGCTTATTCGTACAGCGCCATGTGTATCCGTCGTTTAACCGTGTTGTCTCTGTTAGTTCCATATTAGAACCACATCGGGAACACTGCTGACAGCTCGCTAAAAGCTTTTGACTCACGCAGAAATTAAAAGCATTCTGAAAATTTCCTAGTATAACCAAAAGATCACTGAACTCCATGTCGTATAAAGTCGTGATCAAAATGCTAGAGAGTAATGAACTTAGGATCAAGAGAAGATTTCATTAGGATCGAACTTTCTTTAATTAAACCAATCACCATTGCAGAACTCAGAACCACCAGCTGCAACAAACCATGAAGCTGGTGCGAAGGTCGACCACAATGAGCTTACTGAAATCCATCGACGTTACACGGCAGTGCTCTCTATAATGAACGAGAAGAAGTGTAGCCTGAACAACGCGTACAGACTCCCAGGCACAGCACGCAGCACAGTTAGAGACTGTGTGAAAGTGACATACCAGAGCACCCTGGAGAGGTTGGGAGACCCGAAGGCAGCTGGGCAATCAGTTGCCGTTTGTGAAACGACTTCACATCGCGAAGAGGCTGTTGCCGAGGGCGTTGGACGATGCCTTCTATTCCTAGAGGGCTTTGTCAACTAAAAAAAAAACGGCTCTGTTAGGAGCCACCAAGTTTACAAAAGTCTATGTCCAATTCAATTGCATTACGTTGTTCCCTTGTGCTCAAATATGTTCTTGCCGCATAATGATACTTCACAGTCCTGCTTCCTTGCCGCATAATGATACTTCAAAGTCCCGCATGTCCACATTTTTTTCGCACCCTCTTAGAAGCCCTGTAAATATGAATGCTGATAAAGACAAAGTCTTGGGAATAGCCTCGGGTAAAGCGTTTGCCAGAGTGAAAACTAGGCTCTAATAACAACTTGTCGTAATGGGAACTGGGTTCTAATATCACGAAATACAAGATGGCGGTCAAAAGTAAATTTCTTATTTTCATATCGAAGTGAAAGTTTTCCGTCGAAGACATTTCAGTTCAGTTTGAAAAAGGTACGTTTAGGTTTTCAACAGTTCAATAAGGCCCAAATGAGTCACCGACACGCCACCGACGCACCACCAACGCACCACCGACGCATCTTATACGTTATAAGATTAAACAGCGGCCAACGCGTTGGTGGGATCGGATTCTTAACTTTTACCAACAATTGAATGTACTGTCACACAATTTTTTGAAAATTGTGTAAAGCGGTAAATTCACGAAATTCTGGCCGCTTGCCACTTGACGAAGGCGAATATACTTCCACTACTTTTATTCACAGAATTGAAATACACATTTGGGTAGAATCGTTACCAAATTTTTACCATGCGGGGCAGCCGGAAACAAACAAATGGGAAGATGACACCGATGTCTTTAATGAAAGCAACAATACCACCTAAACTCTAGTTTCCTCAAGAGTAAGCAAAACGACCGGATTCCGTTAAACGAAGAGCACGCAGTATTCTATTAAGGTTTCCGTCAGATTCTCACTGCAGTCGCAAGCCTTGGAACATGAAACCAATGCTCCAAACAATGTGCGTAAAATTTTTACAAACTTACACCATTTCGGTTCAGCGATTACAGATGTACATTGGCGTAATTTTTTTCTACAAAAAGGGCTTCACTCAAACATACCAGTGTATGTATTATGGACAAAAAAATGCATTTCAATTTTTTCAACGTTATTGTATGTGCATCAAAGCAGGACTTCTCAGAATTTGAATAATCGTTCTTTAATACAGTTCAGTGACTCTGAAGAAAAAGCGTTGTCTTGTCTACCGCTTGTAACTGTTATCGTGATCTCAAATCACTCAAATCACATAATTGCAAAATGGAAGAATTCATAAGAAGACAGGACATGGATTGCGATCAAACGGAAAATAATTAAGGAAAGTGTCATTATCAAATTTGAAAAGTTCATGCAAAAAGGGTACGGATGTCGTCGAGGATCAACAGGTGGTCAGTGTTGCAACGACATTGCATTGGAAAGCGGTCTAAAAAAGTTATATGACTGTCTGGAACTATCCCACGCGGAGCTAGATTTAGTTATTTTAGCAAATATTCAAGCAACCATCAGAAGCAACGCCAGGAGAAAAAAGAAAAAGGAATCCACCTTACAGTTTTTTATATCAGGATCGATCCATCTGCAAGGAGATGTTTTTGAACCTACGGTACCAGCAAATCCCGGTTTCAGAAGCTCCTAGATCATAATCGAAATCATGGTATTTCGTTGCGGATACATGGAAACAGCAGAAGGTTACCACATAACACCCTACCACAGACCGTGGTTGCAGACGTTAAGAACTTTCTGAACATTCAGCTACTCTCATGGAGTGAGCGGCCAATTTTCCAGAAGAAGAAAAGTCAGACAGGGACCGCGCAGCAAGTTTTTGAGTGGAGGGCTTAAGAAGAATGCGTGAAGGAATTTTTTTTTTTGGGCAGGGGGCCCTTGAATCGCGCCAACGCCTTTTTCCAGTTTGAAAACCCTTTAGAAATAAAAGGAGACGTCCTTACTTCTGGCAGCTCGAAGATTTGATTTTGCATTTTGTTGCATGCAAATGAAACACAACACAGAATCGCTTTGCTCATTATAGTGTAGCCAGGGAAATTCAGAAAACCACTTGGATTGAAATGAGCGATTCTGTTTGCCACAATGCTTTTTTGGAAAGTTGAAATCCGCAGGTTGGAATGGTTCCGTTATATTGATCTCTACAGCTTTGCTGGCTGTCGACTGATCAACTTGTCGTTGGATTGGAGGAGGCTGCGACTCTTGACTGGATATTGTGGCTTCTACTTCACTAGTGAGGTTGATTGTTTCGCACATTCTTTTGGGTGGAGGCTCTGTTAAAGAATGTAAATGAAACATTATTAGACCAATATTTTAAAAACTATGTCACATCAAAAAGTGACTGGAAATAATTCAATAGACCTTTTCCCAATACAGATCATGTGATAATACTCAGGAGGCTTGGTCCTTTGTTTTGGCATGCAGGCATATTCATGCTTGCATGCCCTCATTTTAATGAACAAAACAAAAGACCAAACCTCCTGAGTATTATCACATGATCTGTATTGGGAAAACAAAATGTACAAGCCGAAAAGGTCTATTATAGAACAGATTCAGAAAAAAGTAGCAAAAATTGTGCAGAGTTTACTCACCAGATAAAGAAGGTTTTCCATTTTGTTTGGAAAAGTAATCAGAAATTCTTTGCATTACTAGTGGTATGTGAAGTCTCGTCGTTCGTATTTATGTTGCCGTGTACCATGTGCACTTCTTTGTTCGTAACTAGACCCTCCGTGAGGGTACACTGGGTTGCCTGTGGTACGTGCACCGTTCCAGACAATTTTTTTCAAGTTCGGGGGTCATTAAGAAGTCATACCAGATGAGGCCCTTTGGCTCACAGGTCCTCACACGTTCGTACGACGAAACAGACCTGTCCTTGCGTAATATGTAGCTCTAACAGTGCACGATATTGTTTTGGTATTGTCTATCATTGTAGTGCCATGGTAGAAGTCTTGTGTAAATAGTCTGAGAAGACATGTGGTTACTAGCAAAGTACTGAACCCAGAAAGATTGAAGAAAATAAATGGGAAGTGAGAAACACTGGCTTCTGGGCTGACATGTTGATAAACTTCTTTTCACCACAAGTTTAAGCGTGCCCTCTGAGCATCTGAAAGCTTTGTAATACCGAAGTTCACTGAAGTCAAGCTCTGTTGAGCGGGGTTAGTGTTTGGATGGGAGACCAAAATAATATACCCCTCATAAAACAGAAGCATCGGACCGAAAATACTATTAACGCTAACAAATGCGAACTCAGCAAGGTACAGATCTTGTTAGCTTGCTTTATGCAAAAACAAATATTGATGCAAAAGTAAATAACTATTGATACACAGTTTTTAGAAAGAGCAGAAGGAAGTCTCTCTCCGTTCAAATAAATCGCCAAATCGAAAGTGACATGGCCCGAATTCAGCGGGCGCCGTGATTGAGTTACCGCGGCATGTTTACTCGCCAGACAGTGAAGCATCTGTGTCAAATGATGGCAAGATACCGGGTTTTTGTAAGTTTCTTTTTCTGTCAAGTGTTATAAAGTTTGACAATGAAATGAGCGAAGTCAAAACAAAGATCACAATCGCCCAACTCTTGTTTATGCAAAGTCAAAATTTACTCTCCAAGACGCGTACGACGTTATTTATCACCAGGTAATTCCATCATTTTGGCAATAGCAGCTACTTTATTATTCATCTGCGTCACAAGTTTTCACTGATTTTGGGGTTCATTTTGTTGAAACTCAAGCACGCTTCCAACAGGCCTGTGAACCCTTCCTGCTTACAGAGCAATACTAAAAAACTTCTCCCATATCACATTTCAACCTTAAGCTCGAAAATTCAATACACAACATATTATAATTCACAAAGGCAGAAAATACCACAGAATCCTTTTCCAGCGAAAAATTTATTGAAACAAACAACATATTTGCTCTTAGAGGCGAAAACCTCTTCCTATTTCATTGCGTGCGTGAAGACAAGAAACTCAATCGTGTCAAATTACCATGTACAGTACTTCAGGTAAACACAGCTCACTTTGATTTCGTTTCGACGAGCGATAGATTGTTGTCGAAGTCCAGTACCCGTCGCTTTTGAGATTCCTGCCTAGTTTATCTAACTGACTTTCCATTATTGAGCTCCACAAGGGTATATTCTGTTTAAGGATCCACTAAAACGCCATTCGCGTTACATGACTTTCGACACCATTGCAGGCTAAGTTAATGATTCTACTGTGTCCACCAGAGAAATCTACGCAATTGCACTACCCTCTCGATCCTAAGAAAATACGAAATTGACCAATTACGAAACAATGTGTTTTCCTGAGAGGTCCGCAGGAAAAAGAAGCCATTTAAAAGACGTTTACCTCTGCTAGGTTAGCAGCAAAAAAATATTTACAATTGTAACGACTAATGCTTCATTCTGTCTATTTATCTGCGCGTTTGTCTTTGCCAGTAACTCTGGTCACTTTCGAATTAACGATTTTTTCCTATTTTTCACTCCGTTACTTTTGTTAAATTATTTTTTGTTTAATTTATTTATTCTTGCAAAAAAGTGGGGGAAAGCCCCCCAGCCCCTCCCTCTGCGCGGTCCCTGTCAGAATGCGTTCAAGCACAACAAGTGCATTTAAATTCAGTACAAATTGAAAGAGAACTCTACAGAAACGTTTGTGACAAGGTAACTTGCAATTTCAAGGCAATTGAAGACCAAATTGACATTGACGAACGTCACAAAGCATGCTCGTTGAGAAATACAATGCACTATTCCTTTGACTTTGCACAGCAGGTTCATATCCCCAGCAACCCAATGCAACCAGGCCCAATCTATTTTAAAACACCAAGGAAACATGCTATTTTTGGTGTTGTGTGAGGCTATCCCTCGCAAGGTAAACTACCTCATTGACGAAGCAAGTGATGTTGGCAAGGGAGCAAATACTACGATAAGTTATGTGCACCGCTTCTTCGAACATCATGGACTTGGTGAAACCTCTGTTCATCTTCATGCCAATAATTGTGCAGGCCAAAACAAAAACAACTTCTTTGTTTGGTACCTAGCTTAGAGGACGATACTCCAACTCCATCATTCTGTCAAGTACTCATGTTTGATCGCTGGGCACATGAAGTTTGGTCCTGATCGATGTTTCGGCCTAATCAAGAAATCATACAGAGTTAACTACATATCATTGCTGTATGAATTCGCCAACATGGTGGAGTCGTCCTCTTCTGGTATCAACAAGGCTCAACTTGTTGGAACACACAATGGAACTGTTATAGTCCCAGTTTATGATTGGGCTTCCTTTCAAGAACAGGTTTTCAAAATGGTGCCGAACATCAAAAAATACCACCACTTTAGATTCTCCAAAGACGAACCCGGTCAAGTTTATTTTAAAGAGAGCAAATCCTCTCCTGAAGAATCTCTGCTCCTGTTAAAGAATCGCACAATTCTTCCCTCAGCCTCAACGCTTCCAGCCAAATTAAATCCGGCAGGGCTGAGCCTTGAACGCAAGCAGTATCTCTACCGTGAAATCAGGCAGTTCTGTAAGCGTGGAACAGAGCATCTGGTTGCACCCAGTCCGTGAACGCTAAGATAAAAGAACTAAAACAGCGGGTCTAAATACACAAGAGGTGCTATCTTTTTAGCAACCTTGAACTTTCATTTATATATTCTTTAACAAAGGTATTGAGTGTAAATGAACTGCAATCGACAGAACTCTTCAAGCGATTAAAATTCGTTCTCAGTCCACCAGTTTCGGGTAATGGTCGGTCTGGATGTATCCAGCCAAATGTCGTCAATTGGCTGACCACTTTCCAGTCGATAAAACTTCGATCTCAGTCGAACAGCTTCGGGTAACAGTCGGCCTAATTAGCTAGTTAGCAGTTTACAGACTCAATAACAATAGTGTGGGATACCACTCACAAAAAGGGCGTTTTGTTTTAAAAAGTGCATTCCGATTGAAAATAAATCACTTTTCGCAATCCATGAGTGGTTGCATTTACATGATCGCAGCAAAAGCTGCAAAGATGTGGCACGACTGCTTCGTAAACAACAGGGCCGTTTATAGGAGAGAAAATAAGCCGCGGCGTACATAATATGCGAAAGGAACTATTTATACGAGTATAAACTCCCAGGCCAGGATAAGCCTCGGCTTGAGAAAGCCGTCAACATAGATTTTGTACCATTTATACGGGTGTTTGCGGCTTATTTTCTCTCATATAAACAGCCCTAATATCACACACGGCGATTGACTGGTCGATGAGACCATGACCGAAATTGGGTAATTAGGAAAACGCTGGTTAAAGTGGAGCTTTTTGATAACGATTCGTTTTTGTTTGTCGAACTGCAAAACTGCATCGATTTCAATACAGTTGTTGCTTGGAATGTCTAAAACTCCTCAGTGTTTGACCTGCTGTTGTGTGCTGTGATCTAAATTCTTGTTGGATTATTAAATGAAAGTTCTGGAAAACCAGAATTCCGCGAGCCGGCTCATCGAAGACAAGAGCTGACTTGATTGAGTCAGTACAGGGACCTGAGGTCAACGATTATAATATTTCGTTAATTTATTTTCGAAAAGATTGCAAGTCACAATTCACAACGAAAACAGTTTTATTCCAGGCCCATATTGCTTCAAATCGCCGAACTCTCACAAAAGATATCAATTTTATGATTGGCTGGCTCAATTCCAATACCTTCTGAGTCAAAAGCATTTGTTACCCAAAAGCTGCTGTGCGTTGTCCAATCAAAACTGTGAATTTTCGATCCGTCCAATGTTTTAAAAGGCTTCAAACTACAACTGTTGCTTATTATTTACGCTACAGATTGCTAGATAAGTTGTCATCAGGTTTCATTTCTAGTAAGAATGTCGCTTAGATTGTTATTGAAACAAGCTGCCAAGCCTCCAAGCAATGAGTTATCCTATTTCCCAGAGGAGCAAAAAACTGGAATCGCGCCGACTTGTGTAATACTTGACAAACAGTTGGAGGTTACTGTGGGAATGCTTGTCACTGTCAATTGGGATGGTGAAAAAGTAGAAGTGGAGATCCTGGGTTTAGATGGTGAGTATTTTTAGATTTCAAGTAGTTTTGTACTCACTTTAAAGAATGCTTCATACTTGTTATTGCAAAGTGTCTTCAGTCGCTAACTTCTTTCTGACGATAGCCTGTGCAGCAAGCGTTTCTGTGGGGTTCACGTAAAAGGCAAGACGTGCTCAGCTGATTTGTGTTTAAAGTACATCAAATTCACCCAGCTTCTTAATGTTCATTTCCGTTGTATATATTTGTTAAAGGTGATGTTTTATGAACTTGTCCAAAAACGTATAATTTCTTTACAGATGATGTGGCAGCTCTGAGTGCAAAAGACTTAGAGTGGCCGGGAGAGAACTTATCTGCTGGTGTGAAACAGGAGTCGGGCGACACTGAAAGGGAGAAGTACATCAAGCCGGTTGCTGTACCTCCAAAAAAGAAATTGAAACGCACCAAAATGGTTAGTGTATCCATTTTTCTCAGGTATGCCCAATGAAATCCTTCAGTTAACCAATGCAAATTTAATTGGCTGAATGTAAGCCAGTCCTTGATTGCGGGGATTCGCAACTTTCACTGATTCAACGTCACATTTCATTTGACCTGGGCATAAGGAATGATTTGTCGATAAAAACTGTTTCAGGTGTTACATGCAAACAAAATTGTTAGATTAACCAATACGAATTTAATTGGCCCAATGTACGTCAGTCCTTGATTGCGTAGATTTGGGGCCGATGTTGTAGTTTAAAATACTTCAGTTTCCAAGTACACTGTAGTGTCAGTACCTTCAGGTCGCTTTGAAAGAACTTCCATGATTGAATGAATTCATTCATTATTCCCAGGTGTTTTTTCTTTCTTACGTACATGTACGCTGTTTATAGTGGTTAGGCAAGGTAAATGCCATTAAATTTGAATTCTAGAACCCATAACAAATTTAATTATTTTGGTCGGCGCAAATAGAGGTTTGGCACATTTAAACTGGTACTACGGTAGGCACGCAACAGGTTACCACTTTCGTTTCATCAATTCAAAGTGTCTTTCTCTCTCTCTCTTCCTCTCCAGTTTGTTGAAGGGAAGGACAGAGAGAATGGTGCTCAACATGTGATCCTTATGTCCAATTTTTGGCTGAACAGCACAAGCGGGAACTGCAATGGAAGTCTGCACGTGAAGAAAAGAGGAACAAAGTACAGTTGGCATTCCAAATAACACCAGAAAGGAAAACACTCAAGGAGGACAGTATTGATGGCATTGAAATTTCAAGCACGGACGACAGCGAAAAGGAAAATAATCTTAAGATGATAATAAAGGAAGTGTCTCACCCGATTAAGGTTAGTATGATTTACTATAGCACAATATATCTGTCAACATAGGGAAGGCTGAAGTCGATGCTCTGGGTGGCCAGCATGGAAAAGCTTTATTTACACTAATAACTTTGAGACCGCTTATGAAGTGACTCGCCTTTATTGGGCCGTTGTTTTGACCAAAACCACTGATATACTATTTTTCGTACAGTGTTGAAAGCGTGAATTTTTTTATACTGTCAGTTAATCATATTTTTTTTTTGGTGATTCGATTTTCTCTCTTAGATTGTTGAGAGCAGCGATAAAAGTCAGGAAGCTACTACCCTTCTATGTCAACAACTGGCAGCATGAACGGAGGAGTGTCGTGATCTTAGACTCAGGCTGGAAAACATAGAAGCGGTCACAACTCGGCCCCGCGGTAACCAAATGGAAATGAAAGACCACTTTGGCAAAGTAAGGCTTTTGCAGTGTTGGAAAAGTCTTTTTCCTTCCAAATTGTGTTTGCTTACATGCGCTTCACAGAATATGAATATTTAGTCTTACTTTGTAGCAGAGTCGCCATTTATTTTCTGACATAGCTGAAACAACTTTTCGAGGCGTTTTGTTTGAACGGCAATTATCCTATGGTGTACAGACCGGTTTCCGAAAAATCGTTTTTTCTTCCAAGCGTATTTGCTTTACATCCCTCGGGTGGAGTTTTTATGTTAAACTGTCTGGGGTGTAACGACCGATTTCCAATTTGAATAATGGCAGGTCGTTTAACGTTGTCAGTTCATGTGTGTAGTTCGCACATAGCCGGTCTTCTAATCTACATGTACGCTGGCTTCATTGTTGCAGCTCCTGGAGAAATTACAAGCTTCAGTGTCTAAAATTGAAGAACGCATGAACGAAAGTGAAACTAATTTAAACCGAGATAGGCCGCGTCTTGGCGCACTGGATGGACAACTTTCTGAGAACCACTGTAGCCTGGTAAGTCAAGCCATACTTCACAGTTTTTATTCTTTTTTTTTTTTTCGTTTGTTTTCCGACATAGCTGAAACAATTTTTTGGTGTTTTGTTTGAATGGCAATTATCCTGAATCCAGATCTCTGTGGTGTATAGGCCAGTTTCCAAAAAACTCTTTTTTTCTTCCAAGCGTATTTGCTTAATTTGAATAATGACGGGTCGTTTAAAGTTGTCACTTCATGCGTTTAGTTCGCACATATAGTCTTCTAATCTACACTGGCTTCATTGTTGCAGCTCCTGGAGAAATTGCAAGCTTCAGTGTCTAAAATTGAAGAACGCATGAACGAAAGTGAAACTAATTTAAACCGAGAAGGGCGTCTTGGCAGACTGGAGGGACAACTTTCTGAGAACCACTGTAGCCTGGTAAGTCAAGCAATACTTCACAGTTTTTATTTGGCATTCTTGCATTTACGAATACCAGAATATTGACCAATTCCCGCTAATCGGCAGGCAACTTAAAATCGTTTAGCTTACATACACTGTAAAAAGATTGGAGCTAGGTTACTTCACTTGTACACTAACACATTTGGAATGCTAATCGAGGAGTGGAGACAGCAATAAAGAAATTCTATTGGTGAAAGCAAACTAGCAAACGTTTATGAAAGGACAAATCTAATAATTGTTACATAAGATTACAGTAATATTTGTTAGAATTGACACCTTTGTTAATTTTTCTGTTCTCTTTGTTTCCCAGCTCGATTCCCCAGTTATACCGGCATGGGCTGACGAAACCCTAAGTAAGGTGACAGAGTCCTTACAAGATATCCCAGACCTGACAAATATAGACTTCACCACTCTAAATGACCTTCAAGAGGTCAATCAAGGTACTCCAAGGGTGCATCAAGCATTAAGCGCTTCTCAGGAAGTCGGTGAGGACCTGATAAGCCAATGTGTCACACCAACCAGAATGAAGAGTATTAAGACCGCACTCTCGACGCCTGAGAGTGAGCAACACTTATGTGCCTTAAAACTATTACCCCATTTTTTAGTAAAGAGGAGCTTGTGGAAAGCAACACGGATGGATGGTAGTTATGAAAAACAGTGCCTCGATTCCAAGAGATTAACTTCTCTTAAAGTATTAGTGTTTAGTAAATTTCCGTTGGGCGCAAACGAGGTTAAGGAGAAAGCCTGGAAGTTTGTAAAAGGGAAGATCAATTCGAAGTGTCATTCTACCTGCAAACAGCTGTTGACAGCGTCGACACCAAAACATTCTCCAGATTTATTTCGTTTAGTAATTTATCATTGAATGTGCAGCAGTTCCATTTCCTTTCTTCCTTTTTTGGGGTCCCTTCCCTTTTGATTCTAAACGTAATTCAGAGTATCAACAATTGTAAATTGTAAGCGACGTATCAATAAACGCCTATTTTACATCTTCCGTGTACGATTTCAACTATCGTGAGAGTGACTGCGAAAACCACATCTATTTGAATACGACTACTATTTGGGCGCAAAATTATTGCAACTTGCGATGATTTAAACTTGTGAAACCAAGCACCCAGAGCAATTCTCGTTTGAAATAGGGTTTGTTCTACCATGACCCGGAGTTCAATATCTGGATCAACTTTATTTTGAGTTCGATTGGAAATTTTAAGATCTTAAATCCAGTTTCCCAATCGAACGCACCCTAATGCCACCTTGTATGAGCAGCAACTGCTCACCTTAGTCTGAATTTCATCAAACTAAAATGAAGGAAATGATTTTCTGACCGACAGCTAAAGTAAAAGGAATTTACTTGGAACAACATCCCGATCAGTAACGAGGTCACACAGGCAACTTGTTACAAAGAGGAAACTTTTTATTTTCTGGTTTCAAAGATAAGATAATCCATAATCGATGTATAGTCGAAATTGTGTGCTACAGACAAGGGATTTCTACTTTTCAATCATCTTCAGACACCTTAGAAGCGATTTGAAGCACACATTTCGTCGCTTCCAAATACGTGTGAAGAGTAACAATTTGCGTGACAAGAGTGAATGGCATCTGGACAGTTGCGCCAACTTTTGACGCGATTTAGACGTGTCCAAAAAGAGAGATCAAAGATTTATCCTTGATTTTTTTTGATTGCCGGTTTTTCGAGGACGTTGCAATTATGGAAACCAATTCAACTGAATAGAGGAAGAACGAAATGTAAGCTCATTCTGCTGAAGAATTTGGCGTGTTAGTGGCGTGTCTGGAGGGTGTTAAGTGAAATAAAACAGTAAATCGTGCTTGTAGTGTGTTGTTTTCCCTGACGTTGTTCCTCTTTCGTACTTAAGGATGCAAGATTCACTAACGGGTCAAAGAATAACGATTTTCCCAGAACCACGATGGATATTCATGAAACGTAATTAAGCACATCTGCTGACTTTTGAAATTTGCATACCGAATCTAAAATCTAAAATAGTACTTTAGCTTACACATACAACACATTCCTGACAACTTACTGACAAGATACACTGTATGAAATGTATTTATTGCAAAAAGAGCTACTTGTATTTAATCTTTGGCGACTTTCTTTGAAAACCATCTCCAAACTTTTTAAAAAAACTCCAGATTTTCAACTTTCAATCCATTTCCATCTTCTCCATCCATGGATGCAAATAACAAAGAATGGCTTCAGTGCACTTTAGGGCGACAAAACTGCACCATTACATTTTGGTCTTGTTTGATGCAAGGATGTATTTTAGTGTTTTGAAGTTTGACCCGAAATAGCATGACACTGCCCCTTCAAGAGGGGCTGAATTTTTTCGCACTTTCATAGAACATGAGAAATGCTATGATGATTATACATAGATTTTGTCTTCTAAATTCAGCTCACTTATAAAATTCTCTTCTTTTACATTAAACAGTGTTTAACATCTAAAGAGATGCTGTACGTTGTTATTTAATCAATAAATGCCAATAGAGTTTTCACCAAAGCGATCGTGACTTGACCGGGGAAGGATACATTTTTGACATTGTAATTTGACCAAAATATAAATTGGCATCTTGATGATTTCCACAGTGACATCATCAAATTACAAATTAAACGAAAATCGCGAGGTCTTCTGAATTTTTATCTACATGTACAGTAAATGAGGGTTGAAGATGGCCTACAGAGAAACCTTTTTTTTAATTCCGTAACGTCTTTCATTTCGAAAATACAGCATTTTGAATCTCCCAACTGTCACCTTGCTTGACACCATGCATGATACAGAGCTGGTTGAAAAGCATGTCTCTTCCTACAAGTATATATGATTCTCAGAAGTTTGAATGTTTCAAGTACATTACGAGATGTGTTCATACACATGTATTAATTTTTATCTCACGAGCAAAAGTAAGCGCTTTTGTGGCAAAGTGAACTCCAGGTGTTTTCGTTGATTACCAGCCCCACATTGGAGGACAACGGACGGTCCACCAACAAGACGGCAGCGTGTGAAACGCTTCGGCAAATTAACAACTCAGAAATGATGTACCGCATAGACCTGAGAATTGAAGAGGGCCTGGTTTATCTATTTGTCTTTACAGCATTTCAAGTTGTTGGATTGTTTTATTGAATGGTTTTGAATTTGTTTTTGTCGCGTGACAATGAGAATGATCCAAACATGCCCGCACCGCCCAATGTTGTTTTGACAATATTGTTGCTTTCGTTTTGCCATTCTATTCTTATGTTGTTGCTTTCTGTCCGCTTACTGGTGGATATTTTAGCTGTTTGTGTCCACTTA
Organism: Montipora capitata; assembly: GCA_949126865.1. Lineage (NCBI taxonomy): Eukaryota > Metazoa > Cnidaria > Anthozoa > Scleractinia > Acroporidae > Montipora > Montipora capitata. Next base: position 25,344,461 of record OX421450.1, on the reverse strand, counting down.
AGAGAGACGTCCGCTTATGAGACAAATTAATATGTAGTGTTTTAGAGGAGAAATCACCGGGACCGTGGTTTGGTGTCTGCATTCAGGAGGTGTCTGCTTACAGGAGGTGTCCGTTAGTGGAGGTTCAACTGTACAAGCATGTTCTATATGGAGCATCTGCAGGATAACAAATTTGCCAGCATGTAATTGGCCAGGTGCTACAAGAATGCCCCAATGTCAGAAAGATAGCAGATGATATCCTCGTCCATGGGTCCACAAAGGAAGAACACCTTGGTGAACACAGTGCTCTGTCCTCAAGAGAAAAATCTTTCAGTCAACACAAACAAGTGTTTATTTGTGGACACAGAGTTCGATTACTATGGGTTCCACATCTCTGCTCTTGGCATATCTCCTGATAAGGATTGTGTTCAAGATTTTAAGGAAATGCAACCACCCTCAACTGCAACGGAAGCAAGAAACTCTCTAGGCTTGATCAACACTGTGGCTCATTTCGTCCCAAATTTAGCCACTATGACTGAACCCATACACCCCCTTACACACAGGGACACACCCTGATCATGACGCACAGAAAAAGTATGTGCAACCTTGTTTCTAGTGACACTGTTCAAGCACACTTTGAGCCCTCCCTACCCACTCAAGTACGCCATGATGATTGCAAGATTGGGATCAGCCGCGCTCTTACCCAGAAACACCCTGATGGATCTATCAAACCTGTTGCCTTTGCAAGTCATAGCCTTTCCCCAGTTGAACAGCGCTATAGCCAAACTGAATGAGAAACCTTATCAGTCGTTTGGGCATTCATGGTAGTCCGTTTGATCTAGTTGGCAACCACAAACCCCTTGAAGTCCTTCTCAAAGGACATGGTAACCTGGCCCCAAGAATTAAACATTGGTAATTAAGGCTTCAATGTTACCAACCCCGGATTGTCTTTGAGCCGGGCATCCAACACACCCAGAGATCCAGCTGAAGAATATATCAATTCTGCTATTGTGGAATCTCTTCCCTCCACTTTTACTCTTCAAAAACTTCTCCTTGCTTCAGCGTCTGATGCAACCCTGAACATTGTCAAACATGCTTGGACACCGGAAACTGGGACAATGCCCAAGTACCCTACAAGGAACTAAGGGAAGAGATTTCCCTGAAGTGTGGCCTTCTGTTACGAAGTATCGTCTTGCAATCCCTGAAGCACTTTGCCCTTGTGTTATTCACCAAAGTGAAACAGCATCTGCAACAAAGAGCTTGGTAGCCTGGCATTGAAGCGCAGGTTTCGTACGCGAGTGCCTTGGTTCTCAAATTTTTGGCCCGAGACACCCCCACACACACAGTACAACCCACATACAATGCGATGTGTGATGTTTGGGTCACAATTGGGTCACCCGATTGATTCATAAACTGAGGTGAGTACCGTATTGATTCAATTAAGAGCCCAGGGCACTTATTTAATTTTTGGACTTTCAGGGTGGGTGCTTATTCGAGGCTGGCCACTTATTGAATTTTCACTATTTTCAGTGAGCAAAAAGTTTATTTTGTAACAAAACATGACAAAATATTAAAGCATACATTGTATAAATTGTAACTGTTCATTGTTCAGTCTTCGCAAAGTCTCTTTAGCTATGATCCTTATTCTCCATCAGGAACATTCAGAGCGCAGACAAAGTTTGAGCGGGAGATTTTGTGGCTGAAAGAACTTTGCGCCCACATGGACATTTTAGTTGAAACTTTGAGAAATATTGCAACGTTGTCATATAATTTTCAGACAATGAAACTAGAGATTGTAAGATATTAAAGAAATACCATAATAATCAATACCCGTATTCCTCTTGTGCACTTTATTTATTAATTAATTTTTTTTTTTTGGGGGGGGGTGGGTGCTCAAAAGTACTTTATGGGGGGTGGGGTGGTGGGGGTAGGCACTTATTCAAAGTTGGGCGCTTAATCAAATAAATTGGATAGTTTAAGTATTCCGTGTGTGGCTTTAATAATGTACATGCTTGCTCAGCAAGACACTTTCACAACCATAAAATGGTTCACATCACTTAAAAGACTGGATTACATTTTGGTAGACTTTGCTAAAAAGAACCTCATTGGGAGTTACTGAAATATTAATAGTATTTCAGGGTAAATTGAGGCCACAATTGGTCAGGATTATTTTGTTTGTCAGTGGTTCTGCATTTAACTTAAAACACAAATCTTTTGGTCCCTTGACAGGGATTAGGTTTCAAGTTATAATGTAACAGAACAGGAAATTTAAAATCAAAATAACATACCATCTTGAATGGCTTCCACCCAGTCTTTCCTATCATTTTCACTGTTTGCATTGACATACAGAACCAAATCATCATAAACAACCTACAGAATGGAAAACTGTGTTTTGTACCACCATGACTGTTATATGTTCTACATGTACATGTACCTGAGGTTTTGACCAGAATGTAATAAAAACAATTATCAAATATAATTGCATCTATCAAACTCAGACCTTAAAATCATACATTCTCCAATTTGCAGACAATACTTGCCATATTACATGTAAGTACTGTAGTTCTGTAAATGCAAGATTTAGTCTATTGCTTATATCAACAACTCTGATCAGAAAATTGTACATGCCAAAGGTCAGGGATTAGTACCATGCACTGCCAAAACAACCCTAACCTTTATCTAATTCTATCCTTAGACCTAAAACAAGACTCTTGACCAGTACAAGAGGTGGCAATGAAATACTCACTAAACTGAATGTGAAACGTGTATTATTTCAAATACCAGAAAATTTCAAAAGTATAAAACCAAGATGTGTACACAAGAGCTACGAAGGGAACTTTGCATATTTTTAGAAGGCTTCCACTTGAACATACACTGTATTATTAGGATGTGCATGGCTCAAGTGAACCAAAATGTTTTAGAGAAGAAGGGCAACCTACATGACTGTATAGATGCACAAATAATTGGTAGTCAGTTTTTAGACCAAAGGCTAGAATTTAAAAAAAGGGTTGCATGGCATTGTTTCAGTGCTTGTGCATTGATTGGATGCAAAGCAAAACAGAGTATACTAATTATGGAGCAAGTTGTGCTGAGCAGTTTTTCAATGGAAAGATAATGAAGATTATAACCCACCCATTTACTTTTCGCACAAGTTTATTGCCAAAACTTTATATGTCACGTGGTGACAAATCACAGGACAGTTACAACGCAGTAACCCCTGTCTGCGTAGATACCGGATTTGTCCTGCAATAATTTCCATCGAAAAGTCAAACAAAGCCAGTGGAAAAAGGTAGCACAAGAGTTTCAACTTTTCATCCTCATTATTTTACATGGAAGGAAAACAAACTCGTTTTGTAGAGCCATGGAATACTGACATTAAAGAGCTGGTAGCAAAGACAGCAACATGTGCTGTCAATTAATGTCTGAAGGTGAAAAAAGTTACATATGAGTAGATTTTCAGATTTAGCCCTATACAAAATAACTGACTCATTTTATAAAATAGAGAATTAATACACTGCGTTTACTAACTGTAAAATAAACCAACTGTTCTTGTCCAACTTGGCAACAGTCCACCTTCAACATAAATCCTTCATGTGCTCTAGATTTTGCACATTCTGAGTTTCGCAGTTGTAATTTCTTTTTCAGCCCTCACAGTGACAATAATTAAAATGATTGCCCCTTTGACGTCCAAACCAGCTGAAACCAGCCAGACTTAGTATTTTACTCTGTCTAACGCCAGACGATTTTACTCGTGAATAGGGAACCCATGGGAGTCAATGGGTTAATGATTTTTTTTTCTGAGACAAAAACACTTTTTTTTCTAGTCAAGTTTTGAACAATGCGACAACAGCGCACAAACCAGATAAGCTAAAATCACCTTGTTTTTGAGTTTGCACGTTTTATTTCAAATAACAGCTTGTCAAGATTTTGTCCAATCACAGTAGAAATAAAGTTAATTTAATCTGTCCAATAAAATGTACTTGCTCGGGTCAATCACACATATTCGCTACTACATAAAAAATAGCTTTATATGAACAATTTTAACCCACTAAAAAAATTAATGGGAGGGTTATACATGTACATGCAAAATAAATAAACCCCTTCCTGGTGATTACATGTATCAGCTGATAATGACCTTGGCTGAGAAAAATTCCCCTTTTGCCCTCAAAGCTCTCAGCCTCATACATTATCAGCCGATATACCAGCCACAAGAAGGGGTTTATTTGAGGACCAAGGATGGCACACTGCAACATACATCTGTAGGGAGCATGATTACAGTGTACCAACAACAATAATAATTATT
>OX421450.1:25330179-25337679 GCA_949126865.1 Montipora capitata | reverse complement strand
ATAAAAAAACTTTGTCAGTTCAAGGTTAAAAACAACAGTTTTACTGATGTACTTTATTCTTTTATCTCTGAAAACGAGATCATTCCCACTTTGATATATTTCATAAAAATAGGCCAGCTTGGCTTGCAACTAGAATCGGCAAAATACGGCAATGCAACCAAGAAAGGACGAACTTCAAACAAGATCCACTCCAACACTAATTACCTTTAGGTGCTTTAAACAAACTTATGGGTTTATAACATACAGGTAAGGGCAAAATTTTGTTGTCACTGTCGAGGCACAACGAAAACCAGTTGAGCAAATGGATTAAAAAAGCACTTGTTTGGTCGCATTTTAGACCAAAACAAACAAACAAATATACTTTTCCTTCAAGTCCAAAAGGGTACAGATAATTGTTATTTAATTCCAGTTGACAATAAAAATTTGAGTTTCATTCCTGAACAAAGGAAAAACCGATTAAACCACTTTCTAACAATATGCATTCACTTTAAATAACAAATCGGATTCCGTAAAAATAACAAACGGTTTTAGTGCCCAAGGAAAGAATTTGTGGAGTACATGTAGCTCCCTCCACAACGTAGAAGCTACATGTATTACTAAATGCACATCCTGCATTTTGATTGGCTACGCTACTAGAGGACTATTACTAATAGTCCTCGAGTAGCGAAATGTGTGACGCTTTCTTTCGTTTTATTCCCAAATAAACATTTCTTCAACCTTTTTTCCACCTGAACACGAAAAGCATTGACTGTGTAAGAACAAACGTTGACGTAGTATGGCCGTGTAGACAAGGCGAGCCACAGAAAGCATGCAAAAAATGAAGCCTCGTTTATGTTTAGGTGAGTTAACCTGGGTTGAGCCTGCAATCCAATCCAAAACCAGTACCTGGTCAGCAGTCAACTGACCCCGGTGAGCTCTAAGCTTGAGCCCGTGATATGCTCATGTGTTAGTGGTCAGTGAATACCTTGTTTTGACAGGTGTCAATTGATCAACATGGATGTCCAATATCAAAGATGTATGCCGTAAACTAGCATGATACTGGTCGCATTGGCATACATGGATGGGTGGAAGGACGGTCGATGACATCATGGACATAAAAGCAAAATTTGTCTCATCAATGGGTTACCATATTTTCTTAAATGCAGTGCTCCTTGCGTTCAAGCCAAATTTAAACATTGTTTACAACACTAGAATAATATTATCATTAATTTGGTGTAGACATGTACACCCAGTAGTTCACAGATATTTTTGGGTCTGAGTTTTCTAGATGGCCTTAATTTTGTACACAGGGATGAAGCTTGTAAAAATAGTAAAAAACACTAATTATCAAAATATTAATTTTCTTAATCTACCTTGAGGGCTCGGTTGTTAGAAAGTCTATTAACTTAATCCAGGATTAGCATAATCTTTTGTTTCATGTTTTTAACTTTTTGGTGAAAGTTTCCTTTGCTTATTTTTGCTTTTCAAAATTTACTTCTTCTATTGCAATGTTTTGCCGAATATCAGCGTTGAACAGCATTTGGGAGTAGAGAAATAAACTCCTTGGTAAAATTTTAATCTAGGATTAGTATTAATCGGTTTTTGAACAACCGGGCCCAGGATATTGCATTTCTAGCTTTCTGAATAATATTTTTATTATTGCTCACTCAATCTCGGTTATCAGATCATATACAGTATGACATAATCTGGAAACTGATAGTCAAGTGTTGCCTGCAAGCTGAAAGATTTGCATGAAAACCCAAATTTCCTAGGACACAACATCTGATACATTCAGAATTTGATGAAACTTGAATTAAACAAAAAAGATTTTCCATTCGCGCTTGTTGGATGTGAGACTGGTTATAGCTAACTCAGCACTATGTGCCTTGTATTAAACTATTTACCATTTTATATCCAACGCACGCTCATGAAAGTACAGCTTAAATGCAAGTGTCCATGGTCACTATTACAATGCCTGTAGTTCACAGATTTTACTTACAGTTTCATAGAAAATGAATCAAGAACATTGGAAATGATGTAAGATGTCATAATTTTAAACAATGAACTATTCTTTATTAATTTTTGTCATACTATTGTATACTTTTGCCGAATATCAGCGTTGAACAGCATTTGGGAGTAGAGAACTATTCTTTATTAATTTTTGTCATACTATTGTATACTTTTGATGCTGAGCAAAATTAATAATGTTCCCTCATTATTTCTGAAGTTGCTAATGTTCACTATACAAGTATAACTATGATTTTATACACTGTACTTACTTGAAAGCAGTTTCTTTTATCTTGATTAAATGCTGTGTTGTCTACAAACTCAACAGCTTTCACTGAACTCAAAGAAATGCTGCCTTTACATTTTCCACGTTTCTGTAAGATAAAGAATGATTTGAATACAAATATGGCCCTGCTGGTCATCCCCCGGCCCCTTGCAGTCTGAATCATGCATGGAAGTGCAGTGCTCAGTGAAATCCAATGGAAAGCATAGACATAATTAAGGTACCTCTGGTAGCTGTTACAGTGTATTAATAGACCATGTGTACAATCAAATGTAATCAGCTGAGAGCCGGATTTGGATGAGGGAAGAAAACCATACTACAGTGTACCTATAGCTTATAAAAGCCTTTCATTCAGGTTGAGATCAACTAAAACTCAGCCTTCCAATAATCACTGACAATAGTGGGAGGTGACGATGATGACCAGGTAGGTTGAATATTCAATCTTTTCTGATTTATTTTTAAATTTGTGTGTCATGATAATAAAAATATAACAGTATTACTAATAACACTTTTTAAGGATAGATGTACAATCATGTATCACAATTTCTTCAAAAGCAGTCCTCAAGTTGTGTTTTAACTTTCAACAGAAGGACTCTGGACAAAAACATCATCAAGAGGGACTTTTTTGGGTGTATTTTTTTTTATTTTACACATAAGAACGAGCCCTGAATTTTTGCATGTGATTAAAACATAACACAATATTATTACTCTACAATTACATGTATTGTTCTTGGATGACAAAACAGCAGATTACGCAATGGTTCCTGAACGGAATGTTGGGACAAGATGCTAACATTATTGTGGATGCCAAGGAAAGACAGCCTTGCCTGTACACCAGGCATACGTTGAATCCACTATGAAAACGACTTTCCAATTTGTTTTGACATTTCCTTAAAATTCTAAAACTTTGCATGATGTCGTTCTCTTTCAATCATGTTGCTCTCTGAGATGGTTTCCAACTGCCGATCGGAAACCATCTCAGAGATGATTTGGAACCGGACGACCGCGCAAAGTTTTGGAATTTTAAGGAAATGTCAAAAGAAAAATAATGACTTTGCAATTTTTTTGAGATCTACTGGTTTTCTCACTAAAAGGTTCTATAAGGTTGTCACAAGATGTATCTTCATTTTCAGTTTTCGTATTTCCCTTCACCACGAGAGTCAAGGAAAGTTTTCACTAACCAGGGCCAGATAGCTTTTTCCTTGCTTTAAACAACAGAGGGTTTGCAAACAATAATTACTGGGAGTCTGGTGACATACATGTAGATTCTGTAGCCAGTTACCTTGCAGTGGTATACCCCACCCTCCTCTTCAAAGCAAGTCTACAGTAAGTATAATTATACCGTGCACTGGTGTCTCAGTCGGTTGAGCATTTGGCTGTCACTCGGGAGGTCGCGGTTTCGAACCCAGGCCAGATCAACACTGAGGATCTTAAAATAACTGAAGAGAAAGCACTGCCTTTGTAATTTGATCTGCAAATGGTTAGACAAGCCTTCTTTGATAAGGACTATAAATCGTAGGCCCTTACTCACAAATATCTCTATGTTCGTAAGTTCCCTGTGGGACAATAAAGAACCCTCACACTATTTGAGAAGAGTAGGGGATGAAGACCCTGGTGTTGTAGCTGTCCTATTCTCTCCAACAGAAGTGGCCAGCCAGCTTGGCAGTGATGTCTCTAAAAAGGAATGTGGTGTATTCATGAGGCCACCTAAGCAGAAACAGCCGTAAGTCAAAAAGGAAGTTTGCCAAGCACTGGAATATGTAGATGTAGCACGAGGTTTCTCTTATGAAAATCACACGTAAAGAAGAACTTATTACCATCACCACAACTTCGCACTTCTAAAAGACTAGCTTTGAATTCGAAAGTGTGGCCTATTGGATTGTCTTTGTCTTCAATGAAACGGAAAAAGCAAACACTGCTTGCTGTGTCCAAATCCCCCTTACTTCCTCGCATTGCTTTGATAACGGGGCATTCTGCATAAATTAATAACTATTGCATCAATAACATTTTCTTCCATATGTTTCAAATTTCTCTGTCTTCCCTGTCATGTTTGAAGCCTTCTTGTGGTAGTGCACACACTATGTCATCGAGATGTAAGAGTGAGTGAGCAAGTGAGTGTAAGTCAGTGGTGGCAAATAGGCACGCAGCGCGTGCATAAAATAATCATGAAAATAAAAAGAGCTGTTGGAAGCGTGTTTCAATTTCAACAAATGCGCCCCAAAATCGGCAAGAATTTGTGACACTGATGGATAATAAAGCAGATTCTATTTCCTAGATGATGAAATTACCTGTTGTTAAAAAACCTTGTTTAGGGGAGTGAATTTTTGACTTTGCAATCTAAACAATGGCCAACCTCAAGAGTTAGACGTTTGTGATCTTTGTGTTGAATTCACACATTTCACACTTGAAAGAAAAAAGAAACAAGCTAACAAAGACAAGAACCCGGTGTCTTGCTGTCATTTTGTCACAGATGTATCCTTTGTGCCATGAGTTGTTAGTAACATGCAAGGTAACTTGATCACAGGCAGCCACAGAAATCAATGTCACTTTTGATTTTGCAATGTACTTGTACAGCCAAATGTTTTTTGCTGATGGTAACTTTTTATATTTGCAGCACAAAATTTATGTTGTTTTCTTGTCGACAATTTTGTTGCTGATGGCAAATTTATTCAATTCTTGATTGACACAGCGTATCACTATTTATTTAATTAATACTTTTGAATCAATATTTGTTTTGCATAAAGCAGGCTAACAAAACCTGTACCTTGCTAAATTCACATCAATTTGATGTTTCTGACAGCAAGTTGCATGTTTTAATAATAATAATAATAATAATAATAATTATAATAATAATAACAATTATAATAATAATTCGTATTAAAAGAGATTTCTTTAAGCATAAAACTGTAAAAACGCATGATAAAAAAGATAAAATCCGACATTTCGCAGTAGTCATGACCCCATTATTAATGCGCGCAAAAAATCGCTTTAAATACAGTAACTGTAATTTGCATCATATGTATAACTTTTTCTTGCTAATGGAGTCATGACTACTCCAAAACATCGAATATTAATAATAATAATGATAATAATAATAATAATAATATTATTAACTAATCATAATTATAATTATAATAAGATTGGTCCAATAAAAGTGAACAAAGGGATTTTGCAAGGCAACTCCTTTTGTGTGAGACTGTTTACTCTTCCAATGAATCTCACTGCATGGTACTTTAGAAGTATAGAGGAGTACAGGTTATCTCCTGCATCTAACCAGAAGATCACTCATTTATTGTTCGTAGACGACCTTACAACATACCACAAGTCTGAACAGAAGGCAGAAATTGTGTCAAGCAAACTGAGAGTAATGTTTAAGGATATTGCAGCTTAGAATGGGGAACAAACAAGAGTGCAGCAGTGCACACTAAGAGAGGTCAACTGAAATTACCATTGCAAACATGCCTGCCCATGACGATGACAATGTAGCGCACATTGGTGACCATGATCACTAAAAATTTCTGGGTAAATTCCAAAACACCCAACACCTGGATGATAAAACCATCAAAGAGGCCGCTGAAGAATACATTGAAACAAATGTGGGTCATTTGGTCATCCCCCTTAACAATATTCCATGCAAGGTCAAAGCTACAAACACCAATGCACTGCCTGCACTGCAGTACTACACATGCACAACTGATTGACGAATTAATATCTTAAGAGATCTTGACAAGCTAACAAGAAAAATCATCAACGAGTGTCATGGCAAACATAAACATGAAACAACACAACTCCTGTATTTGACCCCTGAAGAGGGAGGAAAAGGACTAATCGAGATAGAAGCACTCTAAAAACACACAAAGATAAAAGTGGCCCACTAAATTAACACCTTGGACAATGAACTCATTAAGTTAGTTAAGTCTTTTCAGAAGAGAAAGGAAGATAGGAGTTTGAAATCAGTATTAATTTTAAAGATTCTAAGATATAAAATTATATCGGAGAGCTACAACTTGACTCCCAATTTAATGATGGAGCCACACTCATTGAACATGTATTCCTCAGAGTTTGATGTGTAACAATAAACAACAATTGGGCAACAAGCCGATCAGGTAGTAACGGTTAATGGTAAAGAACCCAAAAACATCAAAGAAATACTACGTAAAGCCACCAAGTAGAAGGGAAGAACTGCAGTCATGGAACAGCACTGGGTTGGAAAATATGTAACTCAGCATTGGAAGGATCCGGAAATAGCGCTTGCATCATATCAAATATTCAAGGAATGGAGGAACATCCCAGATATGTATTCCTGTCAGTGGACACATCCATTAGACAACAATTAATTAACACTAAGATGTATAGAAAAGAAAAGTTACAAGAGAATGTTGATGAAATCAACTGCCGAGTATGCTCCAATGATCACGAAATGGTATCCCACAACCTACACGGTTGCTCAAAAATGACAAACATTGTACAAGGACAGACCTTATCGAATGCTACAACCACTACGTGTATACCACAACATACAGGAAAAGTTTGAGTTTAGTGAATCTGAAAACTGTCTACCTTGGTATAAGCAAAACCACCCTGAGTTCCATGTTTGGAGAATGATACAGCAAAAGTACTGTGGTATATTCCTTGGCATCTGGGAAAATGCACAAGAAAAGGTGCCATTAAACCTGATAAGAGTGTGCTGGACAAAATGAACAAGGAATGGTACATAATAGAAGGAACTGTGTGCGTACCGGGAACAATACCAGCAAGGACAATGTTTAAAAGAGACAAGTATGCAGATTTAAAGTTAGGAGTTTTTGATATTTTAGCTGCACACTCCATTATTAACTTGGCAAAAGAGTTAGTTGACATTTTTCAAGACAAGAAAGCCATAAGCATAATGATAGAGAAGGCACAGAAATGGCAATAATAGTCATTTGTTAGCTTCAGTATCTACATAACTAGGAATAACCTTCATTTATTTTTATTTTTTATTTTTTAAAATTAGTCTTTTTTGTACATATGCAGCATAGTTGACTAGGCTGGTTGATTGGCTCGCAACTGTATTTGGTTAGGGATGACTTGTTTTCAATAAAGACTTCCATAATAATAGTGGTTTCAGGGCTCAAAATTAACGAAAAAATCCAGTCACATTTTGCGGCAAGATACAAAAATTTAGTCGCAATTTTTGCAAATTTTAGTCGCAAAATCACCGCGCTGCATTGTGTTGTCAGCAGATTAGC
>OX421450.1:25297679-25305179 GCA_949126865.1 Montipora capitata | reverse complement strand
GGACTCGCAGAAGACCTATGTGGTAACTTTAAAGAGTCAATGCAGGTCCAACAATTTATCTGTTCATCACTTGAACACCACCCAAGAAGAAGCAGACACATGCATGCTTCTACATGCCATCGATGCTACGGAGAGAGGAGCAGCATCCCTCTGTATTCAGAGCCCCGATACGGATGTATTGATACTGGCCTTATGGAAGTATACAAGTCTATTCAAAGAAACGTCCGTAGTAGCTGGCACAGGAGCCAAGCCTTGATCAATTCCACTGGGTCCTCTGTACAACGCTGTAGGAGGTTGCACTGTAGCAGCATTACCAGGATTTCACACATTCAGTGGTTGTGATCAAACGGGAACAATATGTGGCAAGTCTAAAGTCTCCTGCTGGAATGTCTTAAAGAAAGCCAATGAACAAGTTTTGGAAGCATTTGCAAAGCTTGGAAGCTCTGCGCACGTTGAAGACGGCGTGTCTAGGATGCTTGAGCTGTATATGTGCCAGCTGTACCTGCCATCAGTCCAGATTGCAACCGTAAAGGAACTGCGTTGGTTTTTGTTCAGCAAGAAGCAATATGCAGACGAGAAGTTGCTACCGATGAAGGCTGCTCTTCAGCAGATGATTAAAAGAGCCAACTATGTTGCGTTAGTGTGGAAGGAATGTGGTTCTCCATACCCGGATCTTCCTGTGCCAACATCTCATGGATGGAGTCAAGATTGTGAGCGACTGCAGGCTATCCCAACCACCCTTCCCCCTGCACCCAAGGCTGTCCTGGAATTGGTGCGGATGTAGAGGAAGTTGCACCACTTTAAGCTGTTCATGCAGAAAACACAGCTTGAAATGTATGGACATGTGCAGTTCCTGTGAGTCAAATTGTGAAAGCAGAAATGCTGAAGAAGTCACTGTTCAAACTGCGGATAGTGACGATGAGGATCTTGTTTTATAGACTGTGCCCAAGAAGAGAGGAGTATTCTGACTATGCCATTGCGTGATGAGGTAAACACTGGCTAATGGTACTTGCGCATACTTTAGCATTGACAGTTGATATTTTAGTTGGTAGTGTACAATTTAGTCAAGTGATATGATACCTCTAAATCTTCAGTAGTCGATGAATGCATGACGTCACAGTTTACTTGGATAATTGAAATCTACACATTTGACAAATTTGATTTATATTAAATTCAAAAGAAAATAAAATTAATGTGATATTCTAGTACTGGATGGACAAAATAACCACACTGATATTCCCTGTTCTAAGGCAACAGAATTAATTGGTTCTTTTTAACGTGTCATGTCAGTTTATGACGTCATAACTAATTGAAATTAATCGAAACAAGGTGCCCAAAACTGAAGTAACCATTCTGGTCCCTTTATCTAAGGTAGAGATGTGAAAATACAATCAGAAATTAGTTTTATTTAGCCGTATTACTTATTTAACCTTCTTTTATAGCCATAACATGGATACTTTATGACGTCATAACTCATTTGCATAAAAAAAAGATGTCACCAACGTTGAAAAAATTGGTGACAAAGTTGTTTCGATTCAGCGCGCTCCAAAGTGTAGATTTCAGCAAAGAAACTTCCTTGAATCAAAACTTCACAAACTCATTAATAATTCATGAGACTATTATCCTCTCAGATGACAGAAATCAGTCACGTGCATACATCTTTATAGCTGGTATAGAATGCTCATTCTGAAAAGCCCGGAGAGGGTTTTGATTTCGGTCTCGGGGGAAATCGGGGTACAATACATAAACAATGAAATTATCTCATGAAAATACGATTACCATGATCTTTATATAAAGATCACTTGTGCCCTTTATAAAATAGTATAATATCCTCACTGCATACTCATTACCTCATCGCATAAGGTTAAGTTATGGGTAGATTTCACAAATGCTGAGGCAATAGGCATGCAACGAGGATAAAGCGTAGGGTGCTGTCAACCACCACCAGGGTGGTGGGTGGGTCGCGAAAGTTGGCCGTCGTCCCAGAGTACGGTTAAAATGACCACGTTTCAGGCAGGGCGATAAAATATATACTCTAAGATCACAAAGCATCAACACCGCAATAAGAACTGGTTGGTGCCCGATAGTCTATATACTGAGACACAGGAACCCCAAATGAACGTGCTGCACTCGTAACGGCAAGACCGAGATGGTGATATATATAAGCACTCGCCTTCCATCCGAACAGGAGAGTGCAAAAGACAAAATAAATGCAATTCCATTCCAATGGAGCAGCACATGTTGATAGCCACTTTTATCATCAAAAGAGGTTTGAAAATGGCCAGGAAGAACATACCTGGGCAAGTCCAGAAGGTGGTCAAGCTTAAAAGGGTGGTCTTTAATCCACAAATTCAAAAATCGAAGCTTGGCAGGTTCCACACTGAGGGGAAGGATCAAATGGGGGAAAGTTACTTCGCCAACCCTGCCCCAAACCGCAAGTACCCCAGCGTCTATCCAATCGACGACAGTATCAGTGATAAAGCTCCGGAATTGTTCACAAACCTTGGCATTGTCAAGTCACATAGGAGGAGGGAACAGCAAATTATATGAGGAGCCTTTAAAGTTTCCTCTGAAGGGCTTGAAAAGCCGATCAATCCTAACACCCTCCTTAATAATCTCCATGAGGTCTACCTGAGATGAACCACGCCCGCTCATCAAGTGCTCCCATATTGACAAGTGGTTGTGGATTTCGCCCGCTCGGAAATACTCAGGGCAGAGGAAACGAAGCTGGTCTAACGAAGCTTGACTGGCGCAGGCTGCGACCATACTTGGTGAAGGGAGGGGGCCAACGAAAGGGGAGGGCCCCTGCATAATACCACATAGGGGAATATCACCCTATGACAAATTTGCGGCAACTGCAACAACCCTGGCATGGAAAGAAGCAGGGTCCTAAAAAGGGGAACAAAGGAAAAAATCCTGTGAAAACCAAAAAGGGAAACAAGCAGGGAACCCACCCCTTCGTTGACTCCGAGCTCCGAACTAGGTCCGAAATTGAGACACAGAGCAGGTCCCCCCAAGGTCAATGAAGAAAGCGGATGTGGAAAAACGAGAAAGGGAACGAAAGAAACAAGGCTAATGAAAATAACAATTTATTTGAAAATACAACACAAACTGTCTCAAAAGCCAGGTCTAGGGACTAAAAACGCCCGGCTCGTCCCCGACCACTCTGACATCTCACCGGGTTATTACGACATGAACGGGCAACATGCCCCCATTTAAAGCATCGAAAGCACTGAGTGCTTTGCTGAGGTGGGTAAGGAGATCCATAGCCAGAGGGGGGTGGAGGAGCCTTGTCCACGCCCTTCAAAATAGTGGTGGCTTCCCTGGCAACTTTAGCACAAACAGGATCCCCCAATAACCCAAGAAAAAGGCGCTGCAGCTGAAGGTAGTTTAAGGCATCCGTCCTGGCTCTGATCTCATCGAGAGCAGCCGCATACTTGTCTGCTTTCTTGTGGCTTTCGCTTCTTGCCAGACGAACCAGAGACTGTAGCAGACCAAGGGCCTCATATTTGTCGAACATCGCTGCGAGAGCTGACTCTGAACTTTCCTAAGTTCAGAGCTGCTCCAACGACTTAATCTTGTCCTCAAGAATCTTAATACGGGCAGCGGCCTATGACAAAACAAACAGCCCAAACCAATATGACCTAAAATTCCAATTTACTTTTCATAAACAATATCCTGCAACACGTAATACCTTCCATAATGGTATAAGGCAACAATAGATTGCCTCTACCAGAGGTGCCCAACAACGCGTTGCCCGTACCAGTACCATACAGAAACAGTCACGCAACAGCACGTTGCCTCACCAGCTGTGTGCGCAAGAACAAGACGTTGCTTTCACCAGTGGTATACGCAAAGCAGCCACGCAACAACACGTCACCTTTACCGGTGGCATACTCAAAAGAGTCACGCAACAACACGTTGCCTTCACCGGTGGTACCTGTGAAAACAGTCACGCAACAACGCGTTGCCTTCACCGGTGGAAAACGAAAACCAATCATGCAACGATATGTTGCCTTCACCAGTGGTACCCGCAAAAACAGTTACGCAATAACACGCTATCCTCATGAATGGAAAACGCAAAGAAAACACGCAAGAAGATGTTGCCTTCACCGGTGGTACACGGAAAACAGTCAAGCAACACGTTGCCCTCACGGGTGGTACACGCAAACAGTCACACAACAACACGCCGCCTTCACCAGTGGCAAACGCAAAAACAGTCACGCAACAATACGTTGCCTTCACCGGTGGTATACACAAAACAGACGGGCAACAACACGTTGCCTTCACCAGTGGTACACGCAAAAAACAGTCACGCAACAATGCGTTGCCTTCACCGGTGGTACACGCAAACAGTTTACCCAACGATGTGTTCCCTTGACCAGCAGTCACGCAACAACAACATGTTGTCCTCGCCGGTGGAATTTGCGAAAACAGCGCCAAAACAACAAGTCGCCTTCACCAGCGGAATACAATAACAGCTATGCAACAACACGTTGCCTTCACTGGTTGAATACCACAGTAACGTCCATGCAATTGCCTAAACCGGTGGTATGCAACAACAAATAGCCTAGACTAGCGGAAAACGCATGCAAAACGAACTAAACCAAAGTATTGTTTTATTTTATTATTATTATTTTTTTGACGTAAATTCACCCACACCGGGAGACGAAGAAACACCCAAACAATGCTAGCCAAAAACAAAACAAGAAAGCCTAAATTGCGGAAGCTGAAAAACGCAACAGAGGACCACAGAGGCACGCAAAAATACGAGGAAACAAAAGCCTGAAAACAATAGCTTCAAAGGAGTATACAGGTTTACCGGAATAAACCCAAACAAAAGAACCGAGAAAGAAAATATAAATGAACTGGAGACAAAAGTAGGCACTAAAGCTACAGGCAGCGGGTAAAACACGATAAAAAACATAAACCTGGCTAACGACCAACAATATTGCTAGGAAAATTACCTCTTCCATGGTTTTGAGAACCAGATCAACAGCAGGCGGTTCTTCTACAACTGGCGGTGGCTCAACAGCAGCGTACTCCACGATTGGAGCAGCGACGGGAGTGGGTGGAGGGGGAAGACGATGGTCTGCCATCTATGCTGGTAGCGGTTGACTGTGCAAGGAACAGAAGCGAAAGCTGGCCGTCGTCCCGGAGTACGGTTAAAATGACCACGTTTCAGGCAGGGCGATAAAATATATACTCTAAGACCGCAAAGCATCAACACCGCAATAAGCATGCATGGAAACGGGGGAATTCGAACACATAATGAAAACTTCTGCCATGAGCTAATTAATTATGCAGTGAGAATAGTCCTAATAATTTTCATTGAAATTTCAATTATTACAAACTTCTTGGCCGATACTTTTACCCATCCTCCTTCCAAACATCTTCAAAAAATTTTGTCAACCAAAAAATTCAACAACTCTGCCATCATGGTAATGTTTGTATCTAGGCTTCAGATTTTTTCCCATTCCACGTGGAACCCTGCTTCTTCGTTAGCTGCTTGTTTGTTCAGCCTTGCATTCTGCGACTATTGAAAGACCAATTTGTGACATATCTGTTGATTTTGATTTTTCCAACAAGGCTTTGTCTTCAACAGCAGTTTTCAATTCTCTGAACTTTCTCTTACGTAGCATTTTTAACCAACCTTCTTCAACCACTGACTGCAACAAAGAAAGGACTGAAGGGAAAAAAACATGCTTTTAAAATTGCCATACTGCTTATAAGGTCGACTTGTTTTTCTTGCATGCTAATATCTTCACCTAACAATTTAAACCTTTGCTCGGACTCCCGAGAGACACACTTTTTGTTGAATGTTTTTGAAGCCGTTCAAAAAACTCGCAGCACGTGTTCTATGAGGTTTAAAAACACGAGGCATAAAACACTGCTGCTCGTTTTTTAAACATTACTTAAAATATCAAATAAGATGTCTCAGTCAAATTTCTTTCCTAGTTCTTAGCAAAATAATACTTTTGTTCATCATTGTCATCAGCATTAGCATCAGCATATTTCCTTAAACAGGTCAGGTCATGTCAGGTCAAACTGCTCCAAAACATCTTTTTCTGTTCTTTCTTATGCTCTCTTTCAAACTTAACATGCTACCTGAAAGGATAGTGGCTACATAATAAAACTTAATTATTTTGTGTCTGCAATTAAAATATAAATTTAACACATAATAATAAATACACTCACTCACTATCTTCTCAAATGCCGACTTAATGGCTCAGAGCCCAGTACAAAAAAATTATTTGCATGGTCATATGGTAAATCTGTACATTTACAAAAATTCAAGTTGAATCGTCTATGTAAGCGAGTGGTAAATCTTTTCCTGTGCAAAAATCCAAGTTGAATCGTTTGGGTAAGCGAATACGCCTTGAAAAGGAAACTGTACTGTTGCTGAATGTTGTCTCGACATATTGAGCGGAAGTAATCGGCAACCTTGCAAATGCTTTGAACATTTCACTGGAATGACCTTCAAACTACTGTGACTGCAGTCATAGATGTCTCACATCCTTATGCTTGTTCTTCTGCCCTCGATTTTAACACATTATGTAAGATATTTAGCTCTTCCGAGATCCCAAGGAATATAATTTTTTTAGCAGATTTGGAATTGAGTTGAATACTTAAGCTCACACATTAGCAAAGTTTCATGTGCTACCTGTTTTCTCATGATGTATTTTTAAGCTCCAGCATCGTGAAAAACAGCCAGCATCATTAAGTTAAGCGGAGAAGGAAGCATACAAGACAATAATTTTATAATTTAAGCTCGGATTAAGTTTCATAGCTAGCTAAAAACCCATTTCGCAAACGTGCGTGGTTTTTCTTTAGTGATATTGGAGATAACTGCTCGTATGGACGATGTTTACTCGAACAAATAGTTTTGTACAAACTGACCTCACAAGTCCCTTCAAAATAGTTCAGAGTTTTCGGTGTAAGCACAAACACTCGCTCTTTCCAGTTCACTGAGCTGAGAACCTTCTTTTTTCCCTGAGCTCGTTTCCACATCACGGAGACCCTCAGTTCTCTTTCCTCTCCTTGATCGAAATACATATTGACTAACCTTTGATGATTATTTCAATTAAAGAAATTAAACCACAAAACAACGATGACGATAGCCATGTCCAATTCAATAAACAATGGTGGTTCGGTATATCACAGGTTAAAAATCAACCGGAAGGAACACCATGGTCGCTTGTGCTGAAAAAGCCCAACCTCGTTCCCAGAGTCTTCTCGGCTTTTCAAGATGACAGCGGTCGGGACAAGGGGTCCATGGACGGGTCCATGTCAATGTCGGGACCACTTTGCTAGGGGTGCTTAGTCTCGCGGGCTCAGAAAACCTGGTTGTGGTTATTTTTCGAAATTTTAAGCTAGTGAGTCAATGACGTCACTTTCAACGGAGATCAGTATTGAACGTACTTTATTGAAATTTGTTTTGTACATATTTATAGCGACGCGAGCAGCGTAAGGTGACAAAATCAATCCGAAATCATCCAG
>OX421450.1:25270179-25285179 GCA_949126865.1 Montipora capitata | reverse complement strand
CGTCTTCTTTCATTCTAAAGGTTCAGACCAGTTGTAAGTCAGTGTACAGTATGACCTGTCGTACAAATGAATAAGTTGGAGAGGGTGTTATCAAAACTATAGCTGGTGTGGGAAAATGGAAAACGATAAAAGCACAATAAGTAGAATGAATGCAAACGCTCTATTGGGGTACGAGACTTGAAGTTCTTGAAATTACAGCCAAACAATGGAAGAATTTGACTTAACTAGAGTTGATATATGCGTTTATCAAGGGAAAGATAAGTAGAGTAGTATAAAGAAACACTTTAATTCAAGGGAGAAAATTTTCCGAACATTTTTTTTGAATTTTAAGTAAAGATTAAGGTCACACCTGTCGATCGAAAAAAAAGTATGTAAAAAGATCAAATATTTCAGTACTTTTTCACCGGAAGTAGAAGTTCATTTTGATTGACAGCATATGTAGACTATCTGCGCGCTTTTCATGGGAAACATCAAATAATTGTCTTCGCACGCAAACGTTTGCGGTATTTGTACATAAAAGCATCATATTTTACTTTTTGTGGCATTAAATCGTATTTTAAGAAAGTATTTAAGCAATGAAAACCCACAAGCCACATGAATATCCGAGGTCTGACGCTGGCAATAGGAAAACGAGAACATAGCGGAAGAAACATATGAACGATGCGAAGCAGGGAAGGTTAGCAGAATTAAGACAAAGAATCACATTGACAGAAATAGCCTTCAGACTCCTCTGACGAAGCATTTCGGGAATAAATTATCGTATAATGGAATTTTAAATCAAAAACCGTGAAAATGTTTAACTTAGGTAGTAACTTCAGAAAATGGTTTTCTGTTCTTTACAATGGTTTACAAAGTTCTGTTACGAATGGTGGTTATATGACCAACTATTTTGAAGTATCAAGAGGGGTACGACAGGGATGCCCATTTAGCCCTTCCCTTTTTATTCTTACGGTCGAGCTGTTAGCCTTGAAGATCCGACAGAGCCCGAACTGTCGGGGGATAATATATTAGTCCTGTATTTTTACTCTTGGAAATATTGCAAATGTTCTCGATAAAAATTGGGTAGACATTTGCTCATGGTTTCAGTATCATAGCGGAGCTCCGCGCCATAGTTAAGAAAATATGGTAACCCATCGACCGTCCGTACGTACATACGTAGGTACGTATACGTACGTACGTACGTCCGTACGCCCACCACTCCATGTATGCCAAAGTGACCAGTATCATGCTAGTTTACAGCATACATCTTTGATGTTGGACTTGCTTGTTTTGATCAATGGACACCTTTCATCTGCTGACCAGTATCACTTGACCATATCGCGGGCTCAAGCTTGGAGCTCACCGAGGTAAGCTTTTTTTGTTAAGTTGACTGCTGACCAGGTACTAGTTTTCGATTGGATTGCAGGTTCAACCCAGGTTAACTCACTTAAACAAAAGCGACGCTTCATTTTTCGCGCGCTTTCTGTGGCTCGACGCGGCTATACAGCCATACTACGTCAACTATAGTTTTCACACAGTCAACGCTTTTTGTGTTCAGGTGGAAAAAGGTTTGGAAAATGTTTTCTTTCTGCAATTTTCGCTGGTTTCAATCCAGTTTGACATATCATGATAGCTGTGGTCCACACTGGCGGCTACGCAGTTATTCAAGTCAAGCATCCGAGGGATATAAACTTAAAGCTGAGTGTTTATTTTTAGTTTGCTTAGAGCTGCTTTTTTCTCTGCATTGCAATTTTTAACAAATTGATGTCAGATTTTCATGCGAAAACTATTTTGACAATGTTGACAATAACAGGACAGACGCATGAAAAACTAATATCAATTTTGTTTTTTACAACAACGAAGAGGAAGAGGGGTCAAAATTAAGTCAAAACACGAGAAGAACGCGAGACAAAAATGCGAGAAACTTCAATCTGACGCGAGCAATATCGCGTCATTATCGCATAAAATATAAATTCATGTGTCTGTCAGCTTATTGACAATAAAAATTAGCCAATGAGCGGGCGAGAATTTTGCAGTCATTGTTAAACGAAGCTCTGATAAGGTTAATTACATGATACCTGCAGGACCTATGACTAAAACAGAAACGAAAAGAGAGCGAAAGAGAACGACAACGACAAAACGGAATACCAGTAATAGCTCATACTTGGTGGAAGAAGTTACTCAGCAACCAAAATCCTTTCCTTGGGCACTAAACCGTTTGTTGTTTTTACGGATGCGTCATTTAAAGTGGATGCGTATTTTTAAAAAGGGGTTTTTCCTTGGTTCAGGAATGAAACTAAAATTTTTATTGTCAACTGGAATAAATTAACAATTATCTGTACTATTTTGGACACAAAGATAAAGTTGATTTGTTTGTTTTGCATTAAAATGAGAGCGAACAAGTGCTTTTTTAATCCGTTTGCCCAATTGGTTTTCGATGTGCCTCGACAGTGACAAGAAAATTTTGCCCTTATATTATAAACACGTAATCGCAATGACTTCTCGTAAAATTAGGGGCAAGTTTCACTAGCTTGTGTTTTCAGTTTACAGAGGTTTGTTTAAAGCACCTAAAGGTAAGTTAGTGTTGGAGAGGATCTTGTTCCAAGCCAAGCTGGCATGTTTCAATGAAGTAAATCAAAATGTGAATGACCTCGTTTTCAGAGATAAAGTGGAATAAAGTACATCAGCAAAACTCTTTTTTTGACCTTGAACTGAAAAAGTTTTTTTTTATGGTTTCTACTTTTAGCGTGATTCCTATTCGCTGGGTATTGACAGTTGACTCTGAAATGGATTTTTCCTTTTCCATTCACTCGCTGAGGGTGTGCTTGTTTTCTTTTAAAACTCGTGCAGTTCAACAAAAATTCATTGCCAAACTGGTGAATTCAAAAGTAAATTTCATTCGAAAAACCGATATCGCACTCATTGCTTTGTGATTCATGCGATTTCAATTTTTAGCGTAAAATTTACCATGGAATTCACTAGTTAGGCAATGAATTTTTCTACAGAAGAAAGCAAAGAAAATGATTTAATTATTAATGCAGCAAGCGGAAACATCAAAACGCGGACAATTCGAAACCTTTTATTTTCACTAACCAGGGAGCTCCGCTTTTAGGTTAGTCTCCTTCGCAGCCGCTCGGGCCGGAGTCACCAGTCACGCAACGCTCCCCGTCCCCACGCGTGGGGACGGGGAGGGTTGCGTGACTCCGGCCCGAGCGGCTGCGAAGGAGACTACTTTTAGGCTTGGCTAAATCACAGGCTCCCCAAGCTGAAAATACGTGGTGTATGCGACAGCTTGTGTATTTAGAGAATTGTATGGGAAAATCACCGATCGTAAAAAAATTGTGTAAATAACTATCTCATTTGAAATAAAGTTTTCCTACCTCAAATGTGTGACCAACTTGTCTCTTTTGCCGAGTTTCGAGCCATTCTGACGCCGTTTAGTGAAGTGATCTGGAAGGCCGTTACTGAAATAATAGGAAGGCCGGTAACTCCATCCATCGCCGGCCAGACCTCACTCCACAAATCGTTTTCTCCTCAACAGGAAAAGTCCCGAATCGCAATAAAAACAACAGTTCCATAAAGCCCAATAAATTTCACTTCAAATACGTGTGTTTCGGCGGCCGAAAGACTCGTGACGAACGAAAACTTTGCCTTAAAATTCACCTCTTCGGCTTTCCTCAGAGGCTTGTGACCGGGCAGTCAACAACGGAAACTCGCAAGATGGTTTCACCCTCAACTCTGATTGGTCCATTTGAATTTGACCGCGCGCTGGCAACACGACCGTTGTTGACTGCCCGGTCACAAGTCACATTTGAGGTAGGAAAACTTTATTTCAAATGAGATAGTTATTTTTCAAATAGAAACACACAATTTTAAATTTACAAAACATGTTTCGGATGATCGACATCCATCGTCAGTTGTGAATACAAGTGAACCACTAGTCGGTGTTATATAAAGATAGCTAATAGAATGCATGACTACTGATTAAATAACAACGTGAATGTGAGGTAATAGAAAATACAATGATGAGAAGACAATGGGTATAGGACGAGGAAAATTACAATGAAATAATTTTCCTCGTCCTATACCCATTGTCTTCTCATCATTGTATTTTCTATTACCTCACATTCACGTTGTTATTTAATCAGTACTCATGCATTCTATTAGCTATCTTTATATAACACCGACTAGCGGTTCACTTGTATTCACAACTGACGATGGATGTCGATCATCCGAAACATGTTTTGTAAATTTAAAATTGTGTGTTTCTATTTGAAAGTTATTTCTTGTCTGCTATTAGTTCGAAAGATAGTTATTTACACAATTTTTTTACGATCGGTGATTTTCCCATACAATTCTCTATATACACAAGCTGTCGCATACACCACGTATTTTCAGCTTGGGGAGCCTGTGGCTAAATCTATATATTAGTTGCATTTGAGTATCGCGTCTTCGGTTTCATCTAGTAACCTACTTATCCTAGCCTGCGAACACAGACGTATTTCCGGCGGTCGTTTCTCTCCTATATTTTTCGGGGGAGAGAAACGACCGCCGGAAATACGTCTGCGTTCGCAGGCTTTACTTATTCATGCTAAGGGTAAGGATTTCACCATTGTAGTAAAGTCGATGAAATTGAGCCCCCCTTCGGCGAAATACCGGTACATAACTGCTCTCTTTATTTTGTCCTTTTTGTTTCTTCATAGGAAAGAAAAGAGTTGTGTTTGCACGCTTTTAATAGGGACTAACATCAACGACGACGACGGTCGACGAAAACGTCACCTCAAAATATAACTTGGCTCTATCATACAGCCTTTCGGGATTATTCAGCCGGTCTCATTCACGTCCAACGTCCTACAATATGGGCGAAGTATCCTCAAAATAAATTGGTACGTGCGGTTTCAGAGTGAAAACAGAGAATGAAAGATTCTCTGTTGCATGCTTATGTTGTCGTCAAAACCTCAAATTTGGTGATTTCACGTCGTCATGCAGAGGACGGCAAACATACTTGCTAAAGTCCGTGCTGCACAATTGTTTATGCTCTTTTAATCAATGATATTATTGTTTTGTGGCGTTGTCGTAGTCGTAGTCGTATCCGTCGTCGTTTCTTAAACTCCCTAATGACTTCGTTTGGAACGGAAAGCATAGATGAAGCGAAGACTGTGACTGACCCCTAATGTCTTAGCCAATAAAGACCTGCCGTAGCTATAGAGAGTAAGATCCCTAGAAAGCCATCAATTTAGTTTGATTTTCATTTTTCTGATTCTGTAGAGAAATTTTTTTTCAATGTTCTTATCCTGAAAATACGAAAATAAGAAAGATTCCTAAGACTTTAATTGGCTCTTTGGAGCTTCTAAATTCCAGTATCTTAAAAGTATTGCCTTTATTAGAACCTAACCACATTGCTTTACTCTTCTTTCTGTTTAGTTTTAAGCCTGAGATGACCCCGAATTGCTCAATAGTGGAGAGGTGTGACTTAAGGGACCCTATATTGCTCGTTATGATAGTTGTATCGTCCGCAAACTGTGAAATTCTCACTTCTTTACCATTTGGTAGGTATTCTTTATGGTAAATACTTGCTTTGGAACAATAAAGCTATTACCATTGAAAAACCTCCCTTATTTTGGAGACCCTGGTTTAATAAGCGGGGAATGAATTTTTTTTGTACAAGATATCTTAAACGCGAGTGGGAACTTTTTAACAATTGAAGAATTTCAAAACAAGTTTATTAAGCTCAAAGTAAACTATCTTCACTACTTCCAATTAATTTCCGCTATCCCCTCGGACTTAAAGAGAAGGCATTCACATTTGAAGTCAGTGGCGGATCCAGACCTTGAGCTAAGGGAGGAGCCCGGTTTTTTTGAGTGTGTGAACCCAAAAAAAATTTTAGCCTCAAATTTTATTCTCACATGCAGCGTTAAGGGTAAATAAAATATCTCCCGAGATTTCCTCCGGGCCCCCCGGGCCCCTCCCCTAGATCCGCCACTGGAAGTACCCTCACATGAAGCGTTAAGGGTAAATAAAATATCTCCCGAGATTTCCTCCTTAGACTTAACTAAAATGAGCTGCAGAAATTATTATAAATTCTTTAAAAATAACTGCACTACCGAGCCGAGTGGTATTAAGAAATGGAAAAGCAAAATTCCTGATAGGTTTACAGATTGGAAAAACACTTCTCCTCCATATATCAATATACTAAGGATAATAAACTAAGACAATTCTCCTGCATAGAGTAATAGTGACAAAGAAAGAGCTCTTCAAATTCCGACTTGTGGATGGCGAAGAATGCACCCTATGCT
Source organism: Montipora capitata (assembly GCA_949126865.1). Classification (NCBI taxonomy): domain Eukaryota; kingdom Metazoa; phylum Cnidaria; class Anthozoa; order Scleractinia; family Acroporidae; genus Montipora; species Montipora capitata. The sequence goes on along the minus strand of OX421450.1, from coordinate 25,278,904 downwards.
TTTGCCCGGACTCCATAGAAAGTATATTTATGCTTCCAAACGCTTAGAGAAGACACCTAACATACCAGAATTTCAAAGACAAGCTGCACTGCTCTGGCAAATAGAGAAATGTGCTTAGAGCCATCAAAACTGTTGTTAAGACCAGATTTTTTATTATAATTTAACTAGTACATAGAAGGATATATAGAATAATTATAACTTAAATGTTTGATTGAGTAGTAGAAGAATCTGTATTGTAATCGTATGTTCGTTTGAACATTTTGTAAGTGATTGCGTGAAAAATGTGAAAGTCAAATTTAAAAAATATATATATCGTAGCATCTGAAGAAAAATCATGGGAATTCAAGAGGTGAAAAATCAGGCTCCATCAGTACACTAACAGTGAACGAGAATAAACCCACTTGTAGCGATAAAGAAGTAAGACCAAGGGTATTTCCTGAAGTCTTCTCACAATACGAGAAGGATAATTAACAATTATTCCATGAGCTCGCGTTGGATATGAGATGGTAAATAGCCAACGAGACGCGTAGCGCCGAGTTGGCTATAACCACTCTCATATCCAACAAGCGCGAATGGAATAATTGTTTTATTAAATTCCTTAAACTCCAAAAGTTTAGAAGTACGAAATACGAGCGAAAAAAGCGAGAAAATCCTAGCGAAATCGAAAAAAGTTGATGAAGATGCGATGTTGTGTAATACCTCGTGGTCAGACAGACGCAGGCTCATCACAAAAACATTTCTTACCTTTTCGCGTATCTCTAAGCTTCGAAAGTGATCCAAACTTTCCACGAAAACGTTTTTCTTTTGCTTTATACCGAAAGAAATTTCGCTTTCTGGCGTAAACGTTTTTAGTTTAGCAACGCTAAGCGCAATCATTTACCATATAAGGTCAAACTAAGGTATATGAGCTGATAACCGAGATTGAGTGAACCAATCAGAGCACGAGAATTGCATTATCCGAGGTTGAGAATTTAATAAATAGTAGTAAACGATTCACACAACCAGCCCGCATTCTGATATCGCCGTCACCATCTGTTTTCCAAGGTTTTTATGCACGTCCTACATTACGCTTCCGCTGAAAGCTTTTGCGTTGGTCCGCTTCCACTTTTTCTCTGCTGCTGCTGATGAGATCGACGTGGACGTCTATTTTCTGTTTAGCATGAAAGCCGATCCACTCCGAAAACAAGTGAAGCTGGAGTAACGCTAGCTGTGACCGGAAAAAAGCAGCGAACTCTGATTGGCCAATTATGGGGAACGGTGTTGGGGTTGATACAAAAGGCTTTTCTTGAGGCGGTGTTTTCCTAAACATTTTTTTTGCCTTGAAAATAACAATGTAAAGATTACAACTCAAAGGCGCATTGCTTGATTGCAATCAAAATTTTGACTGTAGCCAATCTCGTACCCAGTGTCCTCGGGCTTTTTGATCCGCGGGTGAGCGCCCGGAAATACTCTGGGATAATGGACTCCATTTTCCCAGAAAACCTGGGTTCCGGTCTTATTGCGCATACTTGCGTTTAAATGGAAACAGAAAAGAGAAAACAGTAAACAGTAGAAATTGTTCGAGAAATAAAAATTTTAGACTTATACATCATAAAAGTAACTGGAGAAATGACCATTGGCTTGCTGTAAGAGCGCGAGAAGATGAAACTTCTGACGCTTTCGGCAAGTGTATTTTTAGTCTTTCAGCGTGCATTCCATCGTTCCAAATACCATCGTGCAAGCAACACGATCGACAAATTTTTGTCGACACGACACCAATGTCCTCTTCTACTACAATTTCATGTTTCGGTAATTCTGAATGGCTTCGACAAGATCTTCTTCCATGGATTTCTTCTCAAAGAGACTGATGTAACGTTCTCCCACGGTACTTTTGCAACAGCAACAGTAATCACTTTTAAGCAGCGTGGGAAGATTCCCGTGCGGTATTAGACATAATTCAAGCACTGAAACTAGTTTTGGATTTTGAATTTGCCTGGGTTTCCGAGTTACTTACTGACTTCCTGTCGGACTGCCATTGTTATGAAAGCGGCCAGTCAAAAAAAATTAGTTTAAGTCCGTTATCCCAGAGTCTTGCCGGGCGCTCACCCGCTGAACAAAAAGCCCGAGGACTCTGGGTACGAGATTGGACAGTAGCCAGATAAACCTATTTCCAACAAATCAGTTTTGGGGAATTTTACAATTCGAAATATTTTTTCCATGAGGGCATTTTTCAGGCGGCTGCTCTAAATTTTTACTTAGCGCTTTCGATAGTGCCCTGACAAGGAAAACAAAGCATTTTCTTCAATAATGAATGAAATATTTCAGTAGCCACATTTAATACAAGAGTTGGGATATTTGCGCCGTAATCGGAAAGCGCTACATCCGTTTCACTGACGGAAGACAGCACTGAAGCTCAAGAATGTATCTTGTTTTGGTTTCAATTAATTTGCGAAGTTACGAAAATAATTTGAATTTCTAATTTTGAAAAATTGAAATATTTTGCCAGTTAGTTAATACTAAGACTCTATCCAATTCAAAAGGAATTACAAAGTAAATTTTCGTGGCATCATTTGTTGCTAGTACTAAGCGTTAGTTTTGACACGTTGTGTGACCAATGAAAACTCCTTCAAACACCAAATAGAGCGGTTTTCAATTGAGTGTCGAAAGTAATTATTGGTTTATGGTTACTTCACTCAGTGATTGGTTCAAAATGCTCGAGCCACTTTTTCAACCAATCAGAAGTGAAACCAAAACCAATCGTAGCTCGCGCGTGCCCATTTTCCCGCGCTTTGTGTCGGCTACGTGTAATTACTTCGAGTTTTGATGGGTTTACCGGATTGCCTCCGTCCTTCTTGATTGACCAAAGCAATTACTTTGGTTTTGGTTTTACGACACTAAATTGAAACTCGCTCTACCTTTCATGACACAAATTACGACGACGATATGAAAGCTGTAACAGGTACTAATGGCTTAAATAGAAATCAACACTTAACCTTTATTGACAGCAGAATCAAGAAGCAGAAATTCTTTCGTGTACCTCCGATTTCGGGAAACAAACGAAGCGAACCCCAAATGCGACCATGACCATGGCATGTGGGTGACGTTATATGAACCTGTGGCCATCCTGTGGCCACTAATATGCCGTTATATTTTCTATACATTTACACTTCCGGACTATGATAACAAACGTTACAATTTGTGGATACGAGGAAAAACAAAGAGGGCCCCATTTTACAACGTGGCCTTCCCACGTAAAAATTAAATCTGTAGGAAAAATAGAGAAGCGGAAGCCGCCTTTGTGTTAAAGGTGAGAGGCAAAACAAAGCTGAAAAGCCTTTTAAAATCCTCATGTCATTTAACAGGACAACAATAGGTACTATTGTTATTAAATGATATGGAAATAAGTTGCACTGTATTTTGGAGTTTCGCCAAAGTTGCTTCTGCCTGAAGTACAGTGCAATGTAAACCACCATTGTTTTCAAAATACCATGCATCATGTCACATGTGGAAATGATACTACATCTAAGGAGACAGCTTTGGAATTTACAGAAAATCACGATTTAGTTTTGAACAAGGGATGGTATGGTTTATTACACGTACATGTACCTATAAGGTTGTGCTCTAATGGGTTCAACTGTTTTAGAGCACAAAAATTTGGTTTTATCGACGGAGTTAATAATGTAAATTGGCCACCGTACAGAGATTCTAAAAGCTGACGTTTCGAGCGTTAGCCCTTCGTCAGAGCGAATCGAGGAATTGTGGGTTATGTGTAGTTTTTATAAGAGAGTAGGAGCTACTCTATTGGTGGCAACGTGAAAAATAGGAATGCATTAGTTAAATGAAAAGCGTTCGTTAACACTGTGAGGATTAAGGGTGCCGATTTGGAAGATGAATTTTTGTTCTAGGTTCTTGCGGCTTTCCGTCGTACCTAGATGTAGGGAAAGGCCGCAGATAGCCATGTGTTTTTTGGAGTGGTTAGGGAGATTAAAATGACGGGCGACTGGCTTAGATGCATCTTGTCATTCTTCTCAACATAGCGAAGGTGTTCGCGGAATCGGTCGCCTAGTCGTCTACCCGTCTCGCCAATATATAATTTATTGCATAACGTACAGGTTATGCAATAAATGACATCTGCGGAGGTACATGTGAAACGATCGGTGATCTTATCAGATCGCTTAGATCCCGATATCTTGCTAGTGTTAAGAATGAGAGAAAGGGGTAGTTTCTAAAGAAACAGTGGTGCTGCGTCGGTGGGGAAGTAGTATACAAAAATTTGGTTTTATCAACGGAGTTGATAATAATAATAATAATAAGTAGGCATTTATATAGCGCCTTTATCCAATGTCCAAAGGCGCTTTACGACAATAAAAATCAATATTAAAAAAACAATAAAAGCTAAGAAATACTATCAATAATAACTATACTTGAACAAATAAGTCTTAAGCTTAGATTTAAACACATTCACATTAGGGCTTAACTTTATATCTAGTGGCAAATTATTCCATAATTTAGGAGCTACAACGGAAAAAGCTCTACCACCATAACTCTTGAGATTGTACCGAGGAACGCTTAAAAGATAATTATCAGATGATCGAAGCCTGCGCACAGGAATGTAATAACGCTCAAGCATATCACATAAATATAGGGGGGCTAAACCGTTGAGAGCCTTATAAGTTAGGAGCAATATCTTGTAAAGTATACGCTGCTCAACTGGTAGCCAATGAAGCTGACATAACACTGACGTAACTGGGTCGTATTTACGACCACCAACAACCAACCGAGCAGCACAATTTTGAACCATCTGCAACCTCTTAATTAGGTAGCAGGGAAGACCAATCAGTAGCGAATTACAGTGATCCAACTCACAAGTAACAAACGCGTGAATTAGAGTCTTAATATTCGCTTGCGACAAATATCGCTTAATTCTAGCAATATTCCTAATGCGAAAAAAAGCGGATTTACAAATAGCAGTGACGTGAGACTCAAGTGTCATGTTTTCATCAAAGACGGTTCCCAAATTTCTCGCGGATGAAGTAGGTACTACATGCTCATCGCCAACAAGTAAAAGATCAAGCTGTGGGTGAGGGCGGTGTCGCGCTCCAATGACTAGCACCTCCGTTTTACTATTATTAAGCTTAAGCTTATTACACAGCATCCACTTATTTATATCACTAATGCAGGCCTCAATGCAGGAAACAGCAGAAAGTTTGTCAACCGTCGAAGATGACTCAAATGAAAGATAAATTTGCATGTCGTCTGCATAGAAGTGAAAACACATCCCGTGAAATCTAACTATGTCCCCCAACGGTGACGTATACAGTAAATACAAAATAGGTCCTAAGACTGAGCCTTGAGGTACACCACAAAAAAGATCTCGACTAGTGGACTTTCCCTCTCGAACCATCACAAACTGCTTTCTATTAGTGAGGTAAGATTTAAACCAGGAAAGCGCTATGCCCTTAATACCGAAACGACGTGACAATCGCTGCAAAAGAATAGAATGGTCAACGGTATCAAACGCAGCAGATAGATCTAACAAAACAAGGATAACAGAGCGGCGATTATCAATAGCTCGCAGGATATCATTTTGAACTCTAAGCAAAGCCGTTTCAGTACTATGCAATCTCTTGTATGCAGACTGGAAAACTTCACCTAGATCATTATTCAAAACATAGCTAGTTAACTGATGAGCAACAGCCTTTTCAATTAATTTGGAAGTAAACGTTAAATTCGAAACCGGTCGAAAATTACTAAAAACCTCAAAGTCAGAATCCACCTTCTTCAATAAAGGGATCAACAGCGCTTCCTTGTGAACGTCCGCAACAATTCCTGTCTCCAACGAAAGATTGATCATTTTAGTTATTACGGGTAGAAGGTCAGGAAGGCAGAATTTGAGCACACACACAGGAACTGGATCCAAAGCACACGATTTTATAGAACCAGCCTTGATAAGATGCTTCACTTGCTCAACCGACACCTCTTCAAAGTTGGTCAACTGAAAAGGGCAGTGGACTGAGTCTGAGAGGAAAGGTGCTGCATCGCAAGCATCGCTAGAGAGGTTATTACGGATATCTACAATTCTGCTATTGAAGAAATCTGCGAATCTGTCAGCTAAATCCACATCAGAAGAAGAATGAGGATACATCGGTTCAGCTCTCTTGTGAAGTAATTTATCCACAGTTTGAAATAAAATCCGCTGATCACCTCGATGGTCCTCAATTAAGCCAGAATAGTACTCAAGCTTAGCATTAGAAATCAGATTCGAAACCACATTGCACTGATCTAAACTGGCCACCGTACAGAGATTCCAAAAGCTGACGTTTCGAGCGTTAGCCCTTCGTCAGAGCGAATGGGTTCGAAATTGAAATTTGCATGGGTGCCAAAAAAGAGCACAGCAAACTTTGTTTACACTACACCATTTTTACCGTATCAAGAATACCGTACCAAAATTTTGGGGCCCACGTAACTTCTCATGGAGCCATGCGCAGTTTAACTATAATGAAGAACGTCCGCGTGAGTTTGGTGGATAATGAGCTGCCATCTTGAAATGTACTTAAAACAACCGCTAGCCTATATGAATTAAGGCTCAAATTTGGCCCTTTAAAGTGTTTACACTACTTGTTCTATCTGAACCGTACTTATTTTTTCAGCACCTGTACCATTTTCACCCGTGCTCGGACTACCTCGCCGAAGGTCCCAGCACGGGTAAGAATTTTGGTTCGGCTCGGATGAAATTTGGTACTGACAGGTTGTTTACACTGCAAATTTTATCCGAGCCGAACCTATTTTTTTGGGACCCGTGCCAATTTCACCCGAGCCGTGCCAAAAATTTTCTGTAGTGTAAACCGGGCTTAAGAGTGATACTTATGACTGCGTGATTATGAGGATGGAAAGTGAGGGTGAATGGAATTCTGTCATTCTTATCTTTTTGTGACGCTTGTAGTGCTGACTGTCGATCAAATTGTTGGGCGCGATGATGGCCCGCTTTGAGCAGAGACATTTTTCGAAGAACTGGCACATCTCTGATTTGCTGGAAAATTCGGAGTCATCACTACATAGACGTCAAAGTCTAAGAAATTGACAATAAGGAATGGAGTTCTTGACATGTGATGGACGTGACGATGAATACAACAAATAACTGTGAGAATCTGTAGGTTTGTAGTGCACACTGGTACATAGCACGTTGCCACTAATAAAAACTTTGATATCTAGGAAAGCCACTGAAGTTTCCGAAACTTCCCAGGTACTATATTTAAGAGCCGGATGAAAAAAACTGAAACACGTCAAGTTCGCAAATCTAATTGGACTCCCCCAGAGGGACAATTTGCCTCTTTAGATTTTTTCACCAAAAAATGCCGTCAAGACATACACAAACTTTAATTCAATCGTAACAAACATTTTTCCAACCTTTCCTCGGAAGAGTGGGCGGCGCTTAAAAATCTTAGGAAACGCAATGAAATCGGCCGACAAAGGCGGCGCGGTAGTTGTTTGGCGGTGCCACCTTTACCAAAAAGAAGCTTCGCGGCAACTTTCTGACACCTCGTTTAAAGCCAAAATCCAGAAAGATCTCACCTCCACAAATCAAAAACTTGTCAAATTCACCATTCAGAATCTTATAGTTAATCAAGAATTACCGGACACTGCCACTAATCTCATCATCAACACCCCTACAACTTCGTGCATTTACTTCTTGCCTAAAATTCACAAACCTAACAACCCAGGTCGCCCTATCGTTTTTGCCTGTAGTTGCCCCACCGAACTCATTTCTAGCTACTTAGACAAGATTATGACGCCTGTCGTCAAATATTTGCCATCATACGTTAAAGACAACACACGCGTACTAAAAATGTTCCGCGATTTCAATTTCTCGGGCTAAGACAAACTTATTTTCACTATGGACATTACATCTGTATACACAGTCATTCCCAATAGCGAAGGTCTTCAAGCACTTATTTAACACTTTTTCGATCAACACACTGTCGAAGAACCAAGCTCAGAAACGCTCCTCCGCCTTGCCGAACTAGTTTTAACGCTTAACTGTTTTTCATTCGCCGGCAACTATTACAAACAAATTAATGGTGTAGCGATGGGCACAAGAATGGGACCTAGCTATGCCAATCTTTTTGTAGGATATGTTGAACACCAATTTTTTAATCAGTACAACGGCCCCAAGCCTGAACTCTACGGTCGCTACATCGACGACTGCATCGGCGCTATTTCATCCAGCAGAGAAGAACTCGACCAATTTATAACCTCCGTCAATTCTTTTCATCCGGCTCGTAAATATACCTGGGAAGTTTCGGAAACTTCATTGGCTTTCCTAGATATCAAAGTTTCTATTAGCGGCAACGTGCTATGTACCAGTGTGCACTACAAACCTACAGATTCTCACAGTTATTTGTTGTATTCATCGTCACGTCCATCACATGTCAAGAACTCCATTCCTTATTGTCAATTTCTTAGACTTTGAGGTCTATGTATGACTCCGATTTTTCCAGCAAATCAGAGGAAATGTTCTTCGAAAAACGTGGCTATTCTGTCTTTGTGCTCAAAGCGGGCCATCATCGTGCCAAACAATTTGATCGACAGTCAGCACTACAAGCGTCACAAAAAGATAAGAATGACAGAATTCCATTCACCCTCACTTTCCATCCTCATAATCACGCAGTCAAAAGTATCACTCTCAATAACTTTAAATTATTCCAAAATGATCCCGCGACTAGTAGAATCTTTTCGCAGCCTCCAC
>OX421450.1:25265179-25267679 GCA_949126865.1 Montipora capitata | reverse complement strand
TTGATCAAAAGCGAGAGAGGTGAGAGAAGAAAGTGAGGAAAAAGAAAATCTTTTTGTTTCCCTTGTCCCATTCCCTCCCAGCATCCATCCAACATGGCAGCTCAATAAGACGCCTGCATTGCAGCCTATGAGTCACACAACTTCAACTACTTTTTGAGGTCAAGACCACCAAGGTACCGGTATATGGTTAGGGCTTTTAGGAAAATTTCCATACAGCATATTTTCTGTAAACATCCAAAAAGTACTTGATAATTATTCCTTCCTTAGAGTTCCTTTCCTTTCACCCATGCCATCTATATTTTAGGAAACAAGATAAATCCATCTTTTGGTTCTTGCCAAAATGCCAACTTACATGTACACTGTACTGTACAATGTACATGACAACCAAGCATGTTGTTTGATGATGAACAAATAAATTACATGTATACCACTGTGGAATGCACAAAAATGCTGTGGATTCCCCTTCTAAATTGTGGTGAGTAATGTCTTCAAGGAAAGTCTCAAAGTTAAACCCAAATTGATTTAAATCACTATTCAAGTTTGCCGTAATAATATTTTGCCTCCCCCTGACCTCAATAAAACCATAATTTATCCTTATGTTTTAATGACCCTATTCAGTGCTCCAAAAATGATTGCTGTTTGCCTTCACTGCTCTTGACTTTTATGTGAAATTCTTTGATACAAGTTTCCAAAGCCTGTTTGTTTCCAGCAAAGTAAGCACCTATAGCATTCTGGAAGAGCAGTAACTGTTTGTGCATCACCTTTACCTGCAAAGAAACCGAACTTAATACAGATTTAATGGTATTAATTAATTAATTAATTAATTAATTATCCATTTGCCTTTAATACAGTGTACATAATTTATTACAATGAAACAGATCAAGAAATACAATTAAAGATGGGGAAGTCTCAAGAAGCCATGGGGGCTTATAGGGAGAACTGCTTTTAAGGATGATTAATCCAAGGGCGAACAATACTCCTTACATGTACACTACCTGTTTCTTAACACATCAGTCACCAAGAATGTTGAAAACAGACATGTCCAGTAACAATTAATAATTACAGCCTGTATGTCCTTTAAACATACACAAGAACCATGCTGCATTTGAGATGTTGGTTGAAGTGGCTTAAAGTTCAATGAAATGGAGCCTCACTTTCAAGTCTTTCTGCTTGAATCAATAATAATCATTTATTCATCAATTTCAAAATAATGTCTTTTAGAAAATATTGAATGAATTTTTTGTGATAAAGATGTGCTGCATAATGATGGCCCCCTTATCTCTGGCAATTTCATGATATAACTCCAAAGAGATTCAAGTAGATAAAACACTAACATACATTGTACTAATAATCATTATGAAACTGCATGATAGTAATACATGTATTATTTCAATACCTTATTTTCCTCTAAGAATCTAAGCTTGATTGCCAGATCACCACGTAGCTTGTCAAATTTCTCTTTCTGCACATCATACTGTTGTTTAGCTTCTTCAGCTTTAATGGCAATTGCTGCAGTTCGGGGTCCTGCTTGGGTTGACTCCATGTCTGTTCTGTATGCATCATACTCTATCCTGGCAGATTCATATGCCCTTGCTGTCATTATGGAATCCTCCATTGTCTTGTCTACAAGAGTTGTCAAATTGGAGGTGAAAAAATTAAGAGCTCCTAAAAGAACCTCTCCATTCTTGACCAGTGACCTTTGAGAATCTGCATTGTAGTTAAACTCATCTTGTAACTCAGGAGACTTCATCCCTAAGTCTGCAAAGGCATCTGCAAGACCCCTTTGACTTTGCACCATATTATGAAAATGCTGTGTCATCTGCTTTGCAAGCTTTAAAACATTCACATACTTGGCTTGAGTTTCTTTCAACAAAAGAATTTGTCCTTCGAGTTCAGTGTCTACAGTTCTTGTACCCTTCCCAAACCTTTCGGAAAGATACTGCCTAGTATATTTATATGTTGAAATACTCCACTTCTTCAAGTGATCTATTTTCTGGGCAGTGCCTGGTCGCATGACAGCTGGTGCTGCTGGGTGGCCATTTTGATAGGCTCCTTCAGATGTTTCCCATGATCTTGGTGAAATTCCTATAGGGAGGGTAAAAACCAACAATGACCAATCAATGAACCTTTATCACAGTTACGGCTACCTCACACCAACACAATTTGCACAGAGATGAGTAAGATTTATAGGTTTGCTTGGCAGAACAAGACTATGCTGTTTCAAAGCACAATTTGCTTTGTATCAGACACATTTCAATTTCAATTAAACCTATAGTGTAATGATTAATTTTTTTTCACAGCAATTTGAACTAAACTTTGAGGAAAAGACTGTAGTCTCTAGGAATACATGCACTTAAGAAGGCTTGAAAGGGTTTCAACACTTACCCACTGTAGAAGACACTCTCTTTAGATCGAATAATGCTACAACACTGTATCACGTAACAGCAATGTTATGGTACCATAATTATGAAACACCAGTTATTTCCAAACAAGATGTGAT
>OX421450.1:25252679-25255179 GCA_949126865.1 Montipora capitata | reverse complement strand
ATGCCCATAACTTTTTCAAAAAAGATGATTTAAAAAAAATCAATGCTTGGCTATAATCTGTATCTGGGGGTGAAACGTGCCGTGTAAAAAAAAAATTAATTCAATTTAAAACCTTTTTTCGCAAACCGGAAGTCACTTCATTTACGCATGCGCAGTTGATCTGAGAACGAGCTCGAGGAAGGGCGAGGAAAAACCTTCGATGGAAACAACAGTTTGTGCGGTGACTTTCGCTTGTTAGTGGGTTTTCTTGTCAGCTCATGATATGATGACGTCAGTTACCGGAAGTAACATTTCACTTCCTTAGCAACGCGTGAAAAATCTGTCTGAAGGCCCTTCAAGAGTACTTCTGTGCTATAAAGCCAAGGAATCTTAAAACTATCAGATGCTCTTCAATGCACTTTTGGAATCTGCCTCATTTACCACCGTTTTGAAAATTTAGCTCCAAAGAAATATGATTTGGTCACCGTAGATCACTCATTAAATTTTGCAAAATTATTCCGAAACAAGATTACTAACGGTAAATTTGGAGAGTGAGCGTCTGCACACCGCCTACTTCCATTCTTCCCTGGAACGCATAATATTTTATTTAAAGTTCAAGTAATTTTTTATTAGTGTGGAAGAAAAGTGAAGCAAATTGGCTGAAATAGTCTTTACTAAGGTTAAAAAGCTCATTAACATGCTTTCGGACACTTTTCAGCAAAAACGCAAACCAAAAAGATTAACTGAGAAAAAATAGGGGTCAGGTCCATGGACCCGGTCTAAAAGGGGGGTCCTTTCCCCCTGATGAATTTATTTGCAATTGTTCACGGGTACAATTGTTGCACGATGTTCACCGGTACATTATCTGCGTTATTGTAAATGAGCAACTGGATGCAGAAACATTTACTTGTTTTGTTCCGTACTTGCCAAATTAAAAAACTACCTGTTCCAAAATGTATCACCTTACTTCTGCGCCATATGGTATTTCGAGTAAACGCTTAAGGAAGCGTCTTGTTTTAAGTTAGAATTAGAAAATTCTAATTGGGCCGTCATATCAGGTTTTGAGGACCCTTCGGAAGCTTATAGGGTTTTTGCTGATAAGTATATTTCAATGTATAATAAATGTTTCCCGTTAAAAAGAGTCAAGGCCATAAAGCTGAATCTTCAAAAACCCTGGCTCTCTAAAGGGCTCCTAAAATCAGTAAGGAAGAAAAAGGCATTAGTTAACAATTATTCGCCGAAGGCGAAGTGATTATCGGTGAATATTCACCGAGACGAAGTCGAGGTGAATATTCACCGATAATCACTGAGCCTGAGGCGAATAATTGTTTTAGTATAAATACACAGGTGATTATTTCAAAAAAGAGAAAAAAGAAACATTTCAACGCGAAAATCATCTTCACTTACAGCGGCAAAACGACTACTGGCAGCCATTTTGTCCGTCGAGGTGATTATCGGCTGATAATCCGAGATAGAGAGCCAATGAGAGCGCGCGATTTTGTATAATCACCTGTGTATTTATACTAAATAAGCATTATTTGAATAATCCAATTCCTGAAAATGAGCATATTTATAAGAAATACAAGAACAATCGATGGAATTGATGGAAATGCTTGACAGCATGACATATTACCGAAAAACAAGCAAACTCAGAACTTTATATGCTGCATTTATTTAAACATTCAATTTCTTCATTGTGCGGATCGAGCGATCGCACGCGGCTGAAAGGCGGAACTTTTAATTGCTAAGGGATTAATTGCTAAGGGTGTATTTTCATTTGCGCAGTCAAGCTGTTAGAATCAGCTATAAACGGGATAAGTTTAAGCATACATGTCAATATTCACGAAACGAAATATAAATAGTAATACATTTACATGTAGTATTTATGTGAGGTTGTTATTGACATGCTGCTGCGTGTAAATGCATGCTATTTTGAATCCTGGTCCTGTGATTCTTTTCACGTCTATAATAACACAATTGGTGAAAAATAATACCCTCCCAGCAATACAGTGTAGAATGACTGAATTACATTTTAACAACAGCAAAGTAAAACTTATAATAAAGCTGAACTACTGTAAATAAGACGCACATGTATAATTTCGTAAACACTTTGCGTAACGCTATGGACACAATCTGGCCAGCACGTGCTTTAGAAAAATAAACCTATTCCTTCCAGAAAAATCAAATAAATATTATCGGCGCATCTTACAAACCTTGAATGAAGATCTTGTCTTTTCACGTAGAGCACTTTACCGTTTGAATTTGCAAATTATGCACTGTAGAACCGAAGATATGTTTTTTTTTCGGTGTATGCCGTGACATTGCACAATGCCCTCTCGCTGGCGCGGGCTTTAGAAAAGCAAACTTTTCCCTCCAGAATTCATTGTGTACGCATTTCACATTGCTGTAATCAAGTTTCAAGGTGTATAACTAATAAATATTTTAGCTTGTATTTTAAAAATAATTTGTGTTAGCACTATTCATCGTATGAAAGGCTTGTTAGGTTCCTGGGTGTTTTTTC
>OX421450.1:25237679-25242679 GCA_949126865.1 Montipora capitata | reverse complement strand
TTTCAACCATTATGTCCAGCTTCAGGAGTTCAGTTTTGAATTCGCACGTGTTGCGTGACATGATCTGAGCTGTTTGTTAGGCGAGACAATCGGCGACACTTTTGACCTTCCGCCAGTGATAAAAAAAACATTTCAGTCGAAGTTCAGTTTGTTGCATGCTATCCAAGTGACTTTCAAGCATTAGTTCGCTTATCGTGAGCGAAATGACAGAGAACCCAACTGCAAAGTATGTTAAATTTTTGTTTTGTGTGACCCTGTTGATATTAATTCCGGACACGCACGGGTCATCGTCTTGGTTCTTGTTTTGCACGTAACTTGTCTGTCTTGCAAATTATGCAACTTTTCTTCGGAGTTAGTGTTAAAATTAACGTGTTGAACGTGAAACTTGAATGTATTCAATCGCTTGATTATTAACATTGGCCATGTTGAAGTCACGGCTGCACACCTGGCGATGATGAACTGTGTATCGATCACTTACATTTGTTTACTCTTTTGTTCCTAAATTACACCTCAAGTGTTGTTAAAATAAATGATGCTCTTTTACGGAAAATTGAGATTCAGTCCTTTTTTTTTTTGGTGTGGAGATCTAGATAATTTATCAACTGGATCCAACACTTCCTACAGCATACGGATTCCTCGAGACGTTTCCAACCGCCTGCATGCAGGCTATTTTCAGATGTGATCGATGGAGCTTTGACAGCCCATACATTTTGATTGATGAATCAACAGTCACAACAGTTTCAAAGAAATTGATCATTTTAAGTACATATTTGTTGGGAGGGATAAGACTTAATATTTGTGCAATTAGAAATCTGAAAGGGTACTGCAGCAGCAATTAAGAGGCAATAGATCGCATATTAATTCTTGAATAATGATTAGCTGGACCCCCAAAATTTTGCAATGGACCCCCAAATTTTTCAAATTTGAAAACCTGGATACATCTCTGCGTCGCGTTGTTTTCTAAAAGAAATAGAAAAATTGTACTCCGTGTTTCTATCGAGTTATAGAAACACTCGTGAAAGTTTGGGAGAACTCAAAAAAGCTGTGGGTTCCCGCAGCATTTCTCGTTCTCCCAAACTTTCACTCGTGTTTCTATAACTCGATAGAAACACGGTACATGTTTTCTATTTCTTAATCATTGATTGATAGCGCACTGTGTTAGTTCAAGTTTCACACTCCATAGGTTTCCAATAAGACGTCAAGAAACCCGGTAAACTACCATTGTTAAGTAGTATGCCCTCCTTATAACAAATGTGTTGGGTGAGTTTTTTTAAAATAATGAAAAAACTAAGAACGTCAGCGGTTGAAGGGTAGTGTTCGTCTCTTACTGATCGATGTCGACGCTTTTGGGAATGCTTGATTAATGCAGAAACCAAATGAAAGTAGGGTTAGTTTCAAGGATAATTCGTCACATCATTTACAGAGAATTCCGGAACACGTCACTACATATATATATCGCATTCTTACCAGGATTTTCCACTTCTAATTTCGGAGACTCGCCCGTTGAATCGTTAAGCTGAATCGAGTGTCCACTACTGCTTTGTAAATCAGTCGCCACTTTCAACATTTCATCCATACCAGGAAAAGGCCGAGGATAATCTTCAACAAACTCGATCCCTGTAGTGGCGTTTGCTCCAATCGCACCAGAAATAATGTCGTCGTTTAAATCCGTCTCCCGAATTGCCACTCCATCATCCGCCATATTGTTTTATTTGCTGACGTGACTTGCTTGATCCGGGAACTTCGTATCGAAAGGACCACGTGTTCATTTCGCACAATGAATTTACAAAACTAGACGCTTCATGAGCGTACACTGGGTTGCCTCTGGTACGTGTTACACAAAAACAGAAGGCACTGAGGTGGGTGGTATTGAATTGCAGCGTTGCAGTTAATTTTTGCAAGTGGGGGGTCATTAAGACCATTTGAGGGGTCACCCAGACGTAGTGCCAACATAGGCTCTTTGGCACATACGTTCACACGTTTAATTATTTTGTAATGTCCTGTCCCATTTTGAGGTCTTTTACTTTTTTAAGCTATGTAATAAATTCAGTTCAAAGATAACAAAACACGCTCTCGAGTGAAACTCACTCGTTTCTCCTTTAAAGGGGCTATGTCACGCAAAATGATACAAGTATTAAATTATTATTATTATCACTATTATTATTATTATTATTATTATTATTATTATTATTATTATTATTATTATATCCTATCCATGATTCGCAAAATGCCCAAAAAGTAGAATGAAACATTGCAATAACCACTTAAAACTGTTGAACAACATAAAAGAAATACTGCAAAATGAAAGAGAAGCATGGATGAACATAAATGGACAACATCATCAAACGGATTCTGCACCTATCGATGTTAAGCCCGAGGGAGGGGGGGATGGGGGTGTCCGGCTAACCACAGGAGTTTGATCGTGAGGTCTGTCCCCAGGGTAGAGATTTTAATCGTACGTGATATTTCACAGGGTAGCGATTTTGATCGCACGAAGGACATTTGACCACCTTCACTTGCCCCCAGGTGGGGATTTTGACCAATTATTTTGTCCCAGGGGTGGGCAATTTGAATTTTTTTAATGATAACGTGAAAATCCCCACCCCATGCCTAACCACCCCCCCCTCCCCCCTCATCGGCAAGACGTTTTTCAAGTTTATGAGAAATCGCCTGGATAAAGGTCGTTTTTTTCTCAGAATCATTTCGTTTGTGATGTAACGAAAATTTTATCGGTAAAGGAATTCCACATGACCATTTTCGAGTTTTAAACTCGTGATTAACTAAAAAATTTCCCCGCAACACCGTAAAAAACGTGACATAGCCAAGGGTGCTGCCTAAGAAAATTTTCCGGCATCCAACTTTAAAAATTAGTAGCCCGACTCATTTTTTCAAGAGCCAGAATTAATTAATTTCAACTGGGATCAAATTTACATGAAGGTGAGGATGAGCTGAACCAAACTTCCACTCGGCCATATAGTCAGTGGGACTTCCAATCACGCAACTTACGATGTTTATTCGCCAAAAGCTGTTAAAACGTTAATGTACTTAAAATTTTATGAATATTCCACTCTTTATTTAGAACAAAATATATTTCCTTTTTGTGTGATTGAAGAGCTTGATTCGAAGCGAGTATTGAATACATAAAAAGGCTTTACGTCATTCATGGAAAGTGTCGACGTTGCAAGTTTCATTGGTAGGGAAATAACCACCGCACTAAAGATGGCAGTGGATAACGTAATTCTTGATTTATGTCACTCGTGTGACTACTTTGCTAGCCCTTTACTCATGTAAAAGACCAATTAAATTTAATCGTGACTTTTAAGAAAGAAAGCTGTGAGTGGTTAAAAGTGTTATTATCGTGTCGTTCATACCATACATATCCCCAAGAAAGTTCCAGATTAATTAAGATCATTACGTCATCGGATATTTTACAACGGCTACGACTGATGGTGCAATTGGATATTTCACCCCGGCTATAAGTGATGGTGCAATAACTTCGTGTGCAGTCGTTGTTGTCAGTTGTTGTGCTACAGATTGATCAAGTGATTTTGTGTCTATAGTCATCGGTGAATCAACAAGGACTGCTTTGGAATGTGCACTACGTTTCGACTATAGTGGTAAGAAAAGAGATAAATTTTCAAAGCGCGGTTATGAGATCTAAGAGATGTTCTTGTTTTTTTTGTTGTTGTGTCGGTGAGCAGACCCAAACTTCCACTCGGCCATACAGTCAGTGGGACTTCGAATCACGCAACTTATGATGTTTATTCGCCAAAAGCTCTTAAAACGTTAATGTAACAATTAAATTTAATCTTGACTTTTAAGAAAGGAAGCTGTAAGTTGTTAATAGTGTTATTAACGTATCGTTCATACCCATACATATCCCGAAGAAAGTTCCAGATTAATTAAAACCATTACGTCGTCGGAGAGTTCACAACGGCTACGACTGATGTACCCTGGGTGCCAGAGGAATTTTTTTTTCAAGGTGGGAGAGAACGCTCAACGATCGAGGACGAAAAAAAGATGCCACTGGTCGCACGACCCCGGAACTTCATTTCCATGTGAAGAGACAGTTCAGATTTCTCGTCAAACCAGTTTTGGCCGCCAAGCTGAGAATGCTTCCCACGGGCCGCAATGAAGCATATCATTTAAAAACATTCCTGAAAATTGCGATTACAGTGATGGCTACTCATTTCAACAGCTTTAATAATTTTGGAGCAATTTTAACGATGTGGTATTAATTTTAGGTGCGTAAGCTTGATTTATTTGATGAGATTTTTTATCCCTCAGAGCGAAACTTTATTGTTGGACGTGTTTAAAACAGGATACTGTAACAGTAAAGAGCTAAAGATCACTGCCTATATTGCAGAATGGAAGACTTTAAATGCGAGAAACTTTTGTCTGTCCTTAACGTTTTTGGGCAATAAATCCTCTGTTCCCAGACTCAGTTGCAACAAATGTTAACGAGTTCACCTTTTTTAGTTAATTCCCTCGACCGCTCTCAAACGAGCTTGAGTATTTACAAGCGCTCTCATGCGCGAATCGATAAGCAAAATAATTTAACTTCAATTAATTAAAATGGATGTTTTCAAGTTGTCAAAGCCTTTATAGTGCATGAAGGCACTGAAGCAGCACACGGACCATCAAAACAGTTTGGCCATTTCCTCTCGGGCCGAAGTCACGCAACGCTGCTTCTCGCAACAGCTGTTGAGAAACGGTTTTTCGATTTGTCCAATCAGAAGCACCTTCGAACGTAATGTCCAGTCAGCGAACTAGGACAAATTCTGTCCTAATTTGATGACATGGAAATGAGTTTCTGGGGTCGTGAGACCAGAGGCATTTTTTTTCGTCCTCGACCGACCTTGAAAAAAAATTCCTCTGGCACCCAGGGTACGACTGATGGTGCAATCGTAGATTTCACAACGACTATAAAAGATGGTTCAATACGTTCGTGTGTAGTCGTTGTTGTGCTACAGATTGACCAGGTGATTTTGTGTCTACAG
>OX421450.1:25225179-25227679 GCA_949126865.1 Montipora capitata | reverse complement strand
TTTTCTTTTTGCAATTATTCTACGAGGGCGCGCTGGATATGAAGTGATAGATAACCAACGAGACGCGTAGCGCCGAGTTGGTTATAATCAAGTTCTATCCACCAAGCCCGAGTAGAATAAACGTTTTATTAAAAACTCCATGATGTTCCCGGGGTAGCATTGTTGACTAAAGCATCGATTTCTGCCTCGGTCAATGCCGGTCCAAAACGGCTTTTGTCGGCCATTTTTATTCTTAGAGCTGCAAAAATGTTTTCAGTTCGCTTTATTGCTGACGCATTCCTTGACCATATTATTGTTTTCTTAAAAAGAAATCCAAAATACTGGAGAAATCTTTTTTATTTAATTTTATAAAAAGAAAGCGGATGTTACAATGGAGGTTAACTATCAATAGAGTTATTTCAGTAGAGTTATGACTTAGAGTTAGAGTGAACGACTTCCAAAATCCTGAATTCAAGATTTTGGACTACCAAAATCTTGAATTCAATATTTTGGACTGCCAAAATCCTGAATTGAAGATTTTGGACTGCCAAATCCTGAATTCAGGATTTTGGACTGCCAAAATCCTGAATTCAAGATTTTGGACTACCAAAATCCTGAATTCAAGATTTTGGAAGTCCAAAATCTTGAAATCCAAATCTTGAATTCAGGATTTTGGAAACTTAAGCCCGCCGCACACTTGAGGAAAGAGCTGAGCAAACTGCCTCGCGATGCGGTTTGCTCAGCCGTTTCCTCATGTGTGCGGGGAAATTGTGGTGAGAAATTCGCCTCGCGAGGCCGTGAGGATAAAATCAAACATGTTTGATATTTTTGGCCTCGCGAGACAAATTCCTCAATGTGTGCGGCCATCGTGAGAATCGAGCTGAGCTTGGTTTAATCAAGCATCCAATAAAAATACACGGCATACTCACGGGACTCCAGCGGTTCAGGATGGTGTCGGAGGAAGAAATTCCGACCTCACTGAAGTCACGTGAGAGTGCCATGTATTTTATTGGATGCTTCATTGACCAAGCTCAACTGGATTCTCACGATAGCCGCACACAATGAGGAATTTTGATTTTTTCCTCACGGCCTCGCGAGGCCAATTTCTCACCAAAAGTTCCCCGCACACGGTGAGAAAACGGCTGAGCATGCAAACCGCCTCGCGAGGCAGTTGTCTGAAATTGAACTGTTTTGCTTCGCGTTATTAAACTAACACAGATGCTGAAATTGTCAAAATGAAGTTTTCAAGTTGCTAACTTGAAATATTTTCATTCCATACTTTGTGGCTTCCTTTGAGCTCTCTGGTGTTGCGTTTTGTAACACTTCAAGGATTTCTTTTTCATGTAACTCCGGTGCAAAGCGATTTTCGCCGGCGGCCATTTTTTCGCTTCATTGCTGATGCATTCCTTGACCATATTTGGTACAGCAGGTATATGAACTGATAGCTTGTGTCCGGCGAGCCAATGAAAATGCTGGAAATCTGATATCCGTAGTTCAGTTTTTAATAACAATTGTTAATATTAGTTATTATGCTTATATCTTTGTATATTCATGCAATTCAGCCTTAGGAGTTCTCCAGCAAAATTTTGGCATCCGATTTTGTTCTACAAAGTGATCTGTTAGTCACTTTTTGGCTTCTTTCTTTTTAACTAACAATGTTTTTTAGAACATGTTTTTCAGAGGCGTTCCTTTCTTGATTTTGGAACGGTCCCCTGTTGAAAAGCGAGAACAGATTGGTCCTCTTTTTTTGTGTTCCCTTTGATGAAATTGGAACGTGCTTTCATACTGCTTGGGAACAATATGGTCCTTTATTGCTAAAAGGGGAACCAATTGCTCCGATTTCCGAATGGAGCAAATTGGACCTTAATTTAATGGATAATTTGAGAATTTATTGTTCCTAAAAATGTGTTCCTTTCTGTAACATGTGAACCAATTGTTCCGAGTTGCGAATCCCGAGCGGAACAAATTGGACCTAAATGGATAATTTGAGAACTATTGAGGGTTTTCATCTTACGTCACGGCGGCCATGTTGGTATACAGAACAATGCAGTAAAGTGTCTTTTGGGAATTTGACTTTATTGTTATGCAAAACTTGTGGGGCCATTTTCTATTGTTTTGTACACCAACATGGCCGTCTCATCACGTGGATGAAAACCAAGAATTGTTCCTAAAAATATGTTCCTTTCTATAACATGGGAAACAATTGTTCCGAGTTCCGAATCCCGAGAGGAACAATTTAGTCCTTTAGGTGTGATTTGGAAACTATTGTTCCTAAAAATGTGTTCCTTTTGGTAACGGTGGAACATGTTTTTATAACAATACGGAACAAAATGGACCTTTGTTATTAAAAAGGGAATCAATTGTTCCGAGTTCTGAATCACGATGGCGCATTGCCTAAACCAAAACTTCTTCACCTAAAAAAGACGATGCCGACCGTTTGTAGCATTGCCCGATCCAATTGTGCGAACATGAAGGATTTCAAAGCCAACCCGGGTGTAGGAAACACGTCAACAACAAGCAT
>OX421450.1:25192679-25195179 GCA_949126865.1 Montipora capitata | reverse complement strand
TAATAATACACTTTCAACACATTGTAGTGGGTTAATGTGACAACAAAAATAATTAATCAAGAATTGGTTTTACCTTCCAGCAATAAAACAGAAGGAGGATATAAAATTAGGTATCTTCAAAGTTTAGAAAACTTGTTGAAGGTGATTCAGTGCTATTATCCAAAACAAATTTCATGCTGGCCTACTAAATACTTCCAGTGCAATAGATTATTTAACCTCTCTTTGTGGACTCTGGTTGCAACACAGTGGTTCCCCTTCCATTAGATTTAACTTTTAAAAAACTCCATAACTTTATATTTATGTAATAATTGTTCAAAGTAATCGAGCAAAAGCATACAAAGCTACATTTGAAAGGGGCGTAATCCCATGTTGGAGTTTTCTGGAGAAGACTTTCACAGAAATAACTCCTGTTACCTTTCCATATGGAAAAAATATTTCAACATCAGGTGCAATGAATTTTTAGCAATTGCTTTAAAGAATACTAATCATTCCTACCATTTCCAAGAATGAATAAATTAAAGTTGAATGCAGTAAGTGTAAGAAGTAAAAAAAAGTGGCATATTTTTTCAAATTGTAATCTATTTCCATTCTTGATTTAGTCCCTGGATAGTATTAAACAATGGTGGTAAAGTAAACAAACTGCCCCAAGGGGGGCTCCCTTACGAAAATGACAGGGGTTCTTTTTGTTCCTTTTTGGAGAAAAAAATGTGGATTTGTACTGCTTATGATGCTGAGACCAAACAGCTGGCGGAGTTGCTGCAGTACATTTAAGGCTATCAATCTGAAAAATGACTGGAACTTTAAGACAATTTGGTACACGAGCAAATAACTTTTACTTATGAATAATTCATAAGTAAAAGTCACTTTAGAACTGGTTCCTCTAAGGGGTCAGATTTCTTTAGCCTACGTCCACAAAACAAGGTTCTGTTACCTTTAAGGGTTGTTTTTAAAAAACATCCAATAAGTGGCCTGCCATTTTTATAGGGAAAACCCCTCCTGAGCAAACTGCATCCTCATGTTTGGATTCCCATTGATTTAATGACTTTAATGATATAGGCAAATTTGTTCTACAATATATACTCAAATACCATTATAGTCTTTATAGTTTACTCCTCGAGCCATCAGCTTCAACTTTGATACTTTGTTCTAAAAGCCAAAGCAACGCAAAGCAAAGCATGGTGGAGGTGATGATTAATCACTTGTTTTGGTTCAAATGAAGAAAAAGAAAGTCAAACTAACAATAGCACTTTAATTAACTCTTTCACCCCTAAACCGGCCATACTTAGCATTTTACTCTGTCTAAGACCAGACGATTTTACTTGTCAATGGGGAATCCCCAGGAGTCAATGGGTTAATAAATCACTAAAAAATGTCCCAATAAAATATTATGTTCCACTAACGACCAAAACTGTACCAATAACTTGAATTACAGCTAAGGTTTGTCAAATTTCCACCTGAGTTACCCGACAGCTCTTACAGTACTTCTCAACATAAAGAAAATAAATTCTGTGGACTTAAACATTCCCAAATAGAAATGTTGTATATTCCAAATATTGTTACGTAAACTCTTCAAGATTTACCTGCTTCAGGAACTTCAAATCAATGAATATTTGGAATAATTTTCCTGGACTCCTGCAAACTATGTGCACTTTTTAATGGTTTGCCCTTTAAAAGTAACACTCAGAAATAATAATGCAAATACAACTGAGGCTGTTTTGCCTTATCTAAAAGACAAGACAACAATATCCTTTATTCAAACACAATCGATATTAAAGCAATAATACATGCTTGTGGGGTCATGTGCTAACTATAATAAAGATACACTATAGGAAATAAAAGCTTAAAACTAACTATGTGACAGACATAGGATATCTACACATAAGGGATAAGAAAAATAAATCAATTGCTATCCAAAGATCTTATTGCAAATACACCAAAAGGTTGATTGACAAGTTCCTTGTGCAAATGGTAGAGCATGTTTGAAGTCCATCAGGACCAAGATGAGAAGTTATGATAAAAACTCTAAACATATTTTTTACCAAAATTATTTTACTGCCATCAAACCCAATGATACCTTATGCATGGGACACTGTTTCTAGCTGCAGCTCCAAATCACATAATATATTAATAAATTTTGCCATCGAAGAAAAGAACAAACATGTGGGGTGTAACCAAAAAAAGTCCAAGGCAATAAAGCTTCCTTTCAGCCTTTTCAGGAAAAACTATCCACTGTCAACCACACTTGACTCAAAACAGATTCCTTGATCCAACAACACATGACAGTCCCCCAAAAACCAAAATTACATCATTAATGCTTCCAGAAAACAACAGTCTAAAAAAAAAAGATTTGCAAAACAGTCACAAACCTGAATCTATAGAGATCTATATACATCTGTACCTACACTTCTGTTCTTCCAAACATTATTTTAACTAACATGGATTATGATTTTGATTTTAAACTCAAATTAATTGCAAATCCATAACTTGGTAACTACTTGAA
>OX421450.1:25165179-25177679 GCA_949126865.1 Montipora capitata | reverse complement strand
GTGTAAGTGAGGCCATTTGGGTCGTGTCCAAAAAATACGTCAAGACGATTCATGCAGATTGTCCAGAGGCAAACTGATTTAGCAAGACAATGGACCTCGGTTTTCTTCAGAAGAATTCAAAGCATTTAGTCATAAATGGCAATTTGAGCACAAGACATCTTCAACAGGGTATCCCCAAGGCAATGAGAAGGCAAAGCAAGCAGTCAAAGCGGCCACGACCTTGATGAAGAAGGCAAAGAAAGCTGGCACTGATCCATACCTTTCACTCTTGTCTCACAGAAACATACCTACCCCAAGGGCTTGGCTCAAGTCCTGTCCAACGTCTAATGAGCAGAAGGACAAAAGCCTTACTTCCAACTACCGCGAACTTTCTTAAACCAAAGCTTTGCGCGAAGGTCGAAGCTCTTTGCGTGCAAGCAAAAACAGGCTCATTACTACAACAAAGGAGCTAAAGACCTGGTAGATCTCAAGCCTGGTGACGCTGTCCGGATTGTTCCAATCGGCAGTGGTGTGAAGGAACCAGTTAAGGCCGTTGTACAATCTAAGGTTAGCATACGGGAATCCGAGATTGGCACTGAGAATGGACGGGTGTACGTCCGCAACCGCCGTCACCTGCGAAAGTGTCAGGAGCCTTTCGACAGAAGCTTTCCTGCGATGTCTTTCAAAGGCGTGGCTTCACCTACCAAGAATAACGTGAATAGCTCACTGAACCTCAAGAAACAATATGTCACAGAGCACACAACCATTTTCCCAGCAACAGCATCGGAGCCAAAACCCGCTACAAATCCACCTGAACCAGACAGGAGGGCCGAGTCACAATCACCGGTTAAGCAAACTGCTAGTGAGAGCCATCCCATCCAAACCACACGATAACGAAGAGTGGTGAAACCGCATATGTATTTTTATACTTTTTTTATTATTAATGTTTCAGTTACAAAGTAAAAAGGTAGGATGTGACAATATACTGTAGCGTGTTCTCAAGTAACAACACACACATTGACATTTTGAGTATGTAATCAAATAATCAGAGACAATTGCGTTGCGTGTACCTTGTATCTGTATGCTAGAAATGTAGAGATCTGTACACCTAATTCTTGTGAAGTCATGATTAAAACGAGTCTTTAAACACTCATCACGGTATCTTGGTGTTTTTCGTGTTTGTTTTCACAGAGCATCCGAAGAGCTGTAATTAGCATATTTCTGCCAGTTGCGTCTACGTGCTCCTTGATTTCTGCCAAAGTTTCATATCGCACAACTGGCCATAAAGCAAGATCAAATACAGTTCTAGACGAGTTATGGTTAAAAATTTTCAACAAAAGAGACTAATGTGACCAAGCTGTCAAGAGAAACAAGTGCGTGGCCTTCTTTTTCTCAGCAATATCAGTTGTGGAGAACAGAAGAAAAATAGATAACACAGGGAAAATCGTCACTGATGAAGATGGCGATGAGAAGAACACTAGCGCCGCACGTGTTGTATACTGGCCAGCTATTTCCTACTGGATTGCTGTTCAGTCACAAAAAGGCACACGCGTTTCCATCGTACTAGTTCATTCTATTGTGCTAGAAATTGAAATGGATGGATGACCTTGCAAAATCCTTGCCAGAGTGTAAGAGAAGAAAACAGGAGAAATCAGCCTCGCCGTTGTGCACTACACGTCAAGATCACAGCAATGATTTTATGGCGAAAAAGGTTGACCCGTCGTTCTCTCACGAGCTAGAATCTCTGAAAGAACAATTAATGGAAGAGCCCCTGGTGAATTCCTTGCGTGGCAGTGAGAACGTTGTGCGACTACAAGTCGTCTCCAGCGCATTTTGCCTACCACTGCGCGACAATGGAATTCCAGCTCTCTTGCAGGTCGTTCTCCGCTTTGACGTTTTTGGAATTGAAAATTCAAGTCTGCCTACCAGTTGTCAAAAACTTTCCAGGGCGCTAGCATCACCGGTCGTGGTGGCAGCAAATGACATTAAAAGAAGTATGGGCAACCTCGATTACTCGCTACACAGAATTTTACAGGAAAGTCAAATTGGCGAAATACACGTTCGAAAAGTGCTGCACAGTCAAGAAGTTCTTGTCATTACTCGGTACCGGCGAGCACTGTGAGGAAACCATTGTGAGACATGGGTGACCGAGAGGGTGAATTTGGGGGAACAAATGATTATCAATTACGATCTCATAGAGGTTTCTGGTGGCTAGTGCTTCTCCATAAGCAAACGAAAGCTCGTGGAAAATGCCATCAAAGCGGAGGAAATGGGAAAGGAATCGCCAAGAGCGTTTTTTGAACATAGCGATGACGAGGCACCAGATGTAACGTACTAGTTTAAAGATATTCTGGAGAACAGCCTGTCGCAGACCGATGCTGGATTCTTTTGCGAACACTTCATCAGAATATTGAATTATGGGACACAAAGAGAGGGTACTATACTTGATCGGTGAACCGAACAGTGGAAAAACCAGCGTGTTTACGCCAATTACTCGCATTATCCCTGAAAGGTTATTTAGTAGACTGAATTTCGATTAGGAAGGTGCATCTGGCAGCCTTTTTTCCCTTGTGAATATTGCCATTACAAAAAATCCAACCGGCTGGGAAAGTCAGCTCTGTTTTAAATCCGAGATGCACACGTCTGGGATACCATAGCGCGCGAAGTGGGCTTTAAGCTCGTTTATGACAGTACACGATGTAGTGTCTGGTTGTGCATCAACTTACCAGAATCCCGAGTAATAATGCACTGTGATGAGGTCATTGAGGTCATTGCAGCTAAATAGGTCTGTTCCAATTTTCGCCCATGGTCTGTTTGGCACGTCATGTGAATGCAGCGTTTCCTTGGGTTGCTTGATGTCAAAGGAGCGTCAGATGCTGCATTTATCGATATAGTACTTGACGCTCGCTCGCAACGCTCTTTCCCTCTCAAAGCTGTGGTTTGCCTCCTTGAGTGTTTTCTTGGCTCTTTTCTTTTCAGTATGTTCTACCATTGCTTGGAATAAGACATGATCATTTGTGGAACCATGTCACATACATAATTGCCTTTCAGTTTCCGTCTGTCGTTCTCTAGCAGCTACTTGTTAAAAGGGGTGGTCGTGAGTAGTATATCATGCATGATTCGCGCTCCTTTTTTTGAGCAAAGGAATTTGAAAAGCTGAGGAGCGTTTCTAGGGGCGTTGCTAAGGACGCGTTCAAACGGAAGCTTCTGATTGGTTCGAAGTACAGGGCTAGGTTATTAGGGTTATCAAAGCTAATACTTTGAATAATTATCCAGCTGACTCCTGATTGGTCGAGAGGAGATTTGATTGACAGACCGTGGGAATTTTTCAGGGGCGTGGTCATGAGCGTTCCGTGCGACCCGTTTTTGTAGACGTTTAAACAGAGGAACCCGTTGTAGGCGATGAAGGCGTTTCCTTAGGCGTTTTTAGTTCCCAGGCCTCACTGGGGCACCTCTCCCCAATAAGGAGGAAAAGGTCCCAGACCCCCTCGGATAAAAACACCAAGCACAAGAAAATCCAACCAAAACAGATTTTAATGACTATTTACAAGAGCTATACAAGACGATGGTGCCCCGCACATGCACCCTAGTTTATTATGATCCACGCTGATTTGGATGTGGCCGGCCAATGAGAGGATCCAGAACACAATCATCCCACCGGTCACATCCAAGTAGAGTCTCCTTAAAGTCACCTCAGTTCCGTTTCGTCCCTACTCAGTCCACACACAAAAGTCGGCGCCGCGTACGCGCACCGCGCAACTTTACAGATTAAAACTTGAGGAGTTCCCGAAAGGACATTTTACTCATGAGTTGCTCGGAGTTACTCCCTCAATTTGAGTTACTCAGGGTTGCTCGGAGCTACTCCCTCAATTTGAGTTACTCAGGGTTGCTCGGAGTTACTCCTCAGTTGCCCATTTGCGCATGAGTTGCTCGTTTACTCTTGGGTTGCTCATTTGCTCTTGAGTTGCTCATTTTACTTATGAGTTGCTCGGAGTTACTCCCTCAATTTGAGTTACTCAGGGTTGCTCGGAGTTACTCCCTCAATTTGAGTTACTTAGGGTTGCTCGGAGTTACTCCTCAGTTGCCCATTTGTGCATGTGTTGCTCGTTTACTCTTGGGTTGCTCAATTGCTCATGGGTTGCTCATTTGCTCATGAGTTGCTCTGAGTGACTCCCTCAATTTGAGTAACATGCGTTTCCTGGAGCACTTGTTTGGTCTCCCGTGACTGAACAAAACCTACTTTTTACCGTTCGGTTCCTGAAGTTTGCGCTGCCCCACACCGCGTTTTCTGAAAAACTGACCACATTTGTATTTTGGAAAAAGAAAGACACGACCTAAATCTACATAGTTTCTTTTGTTATTTGATTCGAGACCATTCGTAACACCCTATCTTCAAAGGGAGTCTTGGTTTACTTAGCAAGGGTTTCATTCGGTTCGAGGCGTGTGGGCTCTGTCTCGTCCGTTGAGAAAAGTGGGATCTCTCTGAGCTTGTTTCTCTTTTGTCGATGACATAGGTTTTGTCTCTCCCTGATTTTGTCCTTGTTTTTGTGATAGTACTGTTTAGCATACGCCTGACATCGGGCTTTGTTTCCGTGGTAGTATTGTCTGCTCTTGGCTTTAATCGTGTCCTTCTGTCAGCAGGCGAGGATCGTTCCTGCTGTCATTTCACCCACTGGCTTCGGTGGGTTTGCCACTCCATCGAGCATTTTCTTTGGGATGGTGTCTTTAAACCCGTCTGGTTCAGTCATTTGGCTAGGCTGTCGCGTTGGTTCTGTGTTTGCAACAGTCACCACACAGGGTGTCTCCACGGTATGGGTTGGCGTTGTCACGAGCGGAGGTTTTGTCGTGGTCGTTTCTCCTGCTCTCTTTTGGTGTCTCACTTTTTGTCGGGTCTTGTCCCTCTATCTCTTCTTTTGCTCCTTAACTTTGTCCGAGTTTTTGGTTCACCATCGTTTGAGTTGCTCGAGCTTGTTCCCTTTCTGGATTTTCAGTTGTCGCTTCAACCTTTCGATCTCTTGAATCAGTGCTGCGAGTGTCGCCTCCATGTCTTGTTGATACACTCTTTGGTAGATGGCACGGACTTCACTAAGTCAACAACGTTGTCCTCCTCCGTGGCTTCTCGTTTATGATGATCGTCGCCGCAGTTTCACCCTTTTATTGGTTCGTGCAAAAGTAAACTTAGCCTACACCTAGGATCTCTCACCCTTACCCTCAGTGTGCTCCCTACTTGGGGGAGTAACTCCAAGGGCTGATGAGTAATTCATGGTTACTCATTCTGAGTCACTCGCCCCGTGACTCACAACGAGTATTTTGGGGGAGTCACTCCAAGGGCTGATGAGTAACTCATTCTGAGTCACTCGTTCCGTGACTCACAATGAGTATAAAAGCAGACGTCAAACTCGCGATGCTCATTTGGAGCAATCCCTTTGGGTGAGTGTTTGCCACAACTCTGCCGCTACTGCCACAAACCATTTAGTCGAGCTTATAACAGAGACGGTCACGAGAGGCGAGGTTGTTGGAAACGCATAGACCAGGAGCCTGTGGGAGACAACCATGGGGGACATATTTGAGGAAGTACCACCCTGCTGCCTCGGAAGAGAGAAGTGAAGAAGATGAGGAGCAAAACCAAGATGAAGAGAAAGAAAAAGGCTCGGACTCGGACATGGTCATCGAGTCTGAGGATGAAGACGGTAGTGATAGGGAAATGGATGACCAAGATCCCTGGGAAACTCTGCGCCAAGAGGTGGAAGAGTCACTGAGTTCAACCTATGACAAAAAAGTCAACAAGTTCTTGAAGGAGGGGGGTCTCTGAAACAATAGCTGAGGCCAAAATGCCCCGTTACCCGTTTACAGAAGAAAGTTGCAAGGGCTGTACTTGTACTATCCCCACTGATTTGAACATCTAAAGCCTGACCCCGTGCATAAACACGTTATGAAAACCCGACATCGTTTCATGGAGGAGGATTCCATTGAGGTTGAAGAGACTACAGACGCAGCTGTGGAGAGACGGAAATTTTTATTGAACAGGATGTTCTGACCGCGTCCCATCCTAACGCAAGATAAAGAAGACCAAAATGATGATGACAACTGAACGATTTTTTATGTTTACAAACAAGGTTGTTTGTGCTACAGTGCATTATGTACTGTATGGGTACATTTGTGTCGGGATACCAGTACATGGGACCCGGCACGCATTTGAAAAAGAGACTCAAGCGTGGCGATCCGGTTTAAAGGAGTACAACTGGACGACCTTGTTCAAAAAGAACATTTTTGTATATGCGTTGGGACCCGTACAGGTGGATCAGGATGAAAAGGCGGAGGATGAGGAGGACGAGCACACAGCGAAGCTGATTTATCGCTCCAATGGTCAGTACGAAGATACGGTCTACTTGAACTTGTACGAGAATAATTTTTCGTACATTTGTGACATGAGCAAGTACTCCCAATCGTACCAACGTGCTCGCTGTGGGAAATTTTTGGGCTTCCAGTTAAATCGGACGGGCTTCCAGTTAAATCGATACGAAAAGACCTGTGAGGGGACCGTCGTCCACAAGTTCTCTGGAGGTGTCTACCGACCTGCTCCATCTCTCTTTGAACAGTTGGAAGAACAAGGGATTGAGGTGCCCGAACGTCTGAAATGCTATCCTTATTGGGCGACGTATGATATCGAGGCCATGCTCGTATCTCAACAAGACTTGAAAAATACGGATAAATTACAGTGGACACAAAAACATGTAACCGCCAGTGTCAGTGCGCCTGCAGAAGCGAGCACTACGCATAATAAGCAATAACGAGTTATCTTATAGACAAGCTTTAAAAGTTTTTAGCATACTTACCTTGTATGCCAGGAGAGAGGCGATTGGTAACTCAATGTTTCAAGACATAACAATAATCACAAGCTTCATTCACTCCTTCCGCCACCTTACTCTGGCACTTTGCGTACACGGAAAAATCGCAAGTTCCAAGTCCCGCGTTTTAAAACCAATCGTTTCAGAGACAGTTTTATTGTAAGCCATTGCCGATAACATGCCCTTTTACAACTCATATTAAATGATATGATTTTGAAAAATTTTAGCTGTATCTTAATTGTAATTTAGTGTTTACATAATAATAGCTTTCGTATTGTTAAATTCTTATCAAATAACTTTCTTAATTTATCATTATATAATTTATAGTTACAATTAATTAACGTTTTACATTTGTAAAAATTATCGTAATTCAGCCCTCGGGCTACAAGGGTAACCATCCCGAGATCCGTGAGTTTCTTCGCTCGCGGTTTGGTCGACCTCTGGATCGTAGGCTCCCTCTGACGGAGGCCGAGATTTTGGAGGCGGTCCAGAACGACACGTTTTTCGGGATAGTGGAGTGTGTGACATTCACGCCCTGGACCCTCTTAAGGCACATTTCAGCGAGATGCCGCCCATTTTTAAGAACACAGAGATTTCCCGTGAGGATATTGGTCCCTTCATGAAGGCGTTCGCCGAGGACAACAACATCATGCCCAAGCCTCGACGTAGTCTGATCGGGAGTTTCTTCGCTACCAAAATCAAGCTAGCCACCCCGCTCCTCAAATGGTACTTGGCGCATGGTTTGGAAGTGCCCAAGATCTATCAAGTACACATCAAAACGTTGCTTCGAACCGTTTGGAAACGCTGTCTCCGATGCCCGATGGGCAGGGGATCGTGATCCTGACCAAGCCATCATCACCGACACCATGAAATTGGTCGGGAATTCCAGCTACGGAAAAACCGTCACCAATCAAGAACGGCACCGTAGCGTCGAGAATTGCTCCGAGATTAAGCCTCTCAACTGGTGAACGAACCTTAGTTCGCGAACTCGTGTCCATTGATGTTGACACGTACGAAGTGGAGTCGTGTAAAAAGACCATCAAACTCAATCTCCCTTCGACAATTGGGTTCTTCGTGTACCAGAATACCAAGAGGCGCATGTTGGAATTCTACTACGACTGCGTCGACAAGTGTCTCGATCGCAGTGATTTCCAACTCTGTGAGATGGACACGGACAGTGCCTACATGGATCTAAATATTTTTGCTCTTTGGCCATTTCAATTTCAGCAGGAAAGGAAAACAAACAGCGGTTACAAACATTTTCATTTTGTACTTGACGTTTCGTATGCTGCAACATACATCATCAGAAGTGACGGTTAAAACCGTTACACAAACATTTTAAAACTTGAGTGTAAAATTAAAGGATCGCTATTAATCAGCGACTTAAAACCTTGCCCTAATGAAAACATTGGAAGTGGGAAGCTTTTTCTTTATTAATTTCTTCCGGAAGTTACGATTTTGTTATAATACTTTGTAACTTAAATTATCATTATTGCCTCTCTCAAGTTTTAAACTTTTTGTGTAACAGTTTTAACCGTCACTCTTGATGATGTATGTTGCAGCATACGAAACGTTTCTTTTCTTTTCCTGCTACATGGCTCTTTCAGGTGAAAGTTTGGAGAGTTTGGTCAAACCTGAACTGAGAGAGGCATTTGAGGCGAACAAGGCCCATTGGTTTCCACGTACGGACACGTCTGAACATCGTGCGTACGATAAGGGAACACCGGGACTCTTCAAGGAGGAATGGCAAGGGGACGGCATCATCGGACTTGCCAGTAAAACCTACTACTGCTATGGGGCTAAGGAAAAGTTTAGCTGTAAGGGGGTGAGCAAAGGCTTGACGCAATCGATAAGGACAAATATCTCAACGTCCTCCTCACTCAGTGCCCGAGCAGTGGTGTCAATCGTGGCTCTCGCACCGTCAATAATACCATGTACACGTACAATCAAGTGCGCGACGGCTTTTCTTACTTTTACCCAAAACGTAAAGTCCTGGGTGATGGTGTGAGCACACAACCTTTGGATATTTGAAAGTTGCGGGGTGCATGTACGGGGCACCAACTTTTGTGTACAGTTTTAAAAAACTGAGTAGGGACACTACGGAACTGAGGTGACTTTAAGGAGACTCTACTCCATTTCTTGTATATATTGTAAATATTTGTTACGGGGCACCAATTCTTGGTGTGACCGGTGGGATGATTGTGTTCTGGATCCTCTCATCGGTCGGCCACATCCAAAATCAGCGTGGATCATAATAAACTAGGGTGCATGCGCGGGGCACCATCTTCTTGTATAGATCTTGTAAATAGTCATTAAAATCTGTTTTGGTTGGATTTTCTTGTGTGTTTTGTGTTTTTATCCGAGGGAATCTGGGACTTTTTCTTCCTAATTGGGGAGAGGTGCCCCAGTGAGGTCTGGGACCTAAAAGAACGCCTAAGGAAACGCCTTCAACGCCTACCACGGGTTTCTCCGTTTAAACGTGTACAAAAACGGGTCACACGGAACGCTCACGACCACGCCCCTGAAAAATTCCCACGGTCTGTCAATCAAATATCCTCTCGACCAATCAGGAGTCAGCTGGATAATTATTAATGATAATCCTAATAACCTACCCCTATACTTCGAACCAATCAGAAACCTCCGTTTGAACGCGTCCTTAGCAACGCCCCTAGCAACGCTCCTCAAATTCCTTTGCTCAAAAAAGGAGCACGAATCATACATGGTATACTACTGTCGTGTTATACGTAGTCGTAACGATCGTGAAATGCTAGATGTAAAATTTATTATTATGCATTTATACGTAAGTCAATTTCAGAAACATCCGCTGGTTTGCGACGAGAATCTTATGCAAGAGCTCGGCCATAAGGTCAACCCCTTCAGTCGGAAGCGGCTGTCACCGTGAGAATTTAAACTAAATTGCGGCAAAGGAAAGTAAAAGCAGAGACCGCGATCTAGAAAGGCAAGAATGTAAATATTTAGATCCTAATTTTAAGTAAGTTAATTTTAGCCATAAGCTTTCATCCTTTCAGATAAACTTGCACGTTACGCAGAATTAACTATATTTTACGGTATTCGTTAAGTCTCTAGGTTAAGAAAGTATTAGAGATGAGGTATACAGGTCAAAACACCGTGTTAGTATGCGTTATTTATTTGTTAAATTGTTTACTTTTTATCATAGCTATTAGTTTGTTGCGTGGGCATTATTAGTCTTCCTGTGGTAAGGGGCCTGTGTTAGCTAATTTATATTCCTTTTCCCTCTCGTGGAACCGGAAGACTCTCGTCACACAGCTGTAAGGCAGGTGAAGTGTTAATTTAAAACTGTTAACAACCCGGCAGCGTTTTCCGACACAATTTCAAAGTCATTGGAGTTCACTGTTTACATCAAAACGGCTTCAGGAGCTTGAAAATACCCGGCCACTATTGCGGCATTTTTTGAAGAACGAGGCATATAACAGTACACGCCATGGAAATTCACGGCTCATGGTTATAAAAGGTGGATACAGATTATCGAAGAGCAACTCGTGTTTTAAGCAAGATAAGTATGGCGTAGGCCAAGTAGCTTGCAATCAGGAGGGCGGGTTTTCCTGCGTGACACTGCTTGGCATAAGCGCTTGTTGATGATAATGACTTTGAAGATGGTAGTGGTGTTAACTAACAAGGGATTCACTCCATCTTGTTTTTTCCTTTTGAAACCTTCGCTTTTCTTACTATTTCACCAAGATGTATAGAAGGATTTCAAACAAATAGTCTTTTATCAATGTGAATATTGCGCCCTGAACATTGCTTTGAACTGATTCATGCATGATTATCGTCGTTAACCTGATGGTTCATTTCATATTCACTCCGAAGCTCAAATTAATATATGAAATTTAATATATTAATTCTACAATGATTTCGTTCAGAAAAATGTCAGTCAACCAAGAGCGAATGTGGAGCCAATCAAAGCGTGTTAACGCTCATCAGGCTTCCAGTAAAATTCATATTGAACAGTTTGCTGCTTATATTTTTTTAAGACCCTGCGGGTAAATTGACTTTTGCAACCGTTGCGTTGTGCCATCTCACGGGAAAAATTACCACAAACCTAATTACTTTCCTTTTCCCAGATTTTCAGTAGACTTTGGCAGAGATTTATTTCCAAGTGAACAAATACCCCTAGTTTATCTGCACATCTTTTGTTCCTTGATACAGCGACTTTCCTAGAACTAGCGTGGCCATCATAGAGACGGAATATTTCTCAATCTTGAAAAACAGGGAAATGATGTATGCAAATTACAGGATGACGTTAGTTCATTTATCGCCCACAGGTATTGTTGTCTTTATATTAGCTTCTTGCATGAAGAAAGCGGAGGCGGCAGTTGTCACGAATGTACAGATGCTCCGGTTGAATGAACAAGCTTCCTATAGCCAATGATAGAAATGGCAGTTGATGAACATCATTGTGTAACAAGTACACATTTCTTGCACTTTCTTCTTGCTGTCTCCTTGAAATGTAGCATGAACTTAAGAGCTTCTGCTTCGTTGCTTGGTGATGAGGTGGGTTAAGTTGATACAAGCTAATGTTGTAAAAGCACGTGTAATTGGAGCTATACTAAACGCAGTTCTTAAAATGGAATATCTTCACCGGTTCTGTTTGAATAACTAATCATTATCAGTGCTTTTTGCGCTTTGGATTTTCACAGTTCTCTAAGCGGGTTAAGGTAAGAAAGCTTAAGTGGTCTAAAGAAACCTGGCTCATTGATGCGTCACCAACGAATTGAATTCTCACCAAATAATGCATGGCATGAAAGGAACGGAATGCATCGTAACTTGTAGCCGAAAGCAAGTTGCTGACCCATGTGTTTACGAAGGTTTAACTGTTTTATTGGAAGTTACTCTTTTCATCCTGTAATCATTGAGCAATGTTCAAAAACCAGTATTTCGTGTGATTTTCTGTTTTGTCTGTTTGTTTAAATCAAAAGGCTGTCTTTGGTCTTTGTGAAGTAAACTGAATGCTATTTAGGGGTTAAAATGATATACGCTTTTATAAGGTGATGACATGCTTAGAGAGCTTTCGACCAAGTGAAAATTTCCACAAGATTAAAATTATTACTTCAATATCAGCAGGACGTTGATAGCATCGTTTTTCACATAATATTACAAATAAATAAAGCGTAATCAAAAAATTAAAAAAAGGGGTATTTAAATGTTCTTGAAATGTTGGATCCTCAATTCATTGAAGGTTTTCTTTTTTATGTTTAAAGTTATCGGCGAAGTAAAAAAAGACCGTGTTGTCAATGTGATGTGGGATCCCCTACCCCTTCCTTCCGCAAATAGAATTAAATAAATGCTCAACCGGCATACTTTGTGATATTGAGCTAGGATTTTGAGACACCTTTATGCTTTTACCAGTTTTGTTCCATCATGCCCATGTCATCAATTTCATCTTTCGAATTTCTTTTGAGAAGGACTTTTTGGCATGCACAGGTCTCGATCGGAAAGGGCAGACAAGGCACTGTAAGCATGTTAATTGGTCACTTCGATGACAT
Source organism: Montipora capitata (assembly GCA_949126865.1). Classification (NCBI taxonomy): domain Eukaryota; kingdom Metazoa; phylum Cnidaria; class Anthozoa; order Scleractinia; family Acroporidae; genus Montipora; species Montipora capitata. The sequence continues at coordinate 25,165,327 of OX421450.1, read as the reverse complement.
GGCGATCACATCGATTTCTAGATAGAGATTTTTGTTATTCCACACAAAGCAACAGGAAAACATTCGCTTGCTCTCTTAACTATCATCCTGAGCTTCATCCTCAGCTTTGAGGAGGTCGCCTGCTATCCTGAACGACAGTTGTTGCCCT
>OX421450.1:25152679-25155179 GCA_949126865.1 Montipora capitata | reverse complement strand
TGCCGTTACTTTTATTTTTGGAATAGAAACTGTTTCAACTCTTTCCCCATAGCAATAAACGCTAGCAATTTTTTATAAAACGATTTTGTAAATCGTTAAAACAATTTTTCAAAGCGTTAAACGGAAACTAAGTTCAGAAAAACGGAAAGCAGAATAGTTTATATGCTTAGCATTAAGTGCTTAAATGGTTTGAAATGAAAACGAAACGGCTTTTGCCGTTAAACGAAAAATCGTTAGTATAGGTATTCCCATTCCCGGTCACATTATTATTTTAATATCAAGCTGCAATTAGGGCACTTTGTCAGAGGGGATGTTGAACTAACAGGTTGTGGTGACTTGTTCAAGGATAAAACGCTTTTCATAGGTCGAGTGTAAAGCAGTGTATTGCTTTCTACAAAATATTTTATGTATGCGTTGGTGTATCCATTGCTTGGCCTCAAAATTAGCCTTAGTGGTCTTGACATTCCCCCTGATTCCGCTCGCATTACTTCGAACGCATCATTTCAGGATTTCAACTTCTCATATTCACTTTGAAGAACAGATTTGAAATGCTCAAAGCTCCCACTTTTGTTTGGAAAAAAACACTCTTCTTCTTCTTCGTACTGCCTCTTTTAACGCAGCTAACAATTCTTGGGATGGCGGGAGGTCGTGAGTTCAACTCCGGCCGGACCAACACTCAGGGTCTTTGAATAACTGAGGAGAAAGTGCTGCCTTTATAATTACATATCTAGTCTTCTCGGATAAGGACGATAAGCCGGAGGTCCGGTCTCACAACCCTTGTTCATTAACTCTGTGGGACGTTAAAGATCCCACACACTATTCGAAAAGAGTAGGGGACAGTGTTCCCGGTGTTGTGGTCTGACCTTTCCAGCATGTGGTCCGCTTAGCAGGATTAGCTTGAAGGGCTTCTGTGTGAATGAGACCAGAATGAGACCAGAAGTCAGGCTACTTAGCCAAGTGCTGGAGCCTCACTCAAGCAAAGCTCAAGCAAGCTCAAGCAAGAGTCTTATCTTGTTCTGGGTCTGACAACACAGAAATTCTTCGGGTTGAATCATAATCACAGGTTTCCCTATTCCTTTTTCTTTTCCTTTCTGTGTCTGCATTCTTCTCCCCCTCCAGGGAGAGAACGGAAGGCCCTCCTGTAACCACAATGAAACCAAAATTAGAAACCTTAAGTCTTCTTTACCAGCTGGTTGGGTTCCAGCCGCTCGATCCTTGTGTGGTTTAATAGCGCATTTTATCGAGTACAATTTTCCGTTAAATTACTTCAAATCTCGCTCCATAGGACTGCGACATCGCGGAAAGAGTTGATTGCTGTTGATGGATACCTTTGTCATCATCTTCAATCCTTGCTATTGCTTCTTTTAATATGGAAACAACTTGTCGCCATTTTGTTATAATCATTTGGGACACCTACAAAGCAACAAGATAACACGAAGAGAAGACAACGACGATACGAACAGAGCATCACGACCCAACCACGAAAACGACGCCACGAAGAAACGAAATCAATGACCTGAAGAAGAGGTTTCGACGTGTGTAGGACCTTTCGACGCCACGAAATGTAAATTCCTATTTTGTCCCAATATGACGCCATACTGTACTGACGTACGGAGTAGGTATTGTAAGATGAACAAAGGAAGAGCTAAAAACATTGGATAGAATGATTAGAAAGGCAAGACAATGAATCGTGCTTTTCATCCAAAGAGCGATTTTGATAGGGTGCATGTGTCACGGGTGAATGGAGGTCGGGGACTGATAAGCTGTGAGCGATGTGTGAGAAGTGAGGAAACACTTTAGGTTGGTATGTGAAGAATTCTCTGGAAGTCCTGCTGCAAGGGGTAGGCGCTACTAGTGTAATTAGGAGTGAGGAGTGAGCAAAAATGATTTCAAGACATCTTGGAACAACGAGAAACTCAATAGTTGGAAGGAAAAAAAGCTGCATGGTCAATTTGTAACAGAAACGACGCATGGAAAAGAATCGTGGAGCTGGTTGCAAAAAGCAGACTTGAAGATCCAAACGGAAGCATTTATTTGTCCAGGCCAAGGACAAAAACTTAGGACTAACTATGTAAAATACCATATTGACAAGACGGTGGCAATCTCATTATGTAGGCTATGTGGCGAAAAAGGTGACAGTGTAAACCGTATCGTCTGTGAGTGTAAAAATCTGGCCAAATGGGAATATAAGCACAGACGCGACAAATGCAAAAGCAGTTCATTGGAAGTTGTGTGAGAAATATCATCTGGAAAAGAAGGATAAGTGGCACGAACACGCACCTGACAGTGTAAGTAAAAACGATGAGGTTAAACTACTGTGGGACGTGAACATACAGTGTGATCATGTCATTGAAGCCAAAAGACCGGACATTGTAATTGTCAAAAAAAACAGGAGAGAAAGTGCACTCTTATTGATGTTGCTGTACCGACAGATAAAAGAAATGGTGAGAAGGAGAATGAGAATGTTGAAAAGTATCAAGACGTTAAAAGAGAAATTGCA
>OX421450.1:25140179-25142679 GCA_949126865.1 Montipora capitata | reverse complement strand
GCCGCGTCGAGCCACAGAACGCGCACGAAAAATGAAGCCTCGCTTTACATCTTTTGGTGAGTTAACCTAGGTTGAGACTCCATTCCAATCAAAAACCAGTACCCGGTCAGCGGTCAAGTTGAAAAAAAAGACAGTCTCGGTGAGCTCTAAGCTTGAGCCCGTGATATGGTCACGTGATACTGGTCAGCGGATACCTTGTTTTGACAGGTGTCAATTGATCAAAACATGGATGTCTGTTACATTGCTTGCAGTTCACTGTGTACAACAAACGAGACAAGAGGAGTCCATCCAGTTTGCTTTTTAGTTCATTGGTCATTTTAACATCTATCTATAGGGAATATGATTGCGATTGACTGACCCAGCTGTATTTAGCCATCCTTGCATAAGCAATGTCAAGCAGAAACTGTAACTTTGTATTTTTCTTTCTTTTTCAAAACCGATTTTGAACAGTGAGCCATTGTGTAATCTTCAGTAAGAAAAACCACCCAAAATGCATGTCATTTCCTGGTCCTCCATTGAACGTGAAGGTTCGCCCAGACATTCACAAAGGAAAGCCTTTTGTGCAAGTAACGTGGGAACCACCGAAAAAAGGTGAGTGAAGTGATAACATGCCAATGACAACAGTAATACGAAATAAGACGAGCTGTTTGACATGGGCAACGTATACTGAAACCAGATTTCACTAAACGGCAAATAACTGACATGATGAGGTTAACACGCTTGGAAGCTGCACTAGAGTGATCAAGCTTGGGTTTGTTGTCAACGGCGAACGGCAGGCCATAAGCTCACTTGTTTTTTCTTTTTAGTATCTGATTGACTTTCAGTTGCTTTGTGTAAACAGTAAACTTCAGGAGGAGGTTAGCCGTTTCCCGTACGTAAAGGCTAATTTCCTATTTTTCTAACCAATATTTATCAAACGCATTATTTTTAACAAAGAAGTATAGCCCTTTTAGGTACAGTTTGGGTCTTTTAATACTGGGGTGTGTGCTGGCGTCAACTCGGAGTAAATACGTTGTGGTTTACTTGATAAGTTTACACTGAATCATGCAAACAGGCAGTCATTGCACGTGGCAATGTGACCCCGGTGGTGGCAATTTGCCTTGCCTAAGTAAATGAATTTCCTCAAGTAAGCCAATCTTGAATGAAGACATTTTAACATAGTTTCCAAAGAAACTGTAGTACCTCGTCGGAGGGAGAGTAAAGCAGGAAATTTTGCTTGTTCCATTGTTCCCCAAAACCCCTGGGAGTGCCCTAAAATTGTATGGCTGACGTTTGAGGGTTAGCCCTTCGTCAGAGCAATAGCTCCGCCAAGTCCTACAACCTGAAACAAGCTACAATTCCTCAATTCACTCTGACGGAGAGCTAATTAAACACGTCAGCCATTCAAACCTTTTTACAGTAGTACACGTGATTCAACCTTATGAACTCTTTTGATAAAACGAAATTTTCGTGTAAGCTACTCATTTACATAAGTGGGGTGCGCTAGACTCATTTCTTCATTTATTCCCTCAGCAAAGATCTGATGTTCTTTTTTTGTCTTCATATAGGACGAGGGGATTTATGGGGATATCAAGTTTATATTGTTGGAAAAGAGTGGCATCCTGGTCATTCAAATTGCTTCCAGATAAATAAGGAGGTAATCACCATTTACTACATTTTTATTTATTTACTGGCCTTCATATCGAACGCGGACAAAAACGCACTTGTTAATCATATCCTCCTCATTTGTTGTCTCAGTGTGCCACATGTATTTATCACTCGGGTTATTTATTTCAAAGTAGCTCTAGCATCACTAGAGTAGGCCCTGACACTTCATCTGTAACGCAGACGCACCGCCAGATATTTAACACTCAACCTAAACCTTTGTCATCAGTCTCTCGGAATCCTTCTACACCCACAAGTCACCGTAAGGACCAGTCATTGAAGACCAGTTATCTTGCCTGACCAAACACGTCCCTCTGCATCCCCGATCCTTCAGGAACAGCGTAGAATGCCCTACTACCATAAAATCCATAATTAATGAGCGTTAACCATACCCTTTGTTTCTGCCTTAATTATAATACCGAATGTTTAGAGGAACAAATGCAAAGTATGTCAGAGAAACAGAAAGTCCAGCATGATTTCACAAACACGCAGAGCACAAACAGGAAAGTTAATTGGTTACATGTTCACCTCAGCTATACGTGCAGAATCTCTTGAATCAACCAAAAAAGCACTGAATATTGAAAGCACATCTCTAGAATTTTAGCAACGGAATACTGGACCATGTTTTAGCAATAGTGTTTTAATATTCGAATTTTTACAAATGGTATATGGGTTCATTAGCGCTTTTGCCTCAAGAAATTTGTCAATTTTTTTTGGAATAAAACTCACTTACTTTGGCGGCCAAAAGGCCTGAACTTGTCGAGATAACTAAGATTGACAAGTTCTTCTAACGTTTGAAGTCAATATTCCTATAGCACAATGCCGAAATAAATGTGAACAGCGAGAACGACGTCAA
>OX421450.1:25125179-25132679 GCA_949126865.1 Montipora capitata | reverse complement strand
CCTTGATTTGACAGGTGTCAATTTACCATAACATGGTAAACCCATTATCTAAGATGTGTGGTGTAAACTATGAATGCTGTCAATTTCCTCTCTTAGCAGATCAATTTTGCGGCAAAAAAAATCACCAAAATCATTGGCGAGAGTTTCTCTGTCATTATGAGGTGGCAGTGGACATTCTTGCTTCTTATTGCACAACGAGGTGACAACCTGAAACAGTTTACGGGAATCCCCAGCACATTGATTGATTTGTTCAGTGTAGTAAAGATGTTTACAGTCGTGCAGTAGCTTGGTGTACTTGTTGCATATTTCACGATGGGCATCTTTGTCAGATTTCCGTGGGCTTCGCAACATTTTCTTCTCTAACTTTCTTCGCTTTGCTTTCAAGTCTTTAAGCTCAGGGTTAAACCACGGAACCATAGGCCTTACAGTTACCGTTTTATGCAATAAAGGAGCATTCTGTCTAGAATATCTGTAAGTACCTTGTCGTAAGTCTTGGCCAGATTTAACAGGTCAGTTGGAGGATTGTGGTGTAGCTCAGAGTCAAGGATGTTGTTCTTGAAAGTCTCAATATCGATCGTCTTGTATTGACGAAAGCAGATTTCTTTTATAGAAAGTTCAACGCGAGGAAAAGCCATAGCAATTTCAATAAAGCAATGATTAGAGATGAAGAACGTTGTACGTGGAGTTTGTAGGAGCAAATCATAACATGATCGAGTCACAATAAGGTCTAAGATATGACCAGATGAATGCGTAGGGGTAGTAACATGTTGTATGAGACCAAAAGTTTCCAGTAAATCCGAGAATTATCAGCGTCAGAGTGAATATGGCTGTCGAGATGAAAATTGAAGTCACCAGAGATAAGCAAAACTTCAGGACACATAACAATATTTTCCAGATAGGCAGAAAATTCGTCAAAGAAGACATTAGCAGACACTGGGTTTGCCTCAGAGTAAGGTGGTCGGTAGATACCAATGATTTTCAGTGGTCTACTTAAGTTCATAATGTTCCATTCACAATATTCAAAGATCATTTTTCTCCAGAGTCAGTCAGTCAAGTCTGAGGATTATCTCTGTGCATTAATGTGTATGTATGTATGTATGTATGTGTAGTAATCTCTGTGCATTAATCCAATTCTCTTTCTTTTCGTAATTTTTCATCAACAACGCCGGGATTCTCATAAGCGGAGCCTAAATTTGGAGCGGTAGACGTAATTCTGGGACCCTGATAATTAATCTTAAACCCTTCGGAAAAACCTTTGAATAAACGGTAAGCGATGCGGGAGTTATAGCCTAATAAAACTCGGGAAAGAACGGCTACGTTAACCGGTGTGGGAAGCGCTGTGTGTAGGCATGGGTGGCTGCTTGGTTGTGGGATTTCGCCCCGCCTTGGGCTTTTGCTGCTCTTGACAACGGAAGATTGGTAGTTGTTGCCACACTTGAAGCATTGGTGTTTAAAGGCGCACCCGTTGGCAATGAGTCCCGTTATGGAACGTCCAGCAGAAACCCTTTGGGTAAGTTGATCTAGCCCAAGTGCTGCGATATCTGCTTTGGCCTCTCCGGTTTGACCCATTTAGCTTTTGTGGTTGGTAGTGTGCTCGAAGCCACAACTCGCTGTGAATATTATCCCAAGAAATTTGCTGCTCTTGTTTCAACTGACGAAAATCTTCGTCATAGAAACGCCAATTGGCGGACTGGGCGGCTAAATCACGCACTACAGACACATATATTTCATGAGTGCTGGAGAATCTTGGGGGAATCTTTGAGTAAAGATCGAAACGAAAATTTGGAAAGCGTTTGTCCACTGCTCTATAGTCTGGATAGTGGGCCGTTTATGGGTGGGCACCATCGAAAGAACCTGTTGCCCATTCTCATTACTTTGTAGTTGAAAAGTATAGTTATTGTCGTTATTAGCAAATGTGAAAAATCTATAAACTCATTTGCTCAGATCTTATTCCTAATACGCTCTGGTACCCTAGATGCCAGAGGAACCGCACTAGAGATAAAAGAGTTCTTACTGCTATCGACGGTGGGTTCAGACACTTGCAGTATCCCGCCGGTTAACGTCTGGATGTTGGAGCGAACCGCGGCTTGGACGCTGGGTTGAGATGCGGACTCTGGAGGCGGGTCTGGGACAAACTGTATGTGGGGTTGGTTTACTGGTTGGGGTAAAACCAGCCCAGTGTCACGAAGGCTCTTCTTCACCGCTTCTGCTATGGCATCGGCAATACCCTGTAGAGCGCCTTCAGGAACGCTTGCTCGTTGCTGGCTGGCAGTACCTCCTGCTGACGAGGTTGAGGCGATCTCTTGGCCAGTATTAGCGGGCGAAGCGTTGCTGGATGTTGTGTGTTCTCAGCCGTCTCGGCAGCGCCTACGTTTAGAAACCCGTGTAAGATATGCGTTGTTGACTGCTGGCCTCTTTCCTTTTGGCGGCATTCTGGGAGGGGGTAGGTCTGGATTGATAACAGATCTCACTCTATGCGCACAGAATGATGCACAGAAAAAAACAGATCCAACATAAGGCGTAAATATATATAGGACTACCGCAGGCGAAAAAAAACAGAAGAAAATTTTGAACTGTATAAACGGCATTAGGTGGGGCCGGCACAAGATGCCTAACAAACGTCATGAAGTATGGAACAAGATAGGTGTTTTCTTTCATAAAACACAACGGCAAAACATGATTGGCACAAAGGCAGCCTTTGGCCGCATTGATCATGCAAATGTGCCGTGACAATAAGCAAAGTTTCAGAACATTGTTCTGGGAATAACCGCAGAACGCTTGATAAAATACTTCTGACATTCCTCAATGACCAAAATGCTGATAGCATAAACACACCCAGAAACGGGTGGATAAGATAAAAATACCCCAACTAATGATTGAACCAAAACATTACGTATGCGCGTAACCATTTCATCCGGTCAATTAGCAGCCATGGACAGCTGTTTCGGCCTTGCTGGGCCTCATTAGCATGGCGGAGCTAACATACCAGTCTGTCCATGGCTGCAAATTGACCGGGTGAAGTGGTTGTGCGCATGCGTGATGTGGTGGCCATTCCGGGTTGGTGTTAGCGTGTGTCATCTTGCTTTTTATGTTGTTTACTTAAAACGTTGGTCGCTTAGTATTTAGGTAACATAGTTTTGAAATCCAAAGAATAAATAAGAAACAGGGACACTTTAAACTGATATGAAATTACGCTTACTTACTTTCTGTAAACAAGTTGTTGTTTTGCTGACGTTCCTTCCGCCTCTGAATTTCTCTTTCACGTTGCCTTTTCCTGTTTATTCTAGGCCTCTCTCGTTCCGCTTGGCAACGTTCTTCGCAAACTTTTGCCTCCGTGCTGTATCCCTAACTCGCTCACTTTGGCGATCCTCTTCGCCTGCTCTTTGCCTGTTCATTCTTGCTCTCTGCCGCTCTCTTTCCCTTTGCTCTTCACATAAAAATAAATTTTGTAAATAAACTAAGCATTTGATAAAAATAGACCTCATGTATAATTATTACGAGCTGTTTCTTATCGTTTTCATCCTCAAAAAACATTCTTTTTTTGTGAGAATTTACTCTGCTGTTACCTGTTGGCATGATAGCTATCGTCTCTAGTTTAAATCTTTAGAACCAACACAAATCGTTCAGCTAAACTGGCTTTGATTGAGCATAAAATTCGCTCAAAATACCGACTATGATCAATATGATTTCCCGCCAGTAAAACGCGGGTTGCCAAATGCAACGCTGCCACGCGTTTTCCCGAATTTCCCGAACACTCCCTTCCCCAGAGGCTTTCTTTCCTTCCCACCTCCACTCCAACACACTGTACGGGCGTACGCTGACGTGATAACCAAAATTTCTCTTCCCAAAAAAATTGTACCCGTGGTGCTCTGCTGGCGCGCTTCGCGCGCCTAAGCTCCGCCTTAAATAAATGAAAGGTGAAAGGATTTTGTAAATGTTCAATTTACCAGATTGCTCGGATCTTTTCTTGTATCTTGTACATGCTGTTAAAGCTGTACTTTAAAGTAGATTTAGATGTCTAGGACCAAGGCGTTCAACCACCTGTTTATGTAATCTTTTGTTCGTTGTTTTATATTTCAGCCTGGGATAAGTCAATTGTTCTATTTATAATTTTTAGGAGGGGTTAATTTATGATAACCGAAAACATCTTTCTCGTATTATTATTGAGTCCTGCCTTAATGTGCATTGGCTTTTCGTTGCGATTTCTTTGTTTGCTTCAGTTGGGCATAGTCAATTGTTAGGCTCATGTGTTTCCGTACTCCCAATGGAGTGGCTTCATAGTTCAGTTGGAAAAACCGGCATCACAGAGGTCATGGGTTCGATAACCTTCGATCAGGCGCTATTTTAGTTTCGCGTGGTACGTGGAGTTGGCGAAACGAAAAATAGAGCCTGACCAAATTCCTCTTCGAAATTCCTTCCGCCCACTTTTTTTGATTGATTGACATGTCCTTCATCGGCCAATCAAATTTACTTCCATTACACCAATACACGCGTGGACGGCAGATTCACGCTATTTTGTTTTGACCAGAGTTAATTACCGTGGGAGGAATATTATAAACGAATTCGAAAGTTACCGTTGGCTTTAATTTGAGAAAAACACATTTAAAGCATGGGGAATGTTTTCGACGACTATATTGCGGCAAAGGCCGGTGAATATGCAATCTTTTAAGCTTGACATCTTAATTTGTAATTGAGATAACCTAGCATTTTGTCGTTGGACGGTTTGGAAATACATTATTCCTTTAACGTGTTTGCCCATGAAGGTTTTCTTCAGTTGCAGTGTATTTCTAGAATTGCGCGCAGTAAAATCATGATAAGTTTGGCTGTTAATTTTTTGATGGAGTACGAACAGTAAGATGGACTCGCAAAGTTTCTTTTATTGTTGTACGATTGATCTCTCTGGAAACATGCCATTTTAGTTTCTGGAGTGCGAGTTTTAAGTTAAATCAACTGGAAATATTATGAATTGTGCAAACAAACCGTGTCATGTACAGTAAATAAATAAAGCCGTTTGATACACAGATATTCAAAACATGCATTCGTGTAACTTGCGATTTTATCAGCATCTCCTCCTGTTGATATATATGTCCCCTGTCTCATCCAGGAAACCAATATGCATCGGCTTTCATTGCCATTTGAAAGAACCAGCTATTTAGCTTTCAAAACATCAGGGAAGTTTGTGCCAAAGTACTTTCAACTCGATGGCCACAGAGCTCGACAACGGAATCGTTAATTTCACTCGTTCCAGAGATTCAAACCCGATTCTGGACAAGTTATGAGATGTTTAGGATGGCATACCTCCATTTATACAAATAAAATCAAGTTGCACCGTCCAAGGCATTGTAAGAACAAAAGGGAGCAAATTTTTTCGTACACTTATGGAGGATTAGTCTCGAGGACTTCGCGAGAGCTCCGCGCAATCACGATGGCATTTTCACTTCCGGCGTTTCAACAGCCAATCAGATCACGAGTTTGGTCGGCCAAAATTTGGCTGACGTCCGGAATTCTTGAGAGACTTTTGGTCAGGCCCAATTTTAGCGAGCGACGACATAAGAGAACATATGGGCGAAGCTAAAAATGGGCCTGATCGCAGGTTATGGGTTCGAAGCCCGTTGAAGCCACCTAACTTTTTCATGTGTCTGTAAGAGACAATAGGGATTTTAAGCAACGACGACGGCTGTACGGCAAGGGCAACGCCAAAAAGGAGGAACACGATTGGTTAAAACAAGGAAACACAATCGTACTGCACGTGCGACGCGCACCTCAGTGCATTTCTTTGCCGTACGCCACGAAACAACAAGGTGAAATCATCATATTTTAGGTTTTGACGACAACGTGAGTATACAACAATGAACAATTCATTTTATATCTTTATTTCTTTAAATGTTTGTACCCATCCAGTAGTAGGATAGTTCGCCCGTATTGTACAACGCGAACAAGACGGAATAACTAAATAACTTTGCCGTTGTCTTTGCTTTAACTTCCTAATTACTTACGTTGTCCAGATAAGTATGAGGATCACTTCCGAGTCCTTTCAACAAAAACCCGCAATTCAAATATTTACATTTATTTTGTTAATCGAGTTCTTCACGGGAACACATGAGCCCAACAATTTGATCTGCTCCCAACTGAGCGGCTTCATCGTGTGGTTGGTAGAGCTTGCCATCGTAGAGGTCATAGGTTGAAATCCGGTTGAAGCCACCCGATTTTTTTGGGTGACTATAAGAGAAAATTGGTTAAATTGTTCAGATAAGTGCAATGATCACCTCTCCATTTCACTGATCTAAAACCCGCACTTCAAATATATACATTTAGTATAAACAGTGGATACCGTTGAGGGTGCGCGGTGATTGGCTACTCAAACTCCGAATATCCTTTGTTATTAAATTCTCAACCTCGGATAATGCAATTCTCGTGCTCTGATTGGTTCACTCAATCTCGGTTATCAGCTCATATACCTTAGTTTGACCTTATATGGTAAATGATTGCGCTTAGCGTTGCTAAACTAAAAACGTTTACGCCAGAAAGCGAAATTTCTTTCGGTATAAAGCAAAAGAAAAACGTTTTTGTGGAAAGTTTGGATCACTTTCGAAGCTTAGAGATACGCGAAAAGGTAAGAAATGTTTTTGTGATGAGGCTGCGTCTGTCTGACCACGAGGTATTACACAACATCGTATCTTCATCAACTTTTTTCGATTTCGCTAGGATTTTCTCGCTTTTTTCGCTCGTATTTCGTACTTCCAAACTTTTGGAGTTTAAGGAATTTAATAAAACAATTATTCCATTCGCGCTTGTTGGATATGAGAGTGGTTATAGCCAATTCATATCCAACGCGCGCTCATGGAATAATTGTTAATTAGTATATACTCACTCAGTGATCTTGGTGTTTCAAGCAATATGATTGGTTCGCTATCTCGGAGTAATTGAGCATTATTCACTCCCTACGGAGTGAATAATGCTTGATCCAAACAAAACAAATGGCCGGCGTAAACTCGCCAGCATTTATGAATCGGAAATATTGAGAATACAAGATGATGCTTTGCTACAGAATACAAAGAGAGCCACAACATTTGGCCTGAAGGTCTTCAAAGGTAAGAGAAGAGTTCATACTTTTGCCAACCGGTGTTTGACTTCGTTTTTCCAGATAATTACTGCTGAAAATTGAACAATCTTCTCGCCAACAATTTGTTTCACTCAGAGTAATTCTATCTTGTAGGGCTGGTCGCCCAGCAAAACGAATTTGTTACTGAAATCGAGGAATTAAAAAAACGTTTAAGAAAGTTCCACACGGCTGCAAAGATAGAAGATGGGTCATTTTACAACAAACCAACGCTCACCTCAGTTAGAGCCGCCATTTCATGCGGATCCTTTGCCAACTGCACTTTCAATTCCATTTCAAATGAACCTCTAAAGCTTTGATTGAACGGTGAAAATGTTTAACAAGCAGACTTTCGATTTAGAGTACTGATTTAAATAGTGTTAAATGACCATTTTGCTGTT
>OX421450.1:25112679-25120179 GCA_949126865.1 Montipora capitata | reverse complement strand
AAATAACATTGCAATTAGCCCCTGAGTCCAGTTTAAAATTCACTTCAGTGCCAGCAATCTTCAATGAGGCGTGCCAATCATCTTGGTTAGGGCACTCGCCGTTCGACTCTAACGAAAATGTTAGGAAATCAGCATCGTTATCACTACCATCCGACTCTACCACGGCATGTTCAATTTTCCCGCCAGAATCTCGCATTCTTTTTCGGCAGACATTCGCGAAATGGTCTTTCTTCTGGCAGTAGCTGCATATTTTGCCAAAGGCAGGACAAGATCCCCACGGGTGAGAAGAACCACAAAATTTACATTTCTTCTTTTGCGATCCCGAACTAGATCCCGGCCGACGCGAAGAACTTTGCTTTTGTTTGTCACCATATCGAATTTCATTCACAGACGGATTTTCACTGTTTTGCTCTTTCGTGCCCATCATCTTAATCTGCTCTTTCGAAGCCTCAGAAGCTCTTGCCATAGAAATCACGTTCTCCAGTGTAATTTTATCTTCTCTCAACAGCCGTTCCTTCACCGTTTGATCTCGTATACTAAACACAAACTTGTCTCTCACCATATCATCGACTGCCGAGTACTCGCACGATTTCACCTTGCTTTTCAAACGCGTGACAAACTGGTCTACAGTCTCAGAGTCTTTCTGGGATAACTGCCAAAATTGATGTCTTTCGAAAACGACGTTCTTCCTAGGGTTGCAGTACCGCTCGAACTGCTCGAGGACTTTGTCCAGCTTCTTCTCATCGCCTTCGGAAAACTGGAATGTGTTGAAAACTTCAATGGCGTCCTCGCCAGCAAAGTTTAGTAATATAGCTATTTTGATCGAATCATCTTTCTTTTCGCTGCCCGAAGCTGTTAAGTATATCTGGTATTGCTGCTTAAATCTTCTCCAATTTTCTGACGTGTTTCCGTCGAAACTCAACGCACTAGGTTTGTGAAAGCTGTCCATGTTTTAAATCGCACTTCGGAACACCATGTCAAGATAAATTCCGAATGGCGTGCCCAACCGGTACGAAGTTCAAGTGAGCACGCGTGCTAAGTCACGCAAGGTTCTAACGTGACAACAGCTGCTTCAATAATTTTAATCCCCTTGCATTAGATTTAACTTTAAAGAAACCATAACTTCATATTTCCGTCATAATCGTTCAAAAACATTGAGCAAAAGCATACAAAGCTACATTTGAAAGGGGCATGATCCCATGTTGCAGTTTTCTGGATAAGACTTCACAGAAATAACTCCTGTTACCTTTCCATATGTAAAGAGGTCCCATGATTTATGAGTCAATTAGTCAATGAGTCAATGAGACTCACAGTCAATATAGCAATAATTTATTGATCAAGCCTAAGCCCTCGTTTTAGTGATTAGGCCTAAGCACTCTCTGAAATTTTAGCTTTCATTTTATGGGTTAGGGTAACTGCACTAACCCATTGACTCATATACTTAAGACTCAAATGTAAAAAAATATTTCAACATTTGGTGCAATGAATTTTTAGCAATTGCTGTAAATAATAGTAATCATTCCTACCATTTCAAAGGATGAATAAACTAAAGTTGAATGCAGTAAGTGTAAGAAGTAAAAAATGTGGCCCAATTTATTTAAGCTGTATTCAATTTCCATCCTTGCTTTAGTCCCTGGGTAGTGTTAAACACTGGTGGTGAAGTGAGCAAACTACCCCAAGGGGGATTCCCTTACGAAAATGACTGTTGTTCTTGTTGTTCCTTTTTGGAGAAAAATTTGTGGATTTGTACTGCTTATGATACTGAGACCAAACAGCTGGCAGAGTTGCTGCAGTACATTTAAGGCTATCAATCTGAAAAATGAATGGAACTGTAGACCAATTTGGTAAGCGAGCAAATAGCCAGTCATTTGTCAATTTAGAACTGGTTCCTCTAAGGGGTCATATTTCTTTAGCCTACATACACAAAACAAGTTTCTGTTACCTTTAAGGGTTGTTTTTTAAAAAAAAGACCCTCCTGAGCAAAATGCATCCGCATGTTGGGATTCTCATTGATTTAATGACTTTTATGATACTATGCAAATTTGTTCTACAATAATACTCAAACACCATAAAAGTATTTTTAACCTAACTTTGTTGCAAAGTTTACTCCTTGAGCCACCAGCTTCAACTTTGATACTTTGTTCCAAAAGCCAAAGCAGTTGTATAGCAATGGTGGAGGTGATGATTAATCACTTTGTTTTGGTTCAAATGAAGAAAAAGAAAGTCAAAGTAATGATCGCACTTTAATTAACGCTTTCACCCCTAAACCGGCCATACTTAGTATTTTACTCTGTCTAAAGCCAGAGTATTTTGCTCTGTCTAACACCAGACGATTTTACTCGTCAATGGGGAACCCCATGAAGTCAACAGTCTTACAGTACTTCTAAAAGTAAAGAAAATGAATTCTGTGGACTTAAACATTCCCAAAAAGAAATGGAGTATATTCCAAATATGGTTACATAAACTCTTCAAGATTTAAATTACCTGCTTCAGGAACTTCGAATGAATATTTTGAATATTTTTCCTGAACTCCTGCAAACTATGTTCACTTTTTAATGGTTTGCCCTTTAAAAGTAACATTCAGAAATAATGCAAATACAACTGAGGTTGTTTTGCATTATCTACAAGACAAGACAACAATATCCTTTATTCAAACACAATCAATATTATTAATTTAAAGCAATAATACATGCTTGTGGGGTCATGTGCTAACTATAATAAAGATACACTACAGGAAATAAAAGCTTAAAACTATGTGACAAACATGGGATATCTACACATAAGGGATAGGAAAAATAAATCAATTGCTATCCAAAGATCATATTGCAAATACACCAAATGGTAACGGTTGATTGACAAGTTCCTTCTTCAAAATGGTAGAGCATGTTTGAAGTCCAGCAGGACCAAGATGAGAAGTTATGATAAAAACTTTAAACATATTTTTTACCAAAGTTATTTTACTGCCATCAAATCCAATGAGACCTTATGCATTGGACACTGTTTCTAGCTGCAGCTCCAAATCACATAATATATCAATAAATTTTGCCATCTAAGAAAAAACCAAACATGTAGGGTGTAACCAAAAAAAGTCCAAGGCAATAAAGCTTCCTTTCAACCTTTTCAGGAACAACTATCCACTGTCAACCATACTTGACTTAAAACAGAATTTCCTTGATCCAACAACACATGACAGTCCCCTAAAACAAAATTACATCATTAATGCTTCCGGAAAACAATAGTCTAAAAAAAAAAAAGATTTCAAAAATAGTCACGAACTTGAATCTATAGATATCTATATACATCTGTACCTACAATCCTGTTCTTCCAAACATTACTTTAACTAACATGGATTGTGATTTTGATTTTAAACTCGAATTAATTGCAAATCCGACCATCACTTGGAAACTACTTGAACGCAAGGATAGTTGAGTTGTCACTGCTAAAAAGTATATAATAACTTAGACATTCACCAGAAAAGGGAATATAAATGACCTTAAAGCAGCATTTAAAATATTTGATACTAGCTTGGGTTACGTTCCCAATGACACAATCACATTCAAAATCAAATTCACATCTGATCGAATCATTGATCATTAATGTAGAGGTGCCGATCGTAAGGTGTTACGCAGAAAAAACATAACCTTCACGTTGGACAATATTGCCATTTCCTTGCCACCTGGTACAAGCCAATTCACACATGAACGGAAACCTTGGGAATCCTCCTTTCTTCACATTACAGTAACTTTTTGTACCCGGCGGCAACAAACTTTCCACATTAAAAATTGCGTAAAAAACTCACCTGTTTTGCAGCTCTTATCCCACGAAATAAAATTTTCCAGGAGCAAATTTTCCGAGGATGCTGGTTGGGTTGGACTTTCAAACGTTTTACACAACATATACGTGCTCTAAGAATACATTCCACTTGAAACTGGCGTTAAAACTAGCCTTGATCGCTCTAAAAAGAACGGAAACCAACAAGCTACCGATACTCAAACCGCAGCCATTTTTCTGTTCTTCTCCGGGAGTGCTTTTTTCACGAGAGCCAATGATAGTCCCGGAAACGCGTCACGTGCCATATCGCGCGACTCATGCGCAGACATTTTTCGCCAGTGAAGTTTTCCACGCATGAATTGAGATGTCAATTAAATCGACTTTGGATGGTTTTCTTCTGCAATTGTTGTTGAGATCACTTCGTGAGTATATATTAAAACAATTATTCTTTTCAATCTCGGTGAATAGTGGCAAAATATTTACCTCGCGGCTTCGCGGCTCGGTAAATATTCTACCACTAGTCACCTCGATTTCAAAGAATAATGATTGCAAGTTCGAATGAGGCCTAACACTACTGTGAAGTTTTTGTACCCAATTATTCCATCAGGGATCAACCCTAGTATTGGAATTGGGCCCACACAAGGACAGAGAAAAACTCTGACCAGGGTGGGATTTGAACCCCACGACGTTCGGATTAGATCACCGCTACTCTACCGACTGAGCTGCAAGGCCAGAACGGGAGCTGGCCGTGCTAACACTACTGTGAAGTTTTTGTACCCAATTATTCCATCAGGGATCAGGGATCAAAGAATAATGGTTAACTATTCACTTCCGAGCAACTCGCGCGGGATTTGCGCCCTGGAATATTGCAATCGTTGCAGTAATAAATGAATTAAAGTAATCTTTTTGTGCTATAACATCTCATTGTCTTAGTTTACACTAAAAACAACTATTCACCTCAGTGTGTTCCCTTTTCTGGCTGAGAATGCTATTGGCATCCAACTTGTTGAGACACTGATCCAGACCAGACGGGGAAACAAACCATTGACCACTGCTCTTCGTAGGGGTTTCCTTACAAGAACTGTGTAACACTTTCATTTCTGGTGCTTTAGTATCATTTGGTTGGACACGGTACAAAAATCATGTGGCATCTTTGCACATATGGTAAATTATGCTATATTGTTAGGTTTTGGAAAATTTTTGGAATTCTATTGCATGTGAATTTGTGTGACTCTTTGTTGTGGCTCATGAAACCATTTTACGTTTGATTATAGACTGGAATCCAGAACTGGATTTTTCGAGGCATACAATATGGAGCAACGTATCAGGTTTATGTGCAGAGTATGCCAGCGCTTCACGATGAAGAAGACAAAAATGAGGTTTCTCGTGAAATAACACTGTCAGGTGATCGCATTGGTTATTGTAATATGATATTTTCTAGGCTGAGTTTACAGAAATAGATTTTATTACACGGTGGCGAGAAGACATGAATTTTATATTCGATTGGGAAGAACAATATCTCAAGAGTGAGCGCAGCGAACAAGTGAGATATTGTTCTTAACACGAGAACATAAAATTTATATCTTCGAGCTAACGTGTAATTTTCTTTTTAATAAATATATGGACAATAAATATGCATTGTAGAGATTGAAAAACAGGCTTTCATACGAATACTGCACACTGGACGAAAAAAACGGATTTTCGCAAATGTATGGCAAATGCTACATGTGTTCACGTGTCCCTTTATTTGCTGAAAAGCAAAGATCACATTTGCCACAGTTTTTCTACCTAAGGCAATGCTCGGAAATGCCACATCTGTCTTAATAATATGATATTTTTCTTAATATTTGGAGGGGTACTAAACATGATGTTAAAACTAACATTTTGCAAGTACTTTCCCGGAATTACTAAATTTGAACTGTTATCGTTGCACCTTTTTACAAGGTGAGCAAAAGCGAGCAAATATTAGTTTCTCTATCTGTTTGCTTGGAATATCAAATGTGTTTAAACAAGAATTTTCGCAGAGATTTGCCCAGAATAGCAAATGTGTCCAAATGCGTAATCTTGCAAGGGTTTGCTCAGCATAGCAAATGTGTGCAAGGATGTATTTTTGTAAAAATTTGCTCGGGATATCAAATGTAACCAAGATACAATTTTTTGCATCATTGCTCTGCATGCCAAATTCAGTCAGATAACCAGGTTTTCATGCTTGTTAGAACTTGACTAGACTTGACCAGAAAATAGTAATAACCTAATGCCATACAACTAGCAGCAAATTATTACACCACTTGAGAAATAATTAACTTGCATAAAAGTAAAGTTTTAATTATGATAGATAATTATATTTAAATCCTAAATTAATTTTAATTATTTACATTGTTTAGTTTGGAGCAACGATAATATTATGTATATAACAGGCCTCTGTCAATTATTACATCTCTTTAAATTGTTGAAATTATTTTGCCTTTTTTCTTTGGAAATGTAACCTGCGGAAGTGCTTTCAGGTTGCCTCAAATACCATGGCTTTTGTTTTTGCCAGTACAACGATTTCTTTAGATGAATGCACATTTTGAATCCCAAAAGCATACAATATCCCTTACAGCAGTAGACTTGGCAATGTAAAAGCGAAAATGGAACTTAAGGCTGAGTTCGGGTACCAAACGTTTGATTGCAAAATAATAAAAACTTAGGCTGACCTTAGAAAAACATATAATTTGCCATAAAATACGTTTATGTGCACTGTATGCTCTCATAATCCCCGCTCACAGTAATTTACGTTCCACCTAAGAAAAATTCAGTATCTGAATTGAACCTGCTCGAAAGCTGAAATAGCAACCACGAGAATGGCTCAGCCATTTCACATTGATTCATATGCTACATTTTTTTTTTCATGTAATTGATTGATGTTATTCCGTTTGGTATCTGAACTGGGCCCAAGACTATTATCAAACAACTTACACCGATAATGCACCAACCATAAAAAAACTGTCGTGAAAAATTTCGTAACCATTGTTTGAAGGTAATTTCCTTTAGTACTGTACTTCTAAGCTCTCCAAACAATGCACCACCATAATAAACTGTGGTTAAAAATGTGTTAAATTAAGCATTGTTTCAAGGTAAGTTCCTATAGTAGTGTACTTCTAAGTTGTTCAAACCCATTTATCTACAGAAGCAGATGGAAAATACTTCATTAACTGCATGATTAGTCCTACTTCAAAAGTTTTATCGAACTGTATAAGGCGTACCTCCCACAAGTTTAGATGGTAAATACTACAAATTAATGTAGTATGACAAATTAACTGCATGGTTACAGTTACTTAACAAGTTACATCGAACTGTATAAGGCGTGCTACCCGCCATTTCAAATGGAAAGTACTACAAATTAGTATACTATAACAAATGAACTGCATGGTTAGTCCTACTTTACAAGCAACATCGTACTGTATAAGGCGTGCCTCCCGCCAGTTTAGATGGAAAATACTACAAATTAGTATATTTTGTATGCGAAATAGTTTTAGAAGCGAACAGTGGGGAAAAATGAAACACACACACGTTATCTCTCACAACTGTTTATTTTCATCCTCTTACATCATCTTACATCATGTGACCATAACCAACCAAAATACCACAGTATACTATATCAAATTAACTACATGGTTAGACCTACTTTACAAGTTACATCAGACTGTATAAGGCGTGCCTCCCATCAGTTTAGATGGAAAATACTAC
>OX421450.1:25095179-25100179 GCA_949126865.1 Montipora capitata | reverse complement strand
AATGATTTGTCTCTGTTATTCACTGGCTGTTTAGTTTGCCTCATTTTGCCCCGCGGTAGTCTCGGTATATTTTTTCGTCCCAGTACGCCCCGACCCCATCCTCCTCCTTGCCGTGACCAGAAGGGTAATCTTATTCACGCCCTATAACCTGTTTTAGGACGGGTTCCTGGTCCGGCTCGGCTGGCGGATTCTCTCCCTCCCTGTTTTGGGCTTCGCGTTCTCCCTTCCACGTTTTTAGCTTCGTTCTTTTCTTCCCCCCTTTTTAGGGCTGTGCATCTGCTTCGTTTACTGCGGCTCTTATGGAGGCTCAAGCGACCCCACGCTCTGTACGGTGGTGTGATTGAGGGGGGGGCGGGGGCAATCCTGTCAGCTGGGCCGGACCTTTGCCGTCTTTTGAAATGGTTTCGCAGGGTTTAGTCTCCGCCTCACCGGCCCTGTTACGTTTCCCTTCACCGCATAGTTTTGTGGCCGGTAACCTGCGTTCCTGCTCGCCCTTCTGGGAGGTCGTCTTAAAGGGTCACCCAAAGGCTTCGGAGATTCTGGGGTACATCCCACAGTACAGTTGTTTCGTCCTAAAAGCGACCTTCAGAGTTTCCCTCTGGCATTTCCCTTTTATATTTCTGGTGTTTCGCCTCCTTGCCTTTCTGTTAGGGTTTTTCTGAGAAGGACACTTATTAAAGTTTCTCGTTTTCCCCGGTTTGGTGATCCCTGTCTCTTCGTCAGTAAGTCGTTGGCTAAATTTTGCCTCCCATATCTTATTCCGCTAAGGCGGTGAGTTTCTGTTTAGGCAGTGAGGATTGTTTACTATTCTCATTGAGGAGAAATGCCACGAAATCAGCCGTGCGGAATTTTCTCCCCGCTTTTGGTGCCCTGGGTGAATTGATCATTAGCCTACTACTCCCCGGGGGCCCTAATTACCTATTTAAGATTCGTTTTCTGGTATTTTTCCCCTCTTTTGCCAAGTTACGTGCTCGGCGTCGTGGTCCAGGATATTTTTTCCCTCCCTCCTCCCCTTCTGCGACGTTCCGGCCACTTTCCTCACTGTCTTGCGACCTCCTGCCTAGGCTAAATTTTGCCTCCCATATCTTATTCCGCTAAGGCGGTGAGTGTCTGTTTTGGCAGTGAGGATTGTCTACTATCCGCAGTTCTTAAATGATCCATTTCGTATATCAATTCATCGTTCATTCATTCCTCACGGAAACATTGGAACCCACAAATGACAAACTTTCAACGTCAGTGGCTTCATAGCTCAGTTGGTTAGAGCATCGCACCGGTATCGCGAAGGTCGCGGGTTCAAACCCCGTTGATGTCCTGAAATTTTCAGGCTTTTTTACGCAATTGCAAAGAAACTGCGAGGGTCATAGCTTCACTTGATTTCATATCCGCAGTTCATATATGATCCATTTCATATATATGATTTCATCGACAACTTGATAACTACGAGATTCTGTTGGCTGCTGTTGTTTTGTCTGTCATTTCGATTCAATGTGACAAACTTTAGCTCACAGACATCTAGTGATGCTCATAGCTCTTAACTTACTTACAGATCTAAATATAGCTTTTAAGCTATATTTCAATATCTATTAAAGTTAAATGTGCCGGCAGATCAAGTTATTCGTTGTGTAACGCAGCATTCTAGCTTTTCGACCGTGCATAAGTTTGCGAAGAGAAGTGCTACAAACTGCCATCGTATGTAAACACATTACTCTGTTCGTAGTATTGCGAATTTTCAAACTTAAACATCTTTATGATCGTTACCGAGTTTATAAAGCCCAGCTTGAAGCGCGATTGCTATTCACAGAATGACGTGTCCCAGTTACTTGCAAAAACAACTCTTCGGTTCAATTCTCCGGCGCCGGGTTTGCCACTGAAATCTCCCGAATAAAGAAAACATATCGATGGAGTCACAAAGTTGATATTTCATCAATTACATGCAACTGTCGCATCGACCCCTGTGGCCAAGACACCGTCAAAACAGGAGGGTTCGAAATGATCCGAACAGATGTGACAGTGCTGGATATTTGGCAAGTTTTCCTTTCTAAATTCGGATGAGCCAATCTTTGAGAAGGATTTCGTTTTTAACAGCGAAAAGATGAAAACGTAACCCTTTTGGTGTCTGAGAATTCTATTGGAAGAGCCCACCATAACGCACTGAACCATTTTTCAAGTTTCCCGCTTTCAAGCAAGTGAGCGCAATGACGTCACGCTTAGCGCCCAAACCTGCTATAGTACAGCCAAAATGGCGGACTTCCATCGAGTGATCAATACGGGTCTTTCTGGCCTCATAAAGACGACAAAATGTAAGAAACCCCTCAAATACTCGAATATTTCCTTTAACTAAGTCAGGCACTACAAATTTGGCGAAGGAAAATAAAATCCATTTTTATCTTCAGTTCTCCTTTAAATAACAATGCATCTTTAGGACTGTTATGAATAAATTACAAACACAGAACTTGAACCTGTCTTTTATTTCTACTATGAGTCTCACTGAAAGTTACAGACGATTGTTTCGGGAACACAGTGCAAGATTATTGATAACGGGCGGCAACATGGCAAAAGGTGACTTAATTTACCGCTCAACTGGATTACGACATACTGTTTTGCAGGCTTATACAAGTTGTTGGCAACTACAGTTGTGACATGATTGAATATATGAAACGTTTAAATTTATTGACTGGCAGTCCTCAGTCCAACTGATGAAGTTACCAACTAAACCAACATAATTTGTGATATTCATCAACACAACATAAATTAATTGTACACACTTGCAAAAACTGCCATAATACTGGCAACAATGCAAAAAGCTAACGTGTTTAAGTCAGTCATTGTACGTGTTCAGATTAAAGGATTTCTTCGTCAGCTTACTCAGGTGCTGAATCCACGTCAATCGGTAGAACATTTTCTGGAACCCTTTTAGGACCAGACAGGGAGACAGTTGCTGCTAGGTTTTGCAACTGACAACATGAGGATGAAGCGGTAGCAGTTGCTGCAGGTCGAGGAGGAACTCGGGGGACTGGCATCTTGTGGCCAGCAATATGTCTGCCACCAGGTCCACTGGTTAACCATTTGTTTATAGACTCTCCAGGATCAAAGTCATCATCTGAAGGACCGCCACAGTTTATTTTCATCAAAGCTTGAAGAGAATCATTTGAAAGTCGATTACGCAAGGATGTTTTTATCCTCTTCATGGATTAAAATTGGCGTTAACACTCTGCTGTACTTGGACTCAGTGCGAGCATCAAGTCCACCAACACAAGAATGTTCTGAAATCGGGCTGGGCAAATCCCCATAAGCCTGCAGCAGTGGAGGTCCACGGAAATGTACAACACAGGTTTTCAGTGCCGCCCATTCTTGGGGGATTTTATTGCATTCTACTTCTGACAACTGCTCCTTAAAATGGTCAGCTATTCTTTGAACCTCATTCCCACCAAAAGTTGTCAACTGTTCTTGTTCGGAGCTTCGTTAAAGTTATCAAATCGCGAGTTGAGGTATGTGATTGCATTTTCCAGCAGTTTCTGCATGCTACTGTCTTCTTTGTATGATGGAGGGGGCGCACCAGTAAGTTGGACTTTCTGGTTACCAAATTCCTTAGAAGCAGTGAGATTCTGATAGAATTCTTTACTGTGCTTTACCATGTGCTGTTTCAAGCTGCTAAGCTTCATTGTGGTTTCGTGTATGCTATCTGGGACTTCAGGAATTGTAAGCTTTTCATGCTGGAAGATTTTGGAGGTTTCTGTGATAGCATCCAGCAAATCAAGTATAAAATGAAGGATCTTTACGAAACGTATAGTGATGATCTCCTTGTGAATACTGGATGCCTTTCCTTTAGTTGTAGCATCCTGTGATACTCTACCAGCAGCATCTGCTGTGTGCATAACAGTTGAAGCAAACTTCTTCTTGTTTGCCCACCTGACAGCTCTGACTATTTATATAACAATGATACGTAATTATGTACACGTGCTGCGCCAATGTACACGTGCTGCGCCAAGCACTTACAATCGAACTTACACTCGTAGGTTACCTTTCAGAGGTCTCTGTTTTACTACTCTTGAAACAACCCATCCTTTAATAATGCTAACCGTAACCCTAATTACGACTAAAGTCACTGTTTAGGCTTAAGGTTAGTCCCTCTGATAGTTTTAGGTTTTCCAGTATTGCTGTGAACTTTGACCTGCTTTTGCTTCATGCCCCGTGCGTGCGGCACACTCATAAGTTCACTGCGTGGAAGAGTGGACCTCGCTTACAGTCTGATTCGTGCATCTTTCATGTGAAACTTTAATGCACGAGTTCATTGCAATTAAAATCGTTTCATGTTTCCCTTTTTTTGAAGCAAACTTGTGTCTTCGTAATAATCAAGATGGCTACCTAAGTAAAAGCGTCAGCAAAGGGAAATTTGAACATTTGGAAATTGTCCCTGCTTTATAGTCTATCCCGAGCGGTGCATGGAGTGGTACAAAGAAAACAGTTTACTTTCTTCTTCCGTGTCCAAAACCTGTGTGGAAACGCAATCAGTTGACAAAGACAAAGTGCATCGGGAGATCGATTGATCTGTTTCGCTATGCTCAAGAAAAAAGTACAATGGATAACCTTCAATCCGCCAGAACACATAATTTTCTGAAAGTAAACTTTCCTTGAAAAAATAATAGCCCTAGCTACCTGTGGCCTGAAAGTTTACAATTGCCTACAAGACAAAGGCTAACATCATCTCACAGTTAACCATCGCCTAAACTTCGTCGACCCAGACAAACGAGCCCACAGCAGGGGATAGAAAAGACATGATGGGGAGTGAAACGAAATATGCCTCCTACGGGAACATTCATAGATCTCTACCAAAGTTATTTACTTGGGAGCATCATTGAGCATATTGCCGATCTGTACAAAGAGCGATAAATCGCAAAAGCCCACTACATGCACCGTTCGTGATCCTGAATACAGGAAAGGAAGAAAACATACACTTTGCAGTGTCTCGGCGAATTCGCAAGCAGACAGAAAGAACAATT
>OX421450.1:25075179-25090179 GCA_949126865.1 Montipora capitata | reverse complement strand
GGGAAAACATTTACCTGAAAGCCAACCGTTTTAAATTAGTGTTTTGTCTCTCGCTCTATTTCTGTCAGCTTTATGGTGTTCTTTATTGAAACTTTCTCTTCTTCTCCTTCCTTGGCTTCTAACGAGGCTTTCCTTGCTTAAATTTCTCAAATTTTGTCGCCTCTTCTCTCGTGCTCTCTTCTGCTCTTTAAGGAGGGTGGCTCTTAACTACTGAACCGTTGCTATGGACTCCTTCAAATAGCCATTTCTCCACTCCCTTTAACCCTAAAGTTATCCTTTTTTGCCCAGTGCGTTCTATTTAACATTTCTTTGTCTGGTTCGAATCACAACCATATTTGGTAAAGCATATGACCAAAACGGGAAATGTCTTAAAACTCAGCGAGTTAACTATGTTTTTCACAAATTTTTAAACCAACAGGATGAGAACACTCTAACACAAAAAAAAACTTTAAAAAAATCATTTCTCAAAAGGTCATAAGGCCTTCCTTTGATAAACTTTTCAAAATGTTACTCCCATTATTTGTCCAAAGCAAAATTCTATGATACAGTTTACAAAAATTGATGGAACGGTTCCCAGCCGGTGAAAATCTCGCCTCTTCCTTTCGTTTCCTGAGAGGTTTTCACTAAAAGGCACCGCAGAGGACTGGGACTAGTTGCGCGTGCGCCTATTGATTGAAGTGATGTCAGATTCTTATCGAAAAAGTTACTGCAAAGAACGATCCATGCAACTTTATTTAGGGCTCTTAAACTTAAAGGCCGGGACACAATAGGCGATAAGTCGCTGGGACACGTCGCGGGACAAGTCGACGCAACAAATCGCCTTGTGTGACACGGTTAATTACATGAACTTTTGTCGCCGCGATCAGTCGCACGAATTTATACCAGTTTGAATTCGTGCCACTTACCAATTAGCGAAAACAGCGTTGTCGCGTCGTGTGTACACTTCCGGCAACAAGTCGCTGCGACAAAATATAAATGAAAAAATGAGAGAGCGTCATATGGTCAGCCATATTGAATTAGAAAACTAGTTCACATTCCCCCTCATACGAGATCACTGCGTGTGCACCGAACGGGCGGCGTGTCGCAGCGCCTTGTTTTGCAGGTAGTATGTATGTATGTATGTAAATCTTTATTTAAACACGGAAAACCATCAGTTAAGCTTAAGTTAAAAACTAAAACTAATTACAACTGCTTTACATGATTGCCGTGTGGGAATCCGATATATCAGCTACCTTCTTGATATTTCGCTTAAAATGCTCAACGGATGCATCATTTTTTAAGTTTTTGGGCAAGTTATTCCATAGCATGGCCCCGCTGTAAGAGAAGCTTCGTTTCAAATAATTGGTGCTTGGTTTGGACAGGGTCAGCCTTCCCTCAGAGTTTCTTAAGTTGTAAGCAGAGTGACGCTGAGAGAAAAGATAATCCGGAGCAAGGTCATTCATGGTTTTATACATCATTAAGGCTTTTTGTTTCTTTCGGCGAAGAGATAGCCTCTCCCAGCTGAGGGTGGAAAGAAGGTGGTTTGAGCTCGCATCAAAGGGTGGTTTAGTAATAACTCTGGCTGCGCGATTCTGTAATTTTTGGAGCTTATCACTCAAGTAACCACTCAAACAGTCCCAGACGGGGCTGCAGTAATCAAAATGAGGCATAATTAAGGTGTTATAAATTAGAATTGCAGTTTCTTTGGATATAAACGGCCGCACACATTTTAGGGCGCCTATAGCTGAAGAGACTTTCTTGCAAATCTCTTCAACGTGTTTACCCCAAGAGAGGTGAGCATCTATGGTAAGCCCCAAGGATTTGGTATGAACGACTCTCTTGATAATTTGGTCATCAATTCTGATTACTACATCGTCACGTTGGGCAGATAGCCTTTGTCTTGATCCAATAATCATTAGCTCAGTTTTAGCAACATTTAGACTGAGCTTGTTAGCTTTCAGCCAACTGCTAAGGTTATTTCATTCAGGGGTTAGAGCTAGCTTAAGTTCTGTTAACGTTTTAGCAGACAACGTAAGGTTGGTGTCATCGGCAAACATTCTTGGTACGGCGGCCCCGCGGGGAGTTGGGAAGATCATTAATGTAAATTAAAAATAGCAAAGGACCCAATATGCTACCCTGCGGCACGCCGCAACTGAGGGTACGAGCAGATGATAGTTTGCCACTGACATTACATCTTTGGGTTCGGCCACTTAAGTACGACGAGAACCATTTTATGGCCGCCTGATCGACACCCAAATATGACATCTTACGGAAGATGATCTCATGATCAATGGTATCGAATGCCTTAGTAAGATCAATAAAGACAACGCCATTTAAAAGGCCATTGTCGATGTTTACTGACCAAGCATTTGTTGCCTCAAGCAAAGCCGTGAGCGTACTATGTAGAGATCGGAACCCTGATTGGCAACCCAGTAGCAATTTATTATCATCTAGATTATGGAAAAGTTGATTATAAACAATTCTTTCGAAAACTTTCGAAATTATAGGGATTACAGATTTTGGCCTGTAGTTGTTAGGGTCAGATTTAATGCCCTTTTTAAAAAGTGGAGTCACTTTGTCCGTTTTCCAATCGTTTAGATATATCCCAGTTAGAATAGACTTTGAGAATATTGAGGTAAGAGAGGGTGCGACGATATTAGCAGCCATTTTCAACAATTTACTCGGAATCATATCAAGACCGGTGGCTTTCTTTTCATCAATTTTCGACAAAATGTTAGAAACAATATCAACACTCGGAATTTGCAGAGAAAACGAATGGTCAGTGGGCTCTAAATAAGACTCGGGATTAGCGTCGACAACAGGAATATCTTGTGCTAATATTTGCGCAACATTAGTAAAGTGATCGTTAATAGCTTCCGCAATGTCCATAGGGTTACTTGCTATTTTATTATCTACCTTGATCTCCAAAATATTCGTTGACTTACCACTGTTACGTGAAGTTAGCTCGTTGATAACATTCCATGTTTTGCGTAAATTACCTTTGCTGGCTTCCAAGTTGTTAGAAACATAGAGTTTTTTTGCGAGTTTAATTGCGTTATTTGCCTGGTTTCTTGCACACCTAAATTGATCCCATGTAGCCGGGTTGTTGGAGGAGATTGCCTTCTTTTTAAGAAAATCTCGTTTTCGGATTTTGTTCAGTAACTCTCTAGTAATCCATGGAGATCGTTTTTTTTCGAATTCTTTTGGATTTAAGTGGTGCGTGTTTATCGACGCAACCAAGAAACATTTCTTTCCATATACGCCACATTTCATTGGGATCAGAATGCAAATCAACATTGGCCCAAGGTAGTTGATTGAGGTCACTTAAAAATTTTCCTCTGTTAAAGTGTTTAAATTGCCGTGTTTCAATCACGCGAGGGCCAGTACGGCTGAGTCTTACGTGACAAAAAAACAAGAGAATGATCACTTATGCCAAGGTGAATGACACCGGAATTTGTAACCTTCTCTGGGGAGTTCGTTATGCATAAATCAATTAATGTTTTTGAGTCCGGGGTGACACGTGTTGGTTCAGTGATTAACTGACTAAGACCATATATATCGAAAATGTTTATCAGATGGGAAGAATTAACTGCAATTGCTTCAGGCAACAAATTGCAGTTGATATCACCAAGTAAATATAATTCCTTATTTTCCGCGTCAATTTTTGCAATAACATTCTCAAATTCGCTAAATAAATTGGGTGGAGAACTTGGGGGTCGATACCAAGTACCGACCAGAAATGGTGTACTTCGTGGCTTACTGATTTCAACGAAAAGACACTCCAAAAGATCATTATTTAAATCATTGCGTATTCGATAGTTCAGATTAGTGCGAACGTATGTACATACTCCACCACCATTTCTTCCGTTAATTTTACGATCTTTTCTGACTATTTCAAAGCCAGCTATGTATACTTCGTTATCACGTACCGTAGAGTCTAATTTTGATTCGTTGATATGTAAAATATCAACTTTAGAAGAGGACATAAAAACTCTAAGTTCGTCAATATGAGACAACAGCCTATTAATGTTAAGGGACGCTATGGCTAAACCTCGACCAAAGATTGTGGGACAGATGGACTTACCACAGTTGGTATCCTTATGGACATCAGCCGAGTCGGATTCCCAGACGGCAATATCCTAATCTACACGTAAATGGTTAATGAAATTTTGAGCTAGGCGCATGGTGCCTTTCTTGTTTAAATGAAGACCACTTCGATTTAAGTGGCTAGTTCTTGAGATGTTAGAGTGGTCAACAAAACCCCAGTTCTTTTGCTGGCAGCATTCCTTAAGAACTTTGTTCACGTCAGGTACTTTACGTGCAAGAGCTTCGTCATCAGATCTATTGATGAGACCGGATATAGATATCATAGCTGAAGATTCAGAGCTGATTGCTTCGGCTAGATCAATCAGTTCTACTGCACATTCACGAGGAGTATAGGAGGATCGTAAACTATTGGTTCCCACATGGATAATTAACTCGTCCGGGTTTCTGCGTAGTAGTGGCTTGATATGATCCTTCATGTCTTGCGTTGCGCATCCCGGAAAAGTGGCTATCTTAACTTGTGAATTCTTCGACATTTTATGGCTTTGTAGGTATTTGAGAGTAGAATCACCCGCTATAATGACTTTCTTCTGACGGTTGGGCTGTGAATGATCAAATTGATCTGACGAATTGATTAAGTTAGTGTTTCGCATTCTAATCTCTGAGGACGACGGAGATGATCTGTGTCCTGTGACAGCGCTATTCCCATTTTGATTGCTTACATTTCTTTCGATTTGATCTTCAATTTGAACTTGAAGAGGCTCAAATCCGTTACGGGTTTGAATTATATTAGCGGGCATTGTTTTCTGGCTAGTTTTGCATTTGTACTTCTCGGGTGCGGCTTTGCCACGGACCAACGATCACTTGATTGTAGTTGATTGGTTTCAACTTCACTCTTTTCTCGCGTAATGATGGTTAGAGCTAACTTTAGAGAATCATTTTCTTGCTCTAATGACAGAACTCGGCTTTCAAGGAGCAAACATTTTTCTTCCAACTCATTAATTGCATTGTCTTTTTTGGATATGGTGGATAATAACTTTTCACACTTCTTTTTGTAGTCGAGGAGCTCGACACCTAAAGCATTTCCATCTTGTTTTTGAATATTTTTCATCGACAGAAGCTTTGTATTTTCTTGAACCTGTTTTTGAAGGATCAATAAATCGAGTTTCAATCCCTCAATTTGGTCGCTTTTCAGAACCATTTAGCAGACTCTCGCCATCAATCGACGTTTGAAAATTACTCTCGCCGCTGTCGGTCTCCTGCAATAGTGTAGATGGTTGAAAAGATTGTTCGGTGGAGCTCAGAGAATTGGCATCTTGCGTTTCAGCTATATTTCTCGGTTTCTTGTGAATTAATTCCATCAGCTTATCCTTTAAAGCCGGACCATCGCGGCCTTGAAAATTCAGAGTTTGTTTCTTGCTGTACCAATTGATGATAACATTGCCGTTTGAACATTTAAATTGCTTTGTATTCCCGCCAAGCGTTAGCCACTTTCCTTGCAATTTTAAAACACTTTCCACGAATTTCTTTAGAGATTCCAAGTCATTCATCCATACCAACTTTCCATCATTAAGATGAAGACACTCAAGCTCACAAGACTCTGGATTGAGCGAGGAGAACTCGGTTTCTAAAACATGAACAGCACCTGCATCAGAGCTACAAATTGAACGTCCGTCCGCCATGACTGCTGACCTGAGAGGAGCAACGTGTCGCAGAGACATGTCGCCTAGTGTGTCCCGCCCTTTAAAGCTTCCTTAGCAACCATTGTCTTTCTGTAGTTAAGTGCTTATCTCGTACCCAGATCTCACTCTGTCACTGGAAATTCCGTATGACCGTGGAAGATCTGGGTACGAGATTAGTTAAGTGCAACCCCCCTTAAGCCGCGGCTACACGAGCGATTCTTTGCTTGCCCCGGTGATGCGATTATTTCAATGTTTGTCGCGTCGCCAGCGCGCGATGAAAATAGCAAGTAGAGCAACCCTTTAACTGGCGCTGCGAGAGGTGAAGACATTGCAAGAAAAAGTCGCCATAGTTGAAATTCTCGCGACAAAATCGAGATAGGGGCCCGTGTAGCTACCCTGCAACTTTTTCCCAGCGCTTGCGACATATCACCGTGTCTCTTTTCGCTAACCTTGGGGACAAAATGTCTACTAAGACATAAATTTGCGTCTTCGTCACACGCAATAGGGAGCTTAAGCACGCGCGTTCTTGAGACTCGGACGGCAATCGGAAGTGAACTGTTTTCCCTTTTAACTTGTTTTTACACAACCACATTTACATTGTTAAGTATCCTTTCTCCATTAGAGATGATAAATATAAAAATCTGGGAGACACCACTGTCCTGGCACGCGAAATGATCGCTTCCGGTTGCCGCCCGGATCTCAAAAACGCGCGGGCTTAAGCTCCCTATTAGCTCGTGAAACGCAGCGGTATCCTGGACTGAAATTTCTATTGGAAGTTGATGATGAAATCCTCGTTGTTTCTCCTTGCCAGCTACGGACGGACCCACGGTGATCTTTTCTTTTCCTCTTGCCTCGTTTTCATTTTGTCGTCAAAGAAAGGAAAAGAAGAAAAATACCCGCTAAAATAGTGCCCACGTCCAATAGCTAGGCCGTCCGCCATGTTTGTTTATACTGCCATTCGTGTGGCCTTCAATTTGTCACCAATTGTCACAAGTGCAGCCACCCTCGCGCGCTGGCAACGCGACAAAATCTAAAAAAAACAACTCACCAGCGCGACCAAAAAATTGAGCGTATAGCCGCGGCCTTAATTTCTATCCCGTTGCTCTTCACCAGAAACACGTGGATTGCCAAATGCAACGCTGCCACGCAGTTTTCCACCAGGGAAAATTGCCCGAAGACTCACGTCCCCAGAGGTTGTTCTTCCTCCCCAACTCCCCCCCGACAGTCTGTACGCGCGGGCGGACGGGCGTACGCTGACGTCATGACCAAAATGGGTGGATAGGTTTCATGGATGGATAGATTTCATGCATAGATAGATTTCCCAAAAAAATCTTACCAATGGTGCTCCGCTGGCGTGTTTCGCGCGCCTGAGCTCAACTATTAGTTGCATGGCTTCGTTAGAAATTTACACCTCTGAATTCTTATTTTAATCGTAGTTTAATTTGCTTATCGATTCGCCAATGAGAGGGCTCTCACGCGCGTTTGTCAGTGAACAAGGAAATCAGGCACTTATTTGAAAATCGCGAGAAAACGTTGTCTTTTTCTCGAGAACATCATGACTCTCGGGAAAAGAAAAGTCACTGTTTCCCTCGGGACCATAAATTATGTGTGTATTGTTTTTATGTAAAGAACCCCCAAAACGTATTGCATTATGTGAATGGGAAAATAGTCTGTTGAAGAAAGGATACTTCAATAATGTAGGAAATTGAACTTGCTGTTAATTTTTTTGCACAAGGAATTAAAGGGTAAAAAAAATCTTTTCAGTGTCAAATAAGTCTGAAATGTAATTAACTCCAGCTCGATGCCAGAGGGGTAAACGCTATATTTTGCTAACAAAATAAAAACTATTGTTCCAGATGACCTGTTTTAACACCCGAGTCAAGCTGGTTTTCAGAACACGTCGCTACAACTTTCTGCCATTATGAAATGACATTTTCATAAACTATTGGGAGGTGTTCGTTAAGATTGAGTAGATCACGGTCATGGTTAAAGTGAAATAAGATTCCACCGGCATTAGCAATGAGACAGGTTGGAACATATTTCCATGGTGCATCATGATCTGAACATAGGCGGCTTACCCAGTTTAATTTTAACGCTTTGTCGAAGATGACGAAGTCTTTCATTTCTAAACTGCCTTTTCCTAGATTGAGTTAAGGTGGACTCTTTAATTTTCGCAGGTTTATGACTCCGCACGAAATCGAAAACCATTTTGTTCACTTCTTCAGCGAAATAGGAAGGTGTTTCCATACAGACACAAAATGACTTTTGAAAGGGCTACAGTTTTGACAACATTTATTCTTCCGTAGACTGAGATGTCTCTTTGTGACCAAAAGTTTAGAGTTTAGTATGCCAGTTTATTGAAGAAGTTTTTCTTCAAGATGTAAGAATTTGGATTTTGAAACATTTATATTCAACTCCGCACATCTTTCAAAAATGGAGAGCAGTACAAAAAAGATTGCTTACGGAATGAACATTGGCGAGGAAAGCTGTAGTGTCATCCGCATTTTGAGCTAATTTAACTTCCTTGTTCTCTGCTATTTTGATGCCTTCTATATCAATGGAATTTCTAATATTTTGAGCTAAGACTTCTATGGCAATGATATATAACATACCGGAGAGAGGGCAGCCTTGGCGTACTCCTCATTTAAGAACGAAGTGGTTCGATGCATAACCATTATTCAAAACACAACTCGTGATGTCGTTATAGAAAATACTAACCCAGCGCCTTAGCTGCCGACCGAAGTTTAAAGATTGTAGACAAGTTTGAAGAAAGTCCCATTCGACTGAGTCAAACTCTATTTCAAAATCATTGATTAATCTATTGTTTTCCACGATATTCCCAGATTCCCAGATTGGCTAGTAGAAATTATTTCTGGCAACATCCCTAACCGGCGTGAGACCGGTCTCCAATTTTTTTTAAAATAACTCCAAGCTCTTTTTTCTTTTTTGGAATTAGAAAGATCATCGCTTGTCTTTGAGGGATTGAAACGTACCGTAAATCTCCGGGGTCTGAGCCTGGGGTTTCAGAG
Organism: Montipora capitata; assembly: GCA_949126865.1. Classification (NCBI taxonomy): domain Eukaryota; kingdom Metazoa; phylum Cnidaria; class Anthozoa; order Scleractinia; family Acroporidae; genus Montipora; species Montipora capitata. Next base: position 25,081,445 of record OX421450.1, on the reverse strand, counting down.
GCCATTGATTTTAAAGCGTGATAGCATTCTTCCTTCGCAACTTGACCTTCACAGGTTGCCACCTCTTCTTATGATAACGTTTTGTTAATGTTCTCAAAGAAATTACCTCTTCTTGAAGAATCTTTTTCGGATGAGTTATCCTATTGTTTTCTCTATTTATTGTGAAAGTCAAACGCTTTCTTTTAAAATTCTCTTAGTATTTTTCGCGTCTTACTCATACCTTCGAGCTCTGCTACGCACGGTTATTCCTTGTGGTTTGACAGCTTCAAATGTAGAAAGTTTAGCTTTTAGTTTATTAATTTCTTTTTTGTCAATTTAGTTGTAGTTTATATGCAGTTTGTTTTGAATATCTATTAATTCTAATATACCATATTCGTATTCTCAGTGTTGGTTGGACTAAGCTTGCAATGGAGGCTAATGTGGAGGAATTTTTCAAATGCAAATACTTTTTAATGTATTCCCCGCATTAGCCTCCATTGCAAGCTACTGTAGTTCTAGTCCAATACTGAGAATCCGAGTATGATCTATTGAAGAGCTGTTTCTCCATCGCTTGTTTTATTTGCTCTGCGTTAAACTTTCGAGTATTTGATTGTGAAGGCGCGAATTTTCATTTGATCATTTCCCAAAACAAACCTTTATCGTTTAATTGGCGATGTTTTTTTCGAATTTAGCCGGGAATTAAAAAAGCTTAAGAATTCAACATAGTTGGAATTCAACAATAGCGAAGCCTGATCCGCGGACTGCCTTCGTCAAAGGTAACGTTTGGAAGTACAGCGGAGTGATCGGAATGCGTGTTTGGAAGTATACTGCAATCTCGAATCAGCTTACATAAACTTTGCGAAACAAAAGAGTAATCTGGCCGGCATTGGATTTTTTGGGAGGCATTGCTCCAAGTAAATCCGCCTTTTTAATGGTTCTTGAAACGCCACGAATCTACTAAATTGTTTGACTTGATATTAGAGTTTGAAGTTTAACAATAGACGCTTTGTTTGATCAAACCGTGTTTGCTAGTGTTTATCCGCTGGATAGCGATTTATCCGTCGGATAGCGTACAACTGAACAACTGGGGCCTGATGTTTCGTTCCATTAGGCGCGTAGAGGTTAACGAAAACTTCCTACCGTCAATAAATGGTGTCAGTTAAAACGAATCTTCCATACTGATAGGTGAAATAGTTTTTCTATTCTTCATCAATTCAAGATCATTACTCCTCTTCTATGTGAGGAACCATGACTGCAAGCAGTTTTGCCACCCCATTCTATTTCCCATCTCTTAATTGTCTGAGGTGTGGAATACGTTTCTTGAAGGAAACAATATCCGACTGTTGACGATGTAACCATCGAATAAACTGTCTCCTTTTCTCGAACCATTTAGCCCTGGGATATTTAAGGATAACAACTAAAGTACATCCAGAAAAATATCGAAAGCAGCGATGGCAACTAGCGTTTCAGTTAATTGAGTTCTGCGACCAGCACTACTTATGGTTTTAGTTCTTATGATATCACGCAATGGGAAACTACTTGAGAATAACGTAAAACAAAACACAAGAAGGTAAAGAACTAAAAACCAATCAAACAAAAACAACAATGCATTTGATAACCTTATCGTTCGTTCGGCATTTCACTGGTAGATGTGAAGCACAAACGCTGGCCACCAAAATATAGCGTCGGTACAACGGGAAACTTCTGTCACGGGGCCGCCATAAAGCGACCCATCCATAATAAGTTATTCCACTTACAAATATGCGACGCGCTTTTCTCGTTGAGCGTCTTTTAGCACAAGATATAACTTCTTCCTGATTTCTTCCACTTCTTTAGGAAAATTATCGGAAATTCCAAGGTTGCAAACTTCGTAAGATTTTTAATAGAGGACTTAATGAAGTCTTTGTCGTGCCCAAAGTGGAGAGCTTGGCCATAATAGGACGTGGCTGGGGAATCCTGCTATCAGAAGATATGTTTTATATGACGACGTAATGGCGCTGATCTGTGCACCCTGACGAAACGGATATTTTTTCATCTTCTCGTGGGATCTTTAAGTCGTTGTGTAAAAATCTTCTCAGCAATTCTTCCGTATCTTCGTTCCATTCTTGTTCGCGTTTTTGAATTCCATAAAATTTCAAATTACCCCATACGGCTATGACACTCTATCTTGATGTGACGACGGCTTGGAGAGTTCACTTTCGACGCGTTGAAGGAAAGACTTAGTTGGTTTTTGTTCTTCGACAACTTTTTCTACCAAAGCATTCATTTCTGATATCCCAGTGTGCCATGGTTCTGACGACTTTCATGTGTGCTCTTTTGTTCATATTCGAGGGATTTAACTCGGCTCTTGTAGGTTTGAAGTTCAGGTATTCAATTTAACAGAGCTTATTAAAGTGCACATGATTCTAAATTTCACCACCATTTTTTATTTTAAGATCCAAACTGTAGTGGTCAAAGAAGCATTTTTGTACAAAAACAATTAAATGTTCCCGAAAACATATCTAAAATGTGATGAACACTCGTGTATTTCAGGAAAATAATCTATACATTTAGCCAACACTAAAAGCGCAGCTCCCGTCTTTAACCTATGGAACGCCAAACGTGAAAAAAGTGTTGAAAAACAAAAAATATGTGCTGTACTGTGTTATTTATGGCTAAACAATTGCGTATATATAACTTATGGGGACGTAAATATATTGCTTGAAAAATTGACCATATATTTTTATCGCTTGAAATTGGCAGCTGAAATATATAGGTTGTAAGTATCGGTTTGTTGGCTTTTCCGGAAATCTTCGGAACGAGACCGACGAGTACAAGGCCGACGCGCGCGTTACACACTTGCTCTGCGTGGAAAACAACGCCATGTTGAAACATTCATGGTTTTTCAATATGGATGCGGCCTATATTAACGATTTCTTCGATAGGATCCCCCAGTATTATCTCACGGGCCCGTTGACATTTACACGATACTAACTTCGAAGTAATACAACGTATTCACAGAAGACTTAGCGATGGTCTTTATTTAATGAGCCATCTTGTTCGTCTTCCAGGATTCAAGTTCAATATGTAGCTCTAATAGTATACGAGATTGTTTTGGTATTGTATATCATTGTTGCGTCATGGTAAAAGTCTTAGGTAAATAGCCCCCTGAGAAGACATGTGGTTACTAGCAAAGTTCTAAACCTAGAAAATAGAAGGGAATCGAGAAACATTGGCTTCTAGGCTGACATGTTCATCATTTCCAAGTTCCCTCACAACTTCTTTTCACCACAAGTTTAAGCGTGCACTCTGAGCGTCTGACAGCCTTGTAATACAAAAGTTCACTGAAGTTAAGCCGGGGTAAGTATATCTGGATGTAAGTCCGGCGGATGTAAGTATGTCTGGATGTAAGTAAGTCCGGCGGGGTAAGTATATCTGGATGGGTAACCTGAAAAATATACCACTTCTTAACAGAAGCATAGGACCGAAAATTCTATTTTAACGCCCAAAAATGCGAACTATGCAAGGTACAGCTTTATGCAAAACAAATATTGCTGCAAAAGTAAATAAATATTGATACAAGTTTTTAGGAAGAGCAGAAGGACGTTTGCAGGACGGTCGATCGAGAATAAAATATTTTGCCATCATCAACAAAATTTACGACATGAGACAACATTAAAACATTTTGCGAGATTTTTGTTACGTTCAAATTTGTTATTGTACTTTTTGCTGCACAAGTAAAGCGCAAAATCGAAAGTGACATCGAATTCAGCGGGCGCCGTGATCAAGTTACCGCGGCGTGTTTAATCGCGAAACAGTGAAGCATCTGTGTCAAATGATGGCAAGATACCGGGTTTTTGTTTTTGTTAGTTTTCTTTTTCTTTCAAGTGTTATAAAGTTTGACAAGAAATGTGCGAAATCAACACAAATGTCACAATCGCCCAACTCTCTTGGGACTGGTGCCGAGCCGGTGTCATGGCTGGCACGCTCAATTTTGGGAGGCATAGAGTTCTTTATTTTTTGCTTATTATTAACTCAGTTGTTCCGCATAAGGAGAATTATTCTTCGTTTAAGAGAACCACGAGCCGTACCGACATCTCAAATGGCTTTGAACAAAGTCGCAGGGTTGATTTACTGGACTTTTTACGAGGCTGGGAAGGAATTCAAGTCAAGCTAACAAGAAGATTCTGGCGAACGAACAGAGCTGTTTGCAAAACGTCTAAGCGGGGCTCCACATGCCTTGCTATTCCTGGACACGACCCTCCTCTTGACATTACTATTTTCCACGATATCCCTAAGAATCCCGGTCCTACATTTCCTCAAGATTGGAACTTTTCTGCCATTCGTAACAACGGGCCGGGCTCCAATTTGCATATTAGCAGTGAAGGATGCGCTCCAATGATCACATACTCCCGTGAGCAGTTGTTACATTTACGATCTTCAAGCAATGCTCCTGTGTGTACCATGATTCAGGATTTGAGGGACTGTAACATCTTAAGAAAGGAAAGACCTAGAGCTGGGAGGCTGGTTCGTTTTAGGAAATTCAATAGGCATAAACGGCGAAATCTTCTAACTCTAACATCATCAACAGAGAATCCTACTGCTCTTGTAAACAATACTGTTTGTGAGCGTCCTGAAACTGCCAGCTCTTTTAAGAGGTGTCAAGGCGGTGTTAACTGAAAAAATTTAGCGTGTGTTAATAAAGGATCATCTTCTACGGTATTATTTCCAGTTCCTTTGAGCCTATTCCTTAACACCTGTAGTCTCGATAAGATCAAGAATAGAGTACGGGCATCTGTAGCTCTGGCGGCAGATTTTCGATCGTGGGATATCGATGTTGGCGTTATTTCAGAGACGCATCTTTGCAGACAGAAACCTGACAGTATTGTTGCTATTGAAGGGTATACAGTATATCGAAGAGATAGAGATTGGGCCGGAACTGATAAGCGAAAGAAAGGTGGAGTTGCAGTGTATGTGCGGGAAAACTTAAAGGTTTTGAATGTTAATCGCGAACGCTCCTTCGAGATGCTGAGTGTGGTATTACTACTTCCGTCAGGACATCATATGCTGATCACTGGATTGTACCATCCTCCAAGTTTTCACTATGATGAAGGCGATCTTATTGATACCATCATCGATCGTTGTGATACATTCTTAGACATGCATCCAAATGGGGTAGTACTCTGTGGAGGTGATCTGAACCGATTAGATATGGACTGTCTTTCCACTTCATCTGGCCTTGTGCCCATGGTGAATTTCGCCACTAGAGGGACTTCCATTTTGGATAACTGCCTCACAAACCACCCCGAGCTGTTCAACGACCCCTTACGCTTTCAAGCGCTGATAAAGACTGACCACTGGGGCGTGATACTTCCTCCGGGGAACAAAATTAAACCAATCCGATCTAAATGCTGTTTTAGGGATTTTAGAGAGCATCACAAGATAAAATTTACTTCAGAGTTAGAAGATTTTGTTTGGACACCTGTGATCAATGCTCCGGATGTTGAAATAGCAACTAGCATATTAAATAAGGAACTGCACAATCTTATGGATAAGTGTTTCCCTGTGAGGAGAGTTGTGATGTCTTCCCGTGACCCTCCGTGGATTACTCCACTAGTTAAATATTTGTTAAGGAAGAAGAAAAGAGCTGCTGATAAGGGCTACGTTCGCAAAGTGGAGGACTTGTCATCGAAGGTCTACAAGTTGATTGGTGAAAATCGAAAAAAACTGGGGTAGGAATGGAGCACAGAGGAGTTTGCACTGGTGGAGTAGAGTGGATAAAATCACCTTAAGGAAAGAGAAACCTCAGCCATATTTAGAAAAGGAATTTCTTGCTGGTCTCAATGATTATTTTGGGGATTTGTGCAATGATGAGAACTACGTTAAACCAGTGCCTCTCAGGGTAAACCCCGAGACACACCCACCCCCAGAGCTCCAGGAATTTGATGTGATGGTGGCGTTATCCAAGATTAAAAAAACCGCTACTGGCCCTGATGGGTTGCCGTTTTGGGTTTGGAGGGACAATTGTACGAGTCTCGCTCCTGTGGTGACTGCTTTGTGGAACAAGTCTCTGTCCTCTTACACATGGCCGACAGCTTGGAAAGAAGCTAACATCAATCCCCTCCCAAAGGTAGACACTCCTGTTCAATATTCGGATTTTCGGGGAATTAACGTGACTCCAGTTATAGCACGCTGTTTTGAAAGAACTGTATACCATCATTACAGTAACAAAGTTTTTGAAGAAAATCTGACTGTCACACAATATGCGTATAGGGAGGGCTGCAGCTGTACAGACGCCTTGATTCAAA
>OX421450.1:25070179-25072679 GCA_949126865.1 Montipora capitata | reverse complement strand
GTGTACAAGTAAATACAAATAGCCAGACAACTGAGATCCCAGATCCACTTGACGGATTCCTTCTCTGTCTTTGTTGAACCCATACTGAGTTACCAGAGAATTTTCCATTTGGTTTCAGTGTTTTACATAACAGCACACTTAGTAGAATATTAGAAATACAGCTCACTTTGATTTCGGCTTGACGGGTGAAAGATTGTTGTCGAAGTCCATTACTCGTCTCTATTAAGATTTCAGATATTTATTTTTTCACCGCCTGGCTTGTTTATCCAATTTACGTTCCATTCTTGAGCTCCATAAGGGTATATTTTGTTTAAAGATGCACTAAAAGGCCATTCGCGTTACAACGACTTTCGACGCAATTGCAGGTTAATTAAATGTTCTCCTGTGTGCACCAGAGAAATCTACGCCCCTCAAACCTAACAAAATACGCACACAAGACTCTATGCGCAAAGACACCACTTAGCAGAGGAGTGGCAGGCAAGACGTTTCATGACACGGAAAAAAAAAGGGAAAACTAACAAACAAACGCATTTTCTAACTGGATTGCCTATGGCAACCCAGTAAAAATACGGAGAAATGAAACGCAGATTCCGACTGGGTTTGGCAACCGAGTAATAATTAGTACACAGACGTTTGGTAGCGTGGAAGTTTGGCAGTGAAGAAATTTGGCAGTGTGGAAGTGACCCTAATCCTAATTCATACTAACGCCTTAAAATAGTACGATACAACACTCTTAAATTCTTGTGCTATTTCTCTCCAACTGTAGTGCCTCTGTTGTAGTGCTTCCATTTGGCGACCAGTGAGAACAAACCTCGGCCTTCCATGACTGCGCAGTGTTTCCAGCTGATACCCAAACGTAGCTTGACAATCATCCCATGTCTCATTCGCGGGAATTTCCCTTGAGTATGCTTCGTAGAATGATCGCACCGCTATCATAAGAGAATAGAAATCGTCTTGTCTATCCGCATCGATCACAATAAATCATTGTACCACACGCCCGACGAACAAGATGGCTCATTAAATAAAGACCATCGCCAAGTCTTCTGTGAATACGTTGTATTACTTCGAAGTTAGTATCGTGTAAACGTCAACGGGCCCGTGAGATAATACTGGGGGATCCTATCGAAGAAATCGTTAATATAGGCCGCATCCATATTGAAAAACCATGAATGTTTCATAATGGCGTTGTTTTCCACGCAGAGCAAGTGTGTAACGCGCGCGTCGGCCTTGTGCTCGTCAGCCTCGTTCCGAAGATTTCCGGAAAAGCCAACAAATCGATACTTACAACCTAAATATTTCAGCTGCCAATTTCAAGCGATAAAAATATATGGTCAATATATTTACCTCCTCATAAGTCATGTATACGGAATTATTTAGCCATAAATAGCACAGTACGGCTTATATTTAATGGTAAAACCTATACATTCAATGATACAACTTATTTTTTTGTTTTTTAACACTTTTGTCCCGTTTGGCGTTCCATACTAACCCCATGCATAAAGCAAATTATACACTCTTTTATATAAAAACGTCTAATTTTGGAGCTGAGGCTGAACGTTCCTGTATAATTTGGCGTCGAAATCTTTCGGACGTGTCTAGGAATCCTATCAAAGTGCTTGCCTTGATGGTGCTGAAGTTTAATATTTTGAAACGATTAAGGCCCGTGCAAACGCTCGAAACATTGTTGGCCAACAAGACGCAACATTGTTGGGCGCAACACCATGTTGTGTGTTGTTGCGACTTGTTGGAAGTTGTTGGATGAAGTTTGAAACTGGTCAAACTTCAGAGAGAGCCAGCAAGTGCCAACATTTCTATTGTTTTGCGGTCATCAAAGCGTGGTCCAACAATGTTGCGTTCGTTTGCACAGCACATCCAACAATGTTGCGCCGGCGCACGCGCACTACATGCCACGTATCCACACAAATACATGCGAACAAGAAATCAACATGGCGTCGGAGATGGAAAACGTCCCAGCGTCCTTTGTATTCTCATCTAAAGACCCAACATGTTGCGACTTGTTGCGAGGGTTTGCACACATCGACTAACATCGTGCAACAAGAGACAACGTTGTTGGGCCCAACACTGTTGCGTGTTTTTGCGAGCGTTTGCACGGGCCTTTATAACTAAGAACTGCTCATTAACTGAGATATGTGTCATGCAATAAGAAAAACCATCGGTATGTTATACTAAATATGCCCTTACGTATTTGGATTAATTTACATTTTTTCCCCTTTATTTCATGCATTCATTTAAAAATTTAAAGCAAAATAAAAACGTTCTTAATCAACTCAGTCTCAGCCTGAGGAATGTTCTTAATACGTTTTTATGATTTTGGTTAATCTCAGCCTCAACGTTCTCATAAATAAAGGTTCTTATAAAAAAATGGCCTGGGAGGGATCTCAACTAGGGTGGGCACCTGATTCCTCAAGCCTAAGACGACGTAGAAGAATCTCAATCAAACTTCGACTTCTACGTCATCGGCTTGAGGGATAATGCGAGA
>OX421450.1:25060179-25065179 GCA_949126865.1 Montipora capitata | reverse complement strand
ATTCGCGCCTTTTTCAACAACTTATCCCTTGTTTTCATAGAATGAAGAATCTCCTTTGTCATCCAGATGGGCTGATTGAGTCTTTTGACACGTTTAGATTTGAGTGCAATGTGTTGGTCTAGAACATCATTAAGCATTGTTTCTATTGAACTCAGAACATCATTTATATCATCGAAAACAAACGCGGCGTCCCATGGGGTGCATTGTAGGTCTTGTAATAATTCGTCTGTATTCAAATTCTTTAAGTCACGATATTCGATGATACTCTGAATTTGATCTTTCTGCTTTCTTGAGTATTTTCGTCTAATAAATACCGGAAGATGGTCCGAAAGACCAATGTTTGGCACAGAAATATTAGCAATGAAACTCGGATGCGTTGTATAGATATGATCAAGACATGTAGAGCTCACAGGACGTGTAACTTCATTTACGAGTTGATTCAAATTTAAGCTTCTAAAGGCTTTCGCTAATCGATGTGTTTTATATGCAGGGTCGAAGAAGTTCATGTTAAAGTCCCCAAAAACATGTAATTCTTGGTTCCTTAAATACGCTGCTTCGATGTTTAACTCTAGTCTGGCATCTGTCTCCGCAGTTGATGAAGACGGGCGGTAGACAGCCCCTATGAGTATCGGACGATTTGATTTATATGGATGGATTTGTAACCAAATAGTTTCGAGGTCATTTTCATCCAGGCTTGTAATTCTTTCAACTTTAAGTCTGTCGGCGATATAAGCGAGAATTCCGCCGCCTTTCTTCAATCCCTGTCGATCTTTCCTGAAAAATGTGTAGCCAGGTATTTGTAAAACACAATCAGGTTTGTTTGGCTTGAGGAAGGTTTCGAGGAGAAAAAGCACATCAATTTCATGATGATTTGCAATGAGTAATAACCGTATTTGCTCCAGCTTAGTGTCCGTTAAATTATTTACATTCCACTGACCTAATTTGAGACCATTTCCTGGCAAAGATATCCGAGGGCACAGTTCGCTTTTCTTGTTCTTCTTGTCCTTTTTGTCCTTCTTGTCGTTTGAGGTAGTTGGGCCGGGATTTGGGTTAACATCCCAAGCCTTGAAAATTTCTAGCTCCAAAATAAGAGGATTGAAAGTTGACACACCATTTGTAGTATATTTCATCACTGAATGAAGAAATTTTCGTTTGAGCTTCTTCGGTGGGGATGCTGAGATTGTCTTCAGTCCCAAAATGGAGGCGTTCATTTGGCGTTGTTGTTGATATTTTGATGATAAGTAAGTGTAGTCGCTTTCAAAGGAACTATGGTCACTGTCGTAATAGCTACTTGCTATCAGTAACATTAGGACTTCAAGAATAAGTAGTAGCAAGCGAAGATTGAGTCCGTTCACGGAGTAAGACGCCATGTTCTCTCGGCAACATGCAACATGAACAGAAGTTCCGTTAAAACGGACGTCCTCTACCTCAGCGTGGACCGTAAACTTGATTTCCTCAGCGTGGACCGTAAACTTGATTTCCACTCTCAAAACTACCTCCCGAACGTATTTTTTGCGTAGAATAAGCTTTTAGAATGATGTTCTTGTCTTCTGTGGTGATACTTGAAGATTCGGAAACATTTTGTGAGCAAATAGTTATAACGCGTCACACACGCAACTTGATCGCCCAAACTTGCCCAATTTTTGCATAAATCCACTTGGCCTTTTGACATGCCATTGGAAAAAAATCGTAAAATATTCGCGGACTGGTCGATTTCTCTGAAATTTGAAAGGATGATTGCTAACGAATAGAGAAAGATTTTTCACGATAACTAAAAATTTCCTGAATTAAGCATGAGAATTCGACGAAAAGATAAATTCGACTAAATTTGTTGCGTGGGTTGCTATTTTTCGTGTTTTGATTGTTATGCAAATTTTCACAGAGAATGTTAGATTATGAAAAAGATATCTAGAGATAGATCATTAAAAAATCTTTATTTTGAGCGGTTATTTGCACATGAAAAATGCAACGCTTAGCGAGAAATAGAATTTTATGTGAATAGTTTGGAAAAAAAAAAATTCGCGGGAATCAGCATGTCATTGAAAATGAGTTTTGATCATAGTAGCACTTTAAGGAGTAGGCAGCAGATCCAGAGGTAGGGAGTTCAAGATCAAGTTCTGGTGAGTATACAGAAAGGTCTTGAGAAATAGAAAATGTCTGTGAGTATACGTAGTGTTGTGTAGAGGGAGTGGACATAAGGGAGGGTTGAATGTGTAAAAGAAGGGTGGAAGGGTAGAGGTATTGGAAGGGGTAGGTGAGTAGAAGGGAGGAAAAGATGTGGAGTTCTGTTTTAGACCCCCTAAAAAACCCAAGCAAGCCCCTGTGTTTTTTTAACTACATTCCCCCCCCCCCCCCCCCCACAGCCCCAGAAAAAGATCCCTTTTTTAGACAGTTGATTAAAAAAAACTGTTTAAGAAATCTAAAATGGTTTGAAAAATAAAAATGAACCGGTTTTAAAAAAATTCAAACCAAGAACAAAATTAAACCACAACATAGCCATTAAAGGTACTCCTGCCTGAGAAGCTGCTGAGGATGAAACACTTTGTTTACTATGTGCACTAAATCTAGTGGTGTCAATGCCAGCACCTAAGAGTACTAGCACTGACAGCATGATAAGGCTTCTGATATGTGAACAACAAATGAGTTTCTTGCTTTTTTACTGATATTGTTCTCTTAAGATAATGTGACAATGACTCAACATCACAGATCTTAGGGTTCTCAGGGAAAGAGCAAATTTCCATGACTGGGGACTTGACAGACGGCCTACTTTGTTTTAACATGTCAATCTTGAATTTAAACTTGTCCTTTTCCTGCGTCATGTAACTTGTGCACTGACTGAACCCTCTGTGCTGATACTAGGGCAACTAGAGTGGCAGTTTTCATTGACAGTTCCTTAAGCGAGAGATCTGTATTGTCTTTCCATTGTCGAAAATAGTCCATCACAACTATAACATCCCAAAAGGTGACTTTAAAATTGTCACTATACAGTAGGATTGTGGCTTTCTCGGAGAAGGACAGACTAGCATCCATACCACGGGAGCAAGAAGCATTACCCTGAAGAGCCTTGCTCGAACTTGATCATCTCTGCTGTTTCTGTCGATGACGTTTTTTGTTTTGGCAACAAGACTTGCTAGTGTTCAAAAAGGAGCATAAGGAGCTGCTGGCTGCAGCATATCCATACTGGAAACTCATGAGGTTTCATCATGATGTATAGCTAACGGTGGTCCACGAAGACACTTACAAATCGTATACACCTGTGAGACCTTAGATGAAATTCAAGTTATTATTTCAGCTATTTTATTACCAGCTTGTAGTGCATCCGTGTTGATTATTGAATTATTTATGGATCGACTACAACCTACTTTAGCACTTTCACAATTTTGTATCTCATCATATGGTTATTAATTAGCGCAATTAAGTATGCAGTATACTACCCACAGACAACGAACTATCCGTAAAACGTATGCTGCTTGATCATTTGCTGTCTTCCTAAATTGCAGCCCACACATGATAAAATGCAATTGCTTTTGCTAGGAGCAAAGGTGGCACAGTTGGTTAGTGCGCGGCCCTGGTGCAAGAGATCCCGAGTTCGATCCCCGGATCTCACATCCTTGTTTCGACTTCTTTCCTTTCAGTGTAGCCTAAGTAGCTTTAAATACCCTTAAAACGGAGCACTGATGGAAAGAGGGTGGTAAAATGAGTGCACGGTCGGCTTCAATGGAGAGTACTCTCTAGAGAGTAAAGGAACTTCCGACGTTAAATAAGGCGTACCTTTACCTTTACCTTTGCAGTTTGTAGTTAATATGCTTTGTCTCTTGTAGGCGCCCTTATCAATATCACAGCAGAATATATTGATGACAAAATTAAGTTGGCGTGGACACTTCCGTTACAAAAGACGTGCAGAGAAATCAATATCTTCAGATTAAGATGGACCAATCTCCAACTACCTAGGCGTTGTCATGAACAGAAGCTCATTAAGGTGATACATAGTTTTATAATTAACTAGACGCTCGATGAGCGTACACTGGGTTGCCTGTGGTACGTTCTACTCAAAAACAGAAGAAACTGAGTTGGGTGGTATTGAACTGCAGCGCTCCAGTCAATTTTTTCAAGTCGGGGGTCATTAAGACCATTTAAGGGGTCACCCAGAAGTGGTGCCAGCAGAGGCCCTTTGGCTCACACGTTGATACGACGAAACAGATCTTTTTCTGAGGTTAAAAACTTCGCTACCAGCCTATTTATCATTAATATTTTGTCAGAAAGAAAAAAACCCTGTCATTTTTAGAAAAAATAGGCACGCATCGTGTTCGTCTGGTAGTGCAGTAACACAGCACTTTATTCCATATAGGCCACTTTGGAAAATACCATAACAATCTTTGTCTGTCCCCCCAAATTTTGCATAAGCATTGTTTCCAGTTTCTCTTGGGACTTACAATGGTCCCAAGAGAAAACAAAAACAATGTTCATGCAAAATTTGGGGGGACAGACAAAGAGTATTATTTTCCAAAGTGGCCTGGTGTCAACTGAGCTGAATTTTGTCTTCCAGGATATTCAAGTTCAATATGTAGCTCTAATAGTACACGATGGGAGGCGAGGTGGCCTCATGGTTGGAGTGCTCGACTCCGGATCGAGTGTTCCGGGTTCAGGTCCTGACTGGGGACATTGTGTTGTGTTCTTGGGCAAGACACTCTACTCTCACGGTACCTCTCTCCACCCAGGTGTATAAATGGGTACCGGCGAATTGCTGGGGGTAACCCTGTGATGGACTAACATCCCATCCAGGGGGGAGTAGTGAATACTCCTGGTCACTTCATGCTAATGAAAGCGGAGACAAGTGCTGGCTTGATTGGGCCTTCTAGCTCGTAAGCAGAGACTACTTTACTTTTAATAGTACATGATATTGTTTTGCTATTGTATATAATTGTTGTGTCATGGTAAAAGTCTTAGGTAAATAGCCCCCTGGGAAGACATGTGGTTACTCGCAAAGTACTAAACCCAGA
>OX421450.1:25047679-25052679 GCA_949126865.1 Montipora capitata | reverse complement strand
CAGTAATCAGCCTTTTGATAGAGCCAAGTGCCCTGGTAGAGGCAAGACTTGTCACAAGTGTGGTAAAGAAGGCTATTTCGCTGTGAAGTGTCGAAGTAAGTAAAAACATTCCCAACCCAACAGCTAAGAAAGTGCACTACACAAGTGGTACCCATAGGTTTCTTGAAGTTGGCAATGAATCAGATGACCCAGTTTTCACTGCAGAGCGTTTTGAATTTTTTACTAACAGCTCAGGCAGGTCCACATTAAGGCCCCCCTTACTTTTCACACGGGGTAAAGTCCCTTAGTTATAATCCAGCAATATGCAGTGCAATGTCCAAAAGAGACCTGTTAAACATTTTGCAGAGTGGTGAAGTACATTTGGACCCTGCGGGTGGACAAACAAAGTTGTATGATGGACGGGTGGTAGAATTACTGGGATCTTACACCTTTACTGCTAGTCTCAACAATGGTCCTAAATTCAAGATACCATTTGGTATCTTAGAAAGTGCGCCCTGACCTATCATTGATGGGAGTACCGTGTGTTAAGCAAGGTTGGATCTCTCTTGGAACAAGCCAGTCTATTTAAGTATTCATGCACTCAGCAGTGAGCAGTATCAACCCTTGTCCTTTGGTGATCTTTTAAAGTAAAGTCAATTTATTTAACGTCGTTAGTTCCTTCAGTTACGAAACTGGTATTAAAGGAAGCCGGCGGTGCGCCTTTTACCCCCCTTCCTGTCGGTGCTCCGTTTCACGGATATTTAAAGCTATAGCTACACGGATCAGAGGAAAGTCGAAACAGACGTTTAAGTCGCCGAGGATCGAACTGGGAACCCCTTTCTCCGAAAGCCGCGCAATAGCCAACTGAACTACGACTGCAAATTTTGGTTTTTGAGGAGAGAGGAAAACCAGATTACCTGGGGAAAAACCTCTCGGAGCAGAGTAGAGAACCAACAACCTCAACCCACATATGGCGTAGAATCCGGGAATGGATCCCGGGCCACATTGGTGGAAGGCTAGTGCTCTCACCACCGTGCCAGCCGTGGTCCCTATCTCCCCATCCTTTCAAAGATTATGACGATGTGTTCTGTGGTTTTGGGCTGCCTCCCAGGTGAATACCATATCGAAGTTGGTCCAAGTGTCAAGCCTGCTCAGAACGTTCTTCGAAGAGTTCCAGTTCCACTAGGAACGAAACTCCAAGAGAAAACCGATGAAATGGAAAAGCAGGAGAATGTGATTCGGCTTCGATTTGAAGTAATCTCCCATCTGTGATCACATATCTGTTTTGGGAAACTAGTCTCTTGGTGACGAGCGAAAGTACAGCTGAAAAATTAGAGTCCTGGGCAGTATTTGAATCTACGACTTCACAATACCGGCCGGATGCTCTACCCACGAGTGTTTAAATTTTCAAATACAGCTATATAAGTTAATGGAGGTCGTCGATTTTTCAGGTGTCCTTTCGCACATCGCCAATAGCCTACACTGGTTTCCCATGTTTCCCGCGGACACATAACACCTTAAACATCCATAGCTACGGATCTGTTCTCTTCGTCGAGTACATATAGATTACTTCATGTTTGGTAAGTGTGTACGATTTTTATCCACGAGTTGAGAAGGATCGCGTAAACGAACGAGTGAGCGAAGCGAACGAGTGAGTTTAACAATCCTTCGCAACGAGTGAGTAATAATAATCGTACAAACAAGCCAACCATGAAGTAATTTGTTTATTATATAAGTACAGAGATCATAAAGTTAACGCGGTAGGTGTTAATCGAGAGGCTGATCAAACCAGCGATGGTGAACAAAAGTCCTAAACAAATGGCAAAATATTTTTGAAATAAAAAAACTATTTACCTTCCAAACCTCGCTCGAGCACTTTAAAAACTTTTAAAGATCTTCTGAAGTATTTTGTGGAGAAAACTAAGCAATAAAAGATCAAAAACTTTGAAAATCATAAACCAGTCGGCCGCCATGTTTACAAATTTCACTCCTGCTGTCAATGCACAGGCCTCTCGCGCCAAAGTTCAACATAATATTAGCCAATCAAAAGGCTGATACGACAATTTCAGCCATTTCGACCTTTCAGCCATTTAGATGCTGTTTAGTTTAGTTTAGTTTATTGAGATTTGTCACTACAAAATACATACATTATCATAACAGTAGTATGACGTGACCGGAGAGACGAACAGGGCGGAGCCCCAATTGCAACGTATACCCTATCAATTGAATGGTCAAATGAATCCTTAATGTAGATAAGGATAGTTCAACAATACCACTGCGTAATGGAACAAGCGGCAAAAAAGCGATTAAGACAAATTGAAGCTTCGCTCATTTAATTTCGCAGCTTTGTTTGTCACTTAGCGTCCTTGGTTGCCGTGACTTGTAAGATATCTATAATATCTCTGGGGTACGGCCTGCTATATCAAGCAATCACTACGCGCATACTATCTGAGAGATATAAGAAAGTGCTGTATGTACTCTTGAAGAGCAGTCGATGTTATTTTTGTTCTTAAGAATTGTTACCCTGTAGCAGCGTTTATGGAAATGATCTGTTTCTATCAGCGTTTTAATGGTAAATAAAGCATGCAAGCATAAACCCCTTTAATTCCCTGAATTAATTTATTTTAGCATCTCGCAAATTCAGAGGAAGCTGTACATTAATTTTTCATGTTCTCACGGTAACAATCATTTTAATTTGTATTCGACGTATTAGCATATCTTTGACTTGTGGAAAGTCTAGTTCCTAATGTTTCGGGTGAAAAAAATCGCCCCCTAAAATATTCGGACGCTATTTAAAACGTCTACAACATTCACCAAAATTTGTTACAGGATAGGAGTATATTTTAAAACAACGTTTCCTGAAAATTTCGCCGAAAAAAGGGCTACTACGTAAGCTCCAGTTTTCGATGTAACCTGTCACGATTTACAAGACTTTTGGTCAAGACTAAATAGCCACCTATAAACTTCTATAGCCATGACGTTCCCCCAACAGAGAAATATTTCGTGGAAAAGCTCCAAACTCACTAAATGAGCTTTTAGAGCGCTGTATGTAACGTTGTAAGCAAATTTAGGTAAAATTCAAGCGATTCCATCTTTAGGTGCGCCAGAATGTACATTTCAAAGTACTAATCACGGCTTCAGAGACTGTTTAATTCTACCTTCAAACTTTACTGAAAGTGCTTTTGAATCGGGGCATGAATTTGTCATATTTTCAAGAGGGAAAATACAAAGTAGAGTAAGGGCATCGTGGACCCGTCTGATGTAACTGAATTTATCAGCACGGCTGGATTTAGTCCTTATCTCGTGTATCTGAACGAATGAACAAACAATTAGATCCAAATAAAACGTTTGTATAACGTTTTGCATAATTTTGTTTTGACCGACGACAGTCTTGGCTCACTTGCGCACCCCCTCCCTCTCCCCAAAACAAAAAACAAAAAAAAGGGTAACATTCTGTTCGCGTGGTACCCGTTGGGCTCTTGAATGTCCCCTCTTAAGTACTTGAAGGATCAATTCAATATTGTCTCAAAGTAAGTGTTGACAAAATTGTTTTTTAGGGCAAATTTAATTACACCATCCACTTGCAAAAGGAGTGTTCCAGATTTAACTACTCAATCAAGGTATGTAAGAGAACCCACACTGTGTCATTTTTTGGGTTTTCGATATTCAAAACAAACCTTCGACGAGTAAGTTAGCTAAGAACCTATTTTATTGGCCATAAAGAGGTATGTAATGCACGTACCGATCATTTATCGAACGGTCCCTCCAAGATTTTTAAAGTAATCGTCTCTAACATCAAAAAGACAATTAGCAATATACATGTAAAAGTGTCAAAACAAGTTCAAAAGCTTAACTCTTCACTTCCAATTGTCGCTCGTGACTGCTTAATTAAGCTCCCGAATTTACCGAGTTTTGGGAATGATTTCCGTACAGGCCCCGACTTCATCATGCATGCAGAATAAATTAATTATGCATTCGCACTAGGGAATCGAATATATACAAGGCTAATTTATACTTACAGGATGAATAAAAACTGATCTCATTTTCTGTCCCCATCGCTCCCTCTCCCTTTCTCTCCTCCCTTTATTTTATTTATATAGTTATTTATTACAATTTATGGCATACAAAAACAGAGGCCAAGGGATGAAATGCAAAAGAGTCAAGGACCCCATATTAAAACAAATCACCAATGGTACCATAATGAAAATAATAATACGAATTAAATTATGTTAATAATAAATATTAAATGTTATAACAATAAGAACACTAAAAGAATGTACTTACTAATCCATCAAAAAGACTTTTTAGCTAAGGTTTTAAAATAATTCACACTTGTTACCTCACGGAGGGAAGGTGGAAGGGAGTTCCATGTTCCCACAGCTCTATAAAAATAACTATATTTATTTTTTTCTCAGTGCGCGAACGGGCGGAGTTCTGCGAATCCTGTGATGTGATTTGCTCTGGGTGCGGGATGAACTTTTCTATCTTGCCCGCCAACCCGGGCGGAATCCTAGCCCTGGTTGGGTGAGCAGTTCTCAGTCTTTAAGATAAATTTAGCTGCCCGTTCTTGAACTTTCTCCAACTTTTCAAAGCTCTTTTTTGGTGTAAGGGGACCATATAAGAGAGCAGTATTCTAAATTGGACACGTACAAGAGTTGAGTAGAGAGTTCTCACGTTCTTGCGATCATCAAAATCTCTGCAAGTTCTTTTAATAAGTCGCAACATCCTGTTTGCTTTGGCCACTACCTCGTGTATGTGCAAATTCCATCGCAAGTGCTGATCAGTGGTTATTCCTAAATCTTGGAATTCATTGACCTCCTCCAGAACTGAGTTGTTTGAAAAGAAATTTGAAGCAAAAGGTTCTTTCTTCTTCGTAATTCTCATTATTTTACATTTCTTTACAATAAAATCCATAAAATTGCGTGAGCTCTAGTGATAAAGGTTATCCAAATCCCCCTGAAACAATTTTTGATCTGAAGCAGAGTCAATGATCCTTGCACCATTTACAGTCATCTGTTTAG
>OX421450.1:25032679-25042679 GCA_949126865.1 Montipora capitata | reverse complement strand
TTCTTAACATCAAAAACGACTTTTTTAATTTTTCTACACGCCTAATAGACTAGAAAGGAGGATTTGTATTCATTATCCTGTAATTTTAAGACCACTATAATAGCAGACGCACTATACTGAAAACTGGATACTATTTAAACCATTCAGGATACAATATATCGACTTTCATAATTTATAATATGTATTATCATATTGAATATTATTTTTTGGACAACAGCAACTATTATTTTAATTATTTAAAAGCGCATGATTTAAATGAACTGAAAACAAACAGTGGTAGCTTGTGAATATAAATAATTGTTTTCAGTTGAGTTACGGTACATGATTTTTACCAGTAAGCTGTAGCTGATACTTCATGAAATTGTGTTTAGTCGTGTTCTGAGAAATTAGCTGCCTGGAAATACACACCAGTGTAACACTTACTAACACATTCAAAAGGGGGTTAATAAAAAAATCTCATCAAGTCTTAGACAGTGTCATCAAAATCAGAATCATAATCAGAGTCACCATCTGAGCTTTCAGGCTGGGGTAGGTTCATTGCCTTCAAAGCTGCATTCACCTCTTCCTCTAGGATGTCAATTTGATGATCTTCAATGTCTTCATCCTCTGATGTGTTTAGCTGCAGGATAGGTGTGGAGGGAGGATCGAAATCAGCTTGCACTGAAGCATCAGAAAATGTGACTCTCCCAGCTTCTTTTCGTTTGGCGATTTTTCTTCTTGGCTTGATTCTTATCCACTCTTTGACAGTGGCTTGAATTAGTTGGTCAGATTCCTTCACTGCAGGTCCATTCAATGTGATGTGTAGCAAAGCACCAAGCATGTCATTCTTTAATCTACTTCTCATTCGTGTCTTAATCCTCTTTACTGCTGACGCCCCTCTCTCCGGCCAAGCGTTGCTCACTGGAAGAGAAAGACACAGCTCTGCCAGATACAACAAACCAGGTACAAAGTGCTGATATGTGGCACGCATGGACAACATCTTTTCAAGAGTCCATTCTGTAGGGGACCTTGTAACCAGGGCTTTCTTTGGTTGGGGATTCAAAACATCGGAAGGTATTTGCTCTTTCATTTGCAGAAGATTGTACTTGAATTTCTGTCATTCGCACAACAGTTCTTCTTTCATTTCTGCTTTGCTGTGGTGACCATTATAGAAATAATCTGCCAATGTTTTGATGTCATTACCACCATAATCCTTGAAGGCCGGGTCTGATCTTGCAGGAACGGCTGTGGGGTCAAATATTTCAAAGGCTGTTAGAACAGGAAGACTGTTTTCAAAGCGACTATCAATGTTCTCTTTCAGTGCTGTTACATACTTCTGAGTGAGAGATGTCAAACTCTGCTCATGGAATTCAGCAAGTATCGGAAGGTCACATTTTGAAAGCCTCCCCCCTTCACTGAGATCTTTCTTCAAATCCTGCAGGGGCTTGTTTGTTGAGGCTATGGTCTTTAAGGTGTCCACAGTGTACTTGATAGCTGGGGTGATAGCTGCAAAGGAAACATTGCCTTCTTGAAAAGCTCTGCTTAGGTGAGCAAGTGCTGGTAGCACTGCATGCAACAAATAAACTGTCGATAGGAACTTGATGTTTGCAATCTGATTTAACAGACCTGTTGCCAAGGAATCACCGTCCTCCTTCATGATGCGCAGAGTTTGACATAATGCCTCAAAATCGTCAAACACCCCATCAATCGCCTTCTCCATCGACAGCCATCTTGTTCGGCATGCCTTTTTGAAGCTCTTTGCCACTTTTTTTCTTCCCTTTGCAGGCAATTTTATTTCTTTTATAGCCATAACTGCTTTACCATAAGCAGCAGTCCTTTTTGCAGAATTATCAAAAAAGGACCCTAACTGGATGAGAATTTTTTCCACAGTGCAAATGTAGGAGACATCATTGTTTGCATCACCACATGCAAGTGCCAGGCGATGACAAATACAGTGAACATTAAGAAGCAGTGGAGACTCTTGGCGAAGTTGCGATGACACACCATTTCTTTTACCGGTCATCACACTGCATCCATCTGTTGCTAAACCAGAGAGCCTTTTTACATCTAAGCCACACTCCTGCAGCTGCTTCATAACAGTGTTCTTGATGGTAGTTGCATTCGCAGAACTTGAATCTTTTAACAAGTCGTCAATGGCAATGAACTGAGTGGTTGCTTGGTTTAAATTAACATCAACAAATTTGATAAATGTTACAAGCTGCTCTATGTTCGTGATGTCACACACTTCATCAGTGAGAAGACCAAATGTGTTGGCTTGTTTCATCTTCTCCACAACACCTGCTTTGACCATCTGGCCAAGAAGAAGAAACATTTCCCTCACAGCACCACCAGATCGATGTTGAAAAAACTTCATGTCAACTTGTCCAAGTCTTTCTATAAGGTCAAGCAAGCTGATGAACTTCTTGTTTGGTATTTCTTCTTTGGCCAACCAGTAAAGTGTCATAAAGGCATTGTGATAAACATCCTCCCTTGATTGCTCTCTTTGCTCAACTTGTTTGTGGAATGAAGAGCTTCTTCTTGTCAATTCCGCTTCAACGGAAGACTTATGTTGCTGTGAGTTGCCATGCTCTATAATGGCAGTGCGTTTGAACCTGACAGAAGGATCAGTGTTGAATTTTTTTGATTTGTTTTGCAAATTCACTGCATTGTGCTTTTTGCAAAGCATGCAAAACATGCCAGCACCTTCTTCATAGAGAAGCCAGAAGTAGCCTGTCTTCTGACAGAAGGCAACATTTGGGTCAAAGACCCACTGATGTTGGAACCGATCTTTGCTTCCACCAGTTTTTAGGCGATTCATTTCTTGTTTACTGAGATTAAGACAGCTTTTCTTTGTACAAGTGTAGTGACTGTGAACAAGCGAGATATCTTTGAATGCTGCCTCTATAAAAATCTCACAGTCCTTTGGAGCAATTGGTGTAACGGGAGACATGTTCGCGGACAGAAGACTGATTTGACTGGAGTTAACAGACTCAGCTATTTCAACTGCAGCAGGTTCACTAGTCAGGCATGTGGGCTTATTTGCAAGTGATGTTGTTGAATCACTTTGACTTTGACTTGAAGTAGTACCTTTGTCAAAAAAATTGAAACGTTATACTTTCTTAATAAACGGCAAATACATGTAGTATCTGTGATAGCTTAGCAGTCCAATTAAATTGTGTTGTTGTTGTTGTTGTTGTTATGTTTTTGTTATTTTCCCCAGCTGAGCATCAAAAAAAGTTTACAAGTTCATCTTGTCTTTATAAATCTATGAGCTTGTGTTTTTTTTTGTCTAGAATGTACGTGACTAAAAACGTATTTTAGTAGCACTCCAAATCGTCGAAATTGGACGTTTGTGGTCCGGGCAAACACGGCAGAATTTACAGTAAATATGGGAAACGTCGGCAGTTTGATGCTTGATAATTTGAGGAAGGTTGACATTTTGCAATTTCTATGAAATACAAAGGGGAGATGCATAGCAAAAGATGTTGATGATCAAATTTGTAGGGTACAGCTTAGACGAGAAGCGAGAAATCGTACTTTTCGTTTTTTATACAAATGCTTCTAAATTTTCCGTGAACTGCGGATCGGTTTCACAGATAAATATATGAAAAGTAAAACTTAATTTGCGGCCTTTTCAGTGAGACCAAACTTCTCAAATTTACTAAGTTAACTTTTTTAGCTAGTATCTTTAGTTTGTAATTCATGGAAATTTCAGAGTGTCGACCTTTCTTAACGAGCATCAAACTCCCGACTTTTCCCATACATTACTGTAAGTTTTGGCGTGCAAGACGGCGTCCGAAATCGTGAAAATTAGGTCTATCGCACACACTGGATCACGCACCTTATAACATCCACACTTTTAACTACAGTTTTATAACGATCCACAAAAATTGCCTATTGTTGAGCGGACCTTGACAGAACTGAAATGATGTGATCACAGCTTAACCGAAAAAGAACGGACAGAACGAATATTTCATACGAAATTTATTCAGTTCTTAGGATTTGTGTTGACTCGCAGTCTTTCAAGTCTATATAAACAGAAAATCAAATACATTTTATGCTCACTCACCTGCATCTGGAAGCGGCCGTGCTTTCTTCGAAAAATATGCCAATATACTGAGATTTCCATCGCCCGCGGCGCGCTTTCTCTCAGCCATTGTTTTTTTTTAAAGCACGTGGACAACCGGAAGAGAAAACAGCGTGTAATCGAGGCATATTTGCCACCAGTCCTTCTCGCCTCTGTAATGAACATGGCGGACGGGACTGCGAATGCCAAAGTGTCGATCGGCGTTGATATACATTGAAAAGACCTTACTTAAAATCATCCACAGCAAAAAATGAGACCTAATATCAAAGTAAGGAACTTTCATTTACGAGTGCCTTTGTTTTTATAACTTCAATGCAATGTTAAAAGCCTTCAAATGAAAAAGTAAACTTTGAGAGTTCGAATGGCTAAAGTCAGCAAAAGTAGGCGGCGCTGATATCGAAAGTAGCCGCCGGAGTTCGCCGGTTGCCGGCTTCTAATGAAAACCCTGAGATCTTACGCTATCGATGCACTAACAACAACGAAGGAAGGAATGAATGAAAGTTTATTTGCAACACAATTAATAGCTGCAAGGATTATAGCACACCAACATAATTTGGGACAAGGCCAGTTAAGAATGAATGTTAAAAAGTGGCTTAGAAATAACAAATTTAAGAATCTTAAGAATGTGGATTGGACAGAGGGCTTCAAAAATCAACAGTTGATTTAGTGGGATCGGCTATTCATCGACTTACGAGTTGAGTTGAACTTGAGTTGAGTTAAGATAGAATTACAGTTTTTGGCGTTTTTCGCAATTAAAAGTAATAAATATCCAGTACAAGTCAGTTCGAAAACTGTTTTCTCCGCTTTGAAAGATATATTCGCATAAAATTTTGCAAAATGACATGGCTTTCCAATGATCGAAAAATCTTATCATCATTACACCTTTCACGGCATCATTCTCGTTCCTGCTGTTAAGTCTTTCGACGTCAAAGCGATGTCTTCGTAGAAGTATAAATGGGCTTTATTGTTAAGCCAGTTAAAGCCGGCCTGGCGGCTAAACGATGGACCGTATTTGTCGTCTGGCATCATGGTCGATCATCACAAGAACGCCGCAAACGAAAGAGGAAAACATCTGACGAAGTGAGCCCGCATTACGCTTTTTGCTTTTTGCTAAGAACTAGTGCATCGACACGATTGTCACGTTTGCTACTCACCGACGTTTTGTAATGTTGGCAGTCAGACGAGCCGAGCATTCAAACGTGGGAAAATTTTGAATCAGCCACACCTGCCGGGAAACCATTTCGTTGCAAAGTTGAGAAAGACAAGATGTTGAAAGTAATGCTTGATTGTTTCGCCTGGCCTTAATGGCATTATACTTTTCTTTTAAGTGCTGTGATTCGCATTGTTTTTCGAAATCTATACTGGCCCCTTTTTAAAATATGAGTTGTTACTTATCAGTAAAACACTATGAAATGAAGTTTGTTTCGTTCACCTTCGGTTTTCCGTTTCTACATGGTAGGACTTGGAATCTTTGCGCAGTTCGGGTTCTGGTTCTCACGCTATGAAATGTTAATAGTTAACCGCAGAGTCCTTGCCAAGAGTTCCAAGTGGCGATCTTTAATTGTTAATATATTAAAAATCGTCTGTTTGGATCCCTACTCAACTGGTTAAAAAACGTCTATAAACAAGTTTTAAAATCAGAGTATTGAAACTGAAAGTATGTCTATGATCTGTACAAATCACGATAGACATTTATTTCTGTCCTCACTTATACCACCCTGAAACTTGCACCGCTTTAAATCATGTTGCATATAGCAGTTTACCGTTATTTCGCATTATTTATTTATGCACTTGTTAATTTAGTTTTTCGTGCAGCCACGGTTTCTTATGTTTTCTAAGTATATAAATGGCACTGGAAAAAGCTGCAGCACTCTGTTTGGCAGCAGGTCAGATAGCACCGGCCATAGTTAGGCGTATCACTCTCGGCCAGGGACACCCTCAAGGGTTCCCCGCAATGGCAGTGGTAGGGTCACTCAGCAGTGTCTGGGTGGAGTTGACGGTACAGAGCTTCTATCAAAGCACAAACCTCAAGGGCGTCATTCCCAACTCTTGCCGTTTTGTTGTTTGGCTTGGATCAACAGTGGATGGCAGATTTGGTGGAGGTGCAGCGTTTGGCCAAGTACAATCTAGGAAGCCCGTTGCATTATCCAAATATGCCAGGGCACAACCGCTCAAGAAAAAGGACGGGAACTTAAAAACTTACCCTTCATGTGTACTCGGATGTAGGAGTTAGTAGCATTGTGGGGAATCAAGTCACTGACTTGGTACTAGAAATGCAGGACAAGAAAGAAGGCAAAGGCACAGTGTATTTTGAACCGTTGCAGGTGCAATACATGTATATCCAAGTGGTGGAAACATAAGTCTGTGAAATGAATAGAAAGCTCATTCGGTTTGGTAAAGGACATACCATCCTAACCCTGCATTTAAAACGGAAAGCATAAAAAGGAGATCCGAGCCTATGGTATGATGAAAACGATGCGTGGAGGTAGTTTGAGAGGGTACAGCCCCAGCAATCAAGTTGGGAGGGTCCAGGGTGGCGAGATTTTGTCCACAGACAAAGACATTTTGCAAGAAGGGCTCCAAGACTTCAGTGGCACACCTGTGATTGAAAAAGAGTGATGGCGGGAACCTAGCTGATGGCGAAACACTTTACCCTATGACCAACTTGACGCACACCCTCATCAAACAACTGACAATTCACATGAACGGGACCCTCATCAGCCCAAAGGCAGACACATATGCGTACAAGGCGTATTTGGAGGCCCTAGTCAACTTTGATCAGCAAGAAGCCAACAGTTTGCTGAGACTCCAGGGTTCGTTCCTCTACTACAGTGATGGCCAAAATAGATTGAACTTTGCCACACCTCTGACAGCCAACGACTCCAATGATGGGGCCCCACACGCCGACTATACTGCACTCACAGCTATCAAGAAAGCAGCGTTGCAACTTACAAACTCGAGCACGTCCATTATCATGCAGGTGTGTCTAGAACCCTAATCTTCAAACTCTGAGATTCTCCACTTGGGCAAACTCGTGTGGAATTGAAGATTCGGTTCTTTTACAATGCTCCGGCACGGCATTTTTTTTCTGAATGGTGTGGGTCTAGCAGGAAGTTGGCAAGAGGGTGACATCAAGATTAGCTTCCATGTATGCCAGCTGAGATTGTCTTCTCCCTTGTCCAAGACCTTGGAAGAAGCCAGACACTATCCTGAGAAGCAAGAAGTTGCTAGGTATCCCTCGGTGAGACGTGAATCCGTGTGTTTTCTCACCTAGTTAATTAGTTGGATTTTGACGAGGGAAATCTCTTTCAAGGCTGAATTCCCGATCGGTTCTTCTGGTAGGGTTTCTACACACCAATCCCTTTTCCTTCCTTTGGTCAGCATCCAGTAGTTGGTGAGGGGTGAGGAGTACCCCTTTCAAACACTAGAGTTGAATGCGAACAATTCCCATAAAGGCAGGGAAGGCTACTTTGGATTTGTGCAAGCCAGTGAAGCCTGGAAAAGGGCAGCCCAGCATGGTGACTCCCGACGTTTGGGGAAGCAACGCGTATATTGTTCATGTCGAACAACGTGGTCAGTGAAGCAGCGAACAGTGATTTATTTAACCCTCGTCAAGACGGAAATGTGTTCTTCATCCTTCGTTTGGGAGCAGCCGTTGACCATGTCATCAATGTGGTAATATTTGCCCAATTTGAAAATGTGCTGGAGATTCATCCATAAGGAGCTGTGACGTACAATGATTGCATACCAAGCAGGGAGTTTGTAGCCACTAACAACCAGCAACTTGTCCACTTGGTACACCATGACCCCTGTGGTGTTTGTGGCGTAAGTTTAACATAAACCCCAGTGTACTATGGGTAAGGAGCACACGGAATGAGATTAAAAATTTGTTCATTTTTGGTTCGATCCGTTCTTTCAAAGGTTAAATCCGGTTATTACAATTGGTGACAAGGATAGAAACATTTTGTTGAGTGCCCTGAAGAGATGTAAGGGATAGTTATGGCAACAAATGATGATCTTCGTGGAATACTGCAATTCGATTGCAAAGGAGATAGCACGAGCGTGGGAACACGATGGAGACGATGGAAAAAAGCTTTCCAATTTTATGTCGATGGTCGAGGAGTTACTGCAGCTACTCGGCAGAAAGCGTTACTATTTCACTGTGCCGGTATGGATGTCCAAGAAGTGTTTGAGACTCTGACCGATCCTGATGCACCCGCAGGTGAAACCGTCAACGACTATAAAGCTGCGCTGTCAAAACCTGATGCATATTTTACACCACAAGTAAACATACCATACGAGCGCACATTTTTCGCCAGATGAAGAAAGAGGAACACGAAACAGTAGATCGTAGTACGGCTCAGCAATCAGGCTGGGAATTGTGAGTTTGGAGATTCAAAGAATGAGCAAATACGGGATCACAAACCACTCGAGGTGGTTTACTCAAGTAAATCATGGCCCTCTGCAAGAAGTGAACGTTGGGTTCTGAGGCTCCAGCCGTATGAGACCACCTTTAAATACAGACCAGGTCCACAGAATGTAGCTGGTGCATTGTCATGCCTAACCCAGTACCCCCCAGTCGAAAACGGTCATTCCAAGAAAACTCCGAAAGCAAGTTTCGGATCTCGCACATGAGGGGAATCAAGGAATAGTAAAGACCAAACAGAGACCTCGAACTAAAGTATGGTGGCATGGCATAGACCGAAAAGTGGAGCAGCGGTGCATGAATGCCAACTGGTCAGCAAGTAGTTACCACCAGAACCAATGAAGAGAACTGAACTACCCACTCAACCTTGGCAAGACCATTGTGGCAGCTGATTTGCTTGGACGTCTTCCAACGAGCGACTACCTATTAGTTGTGGTGGATTATTATAGCCGTTTTTTCGAAGTAGCTGTGACCAAGTCAGTGACAACAAGTAAAATGATAAGCTGGAATCCCTATGACTTTAATGACCGATAATGGGCCACAATTAGCCCCAGACAAATTTGAAACTTACCTCAAGGACAATAACATTGAGCACAGAACATCAACACCATTATGGCCGCAGGCAAACGGTGAAGTAGAAAGACAGAATTGTAGCTTACTGAAAGCGATGCGGGTCACCCATGCTGAAGGACGTGATTGGCGAAAGGAGCTGCCAAGCTTCTTGCTTAGTAACAAAAGCACACCCCATACAACTACGGGCGAGAGTCCGGCCAAACTTCTATTCGGGCGGGAGATTCGGTCAAAATTACCTGGTGTGGAAGATTTCTGCGTAGTCAGTAAAGAAACTGACTTTCTAGACAGAGATATGAAAGGAAACAGAAAGGTACCGATTATGCTCACAATCAAAGATCTGCCAAGGAAACACACCTCACGGGAAGGGAGACAAAGTTCTTCTTCAGAAACCCAAGTTTAGATAAACTTTGAAGCCACACCATATGAAGTTGTTGAAAAGCGTGGAGGCCATGTTGAAATTAAGTCCCCTGTCGGTGTGCATTATAAGCGGAATATTACTCAGCTGAAGAAATATGAGGAAGATAAACCTGTGGAAGCAGAGACCAATCAGCATGAGCAGGCATCATTGGAAGCTGGATCAGAGGTGGAAAGTCGAGAGGAGAAACAGGAACATTCGCGTCATCAGTATTCTCTGAGACCCGGGTGTAACCGTGTGCCTGAGGGTCTTAAAGACTATAACTGTGACCGAGGAACACTTGTAGATTTATTTTATGTATTCAAAGTGATGTTATTTTTCATGCTAGTTGCAGTTACTTGAAGTCGTTCATTGAACTGTTTGGACTTGTTTTTGATAAGTATAGCCGAATAATAGGTGTCAATTCTCAACCGTGATTTTCTGACAAATGAACAATGGGCAATCAATTTAAAAGAAGGGAGAGATTGTAGTGTTTGTGACGTAAGTTTAACATAGACCCCAGTGTATAATGGGTAAGGAA
>OX421450.1:25017679-25027679 GCA_949126865.1 Montipora capitata | reverse complement strand
CCTTTTTTCAAACAAACAAACATATTCTGTCCTTAGATACAGTTAGGGTAATCATATCAAGATAAAATTTGGGCAGGGTATTAAGTACTCATCATAGATTTCTCACATCACATTTTCCTTCAAAATAACGTTACCATGGCAACGATTTAAGGCATTTCTTTGGGCCATAAAATCAAGATATATTGTCTTTTTTTTTTTAAAAACGGGTCTGTGAAATATTCCCATTCAGCGTTACGAGATAATGTTGGAAATAATCTCTAAAATATTTAAAATTCAACAAAATCTTTAGGTCAGCTTTTTCTTTGAAATGTGTCTCTAATTTTTTTTTCTTTTTACCAACGTATTTTTTTAAATTTAAAAGACAAACGGTTTAAATAAATCTAAGCTAACTTGCAAAAAATGAAAAAAAAAACACCATCCGGAAGCAGAGATATAAAGGAGTAAAGTTGCAAACTAAGGAAAAGTGAAGGGGTTACAAGATAGGCATTTACGCGTGCGTTACACGCTCATTTGAGTGCACGCGCAAGTGAAGCTACAGGCCACCACAAACGAATTTATGTGACCATTAAACCATGTGTGTATAATTCTCGTAGCTTTTGTAAATAGGAGATGTTTCTTCGTGGTGACCCATTTTGAATCATGAGCCAAATTGCGTGTGTCGCTTACGCGCGCGCTCAGCTGAAAACCCTTTCGAGCCTCCTTAAGATCACCAAAAATAATGAAATCAGGTTGGAGGGACTGGAAAAGAGTGATTTACCATGGGAACCAATTTCTTTATAGCCATACGTGTGTATTAGTCCACCAAGTTTCAATGGCCTCTTTAGCAAATTGACCTGCTAGATGGGCCTAATTATAGGGTAACTCCGCGTGCGCCGAAGGCGCCCTCGCGATTAGCACCAAAGGTACGCCCGGGGAGCACCAATAGACGCGCGGGGAGCACCAATGGTAACCAATGACAATGGTAACGCATCGATGCGAGAAATTTTGGTTTTATAGCCATGACGTCATCGACCGTCCGTCCACCACTCCATGTGTGCCAATGTGACCAGTATCATGCTAGTTTACAGCATAAGTCTGATATTGGACATCCATGTTTTAATCAACTGACACCTGTGAAAACAAGGTATCCACTGACCAGTATCACGTGACCATATCACGGGCTCAAGCTTAGAGCTTAACGAGGTCAGCTGTTTTTTTTAAAAGATGACCGCTGACCAGGTACTTGTTTTCGATTGGATTGCAGGCTCAACTCAGGTTAACTCACCTAAACATAAACGAGGCTTCATTTTTCGCGCGCTTTCTGTCGCTCGACGTTTCTATACGGCCATACTACATCAACTATAGTTCTTACACAGTCAACGCTTTTCGTGTTCAGGTAGAAAACGGTTCGGAAAATGTTTTTTCTTTCTGCATTTTTCGCTGGTTTCAATCCAGTTTGACATGTCATGATAGCTGTGGCCCACACTAGCGGCTATGCAGTTATTTAAGTCAAGAATCGGAGGGATATAAACTTAAAGCTGAGTGTTTATTTTTCATTTGCTTAGAGCTGCTTTTTCTCGGTACTGCAATTTTTGGTAGATCTTTAGAAGCTCTGATAAGGTTACATGATGCCTGGAGGACCTATGACTAGAACAGAAACGAAAGGAGAGCGAAAGAAAAAACCAGTAATAGTTCATAGTTAGTGCAAGACTGACTGCGAAATGGCTTTTTTCCTTTTCCATTCGCAGTTTTTAGCGTAAAATTTACCGTGGAATTCATTAGTTAGGCAATGAATTCGTTTAATAGTAGAAAGCAAAGAAAATTATTTCATTATTAACCCAGCAACCGGAAACATCAAAACGCGGACAATTCGAAACCTTTTATTTTCACTAACCCTGCAAGCAGTAAGAACAAATAACCAGGGAGCTCTGCTTTTAGGCTTGGCTAAATCTATATATTATACTTGATGTTATATTGGGTTGAGTCAATGACGTCATCAGTCCCCTCTTTTGCATCTTTCAAACATTTTTCAAACTTCAATGTCTCCGGAACCAATGCAGATATTTCCAAACGATAAACAACGTTTTTAATCCTTCCTGGTATTCTATGTGATAAACCTAAAAAATCAAGGGATAAAAATTTCATCATAGTAGCACTTGAAAAAAACGGAGAAAACGTTTGATGACTTTGCTTCACGTTGAATCTTAAATGATATTTTAACTTCGTATGAGTTCAATCTGGTTTAAAAGAGAAATGTTTCCATAACTTCTTGTGCCCTCGAAGCCTTAACCTTTGCTTTAGTGTTGGCAGCGGCTACCAAACACAACCGCTGTCATGGACATGTACGAA
Source organism: Montipora capitata (assembly GCA_949126865.1). Classification (NCBI taxonomy): domain Eukaryota; kingdom Metazoa; phylum Cnidaria; class Anthozoa; order Scleractinia; family Acroporidae; genus Montipora; species Montipora capitata. The sequence goes on along the minus strand of OX421450.1, from coordinate 25,025,351 downwards.
AAAGTAATTTTAGTTTGCTCATTTTCTTTACAACCAATCAAATATTCTTCTTTTTTTCTCTTAGTACTGCCAATCGCACCGATGGACAATACACCTAAAATTCTAATAGCCGTTTTTTGTAGTTTGCTTGGAATTGCCATTTGCACATGCTTTGTGGTCTACAGGGTATATTTCCAACAAGGTGAGTATTGCATGCAAAGTAATTACTAAAGAAGGGTTTGAAGACGGACTCTCTCAACTAAAATTTCATCTATTTTCATCAGATAAATTTCATTGACTGCAAAATACATTCTTTCTAGCAAGATTTCTGCAATCGATTCGAACAGCAGGGACTTTTATTCGAGATGAAAGTACATTTGTAACATACACAAAAACGACAGTTTGTATTGTAAGTGGTAATTTACATATAACTGACAGAAAACGTTTGGCGTTTGGTGGCTTCCAGTCGATCGTTAGAGGACATGTGGACATCCTGCGGCTTTTACGGTGCGAACGCAAACGACATGATATTCCTCGATCAGAAGTTAGGGAGTCTGTGTGAATTTGGTCAGCTCTTTTGCAGTCTCGAAAGTGCATAAAAGAATCTGCCAGTTTTAAAAGGGTTTTTTTTTCTGTTATCCCTTGCCTTGGAAGGAAGTAAGAAACAATCTAGGGGGTTGTCCAAGAATGGGAGATGGAAGAGGGCAGTTGTGATGGCATTAAGAAACAATCGCTAATACTCAATTTGATTTAAAGAAATCGAGTTTGTTAGCCTGTACAAAGATAGACATAACAACGTACAGATGTACATAGAGGTGACAGCAATTGTAAAGTTAACTGCTGAGTACTAAAGTCCATTTTAATTCCTGTTTTAGTACGTATAACCCTTCCCGATTCTTCTGAATTTAAGCCGAACCCAGATCAACCGCTGCTAAACTGTGATTCTGGTAGGTGTATCACGAATATGTTGCGTTTGCAAACAAACCAGACATTTTAGAGGAATTGCCAATGTTTTAGAAACGTACAAGATCTCTACCCAGAAAGTGTGCAATCTGTGATCTATTGAGTGCTCCTAATGTACTTCTAGTTGACGTGTTCTTGGTGCAGATGGTACTTCGTCACGTTGACTTTTTGGTGATGGTTTTAAATAGCCCGTTCTTAAGGCACGTTACTCATCCACCTTACATTGCGGGCCTTTGTTGTTGTTGTTGTTGTTACCGGGAATTTGGAGGGTCTATTTCCATTTAAGGGCAAGTATCATTGAGTTATTCTTGCACTCGAGAGACAAATTGGAACAATTTTGTCAGGGAAATAAGAAAACACTTGGAAGATCATCCAGGACGATTACCCCGTGTAAGAAAATGGATTTGGATCAGAATAACGGCAGAATACCTTCACTTCGAGCGCTTTTCTATGAAGCGTAAGCGCTACGTCTGCAGTGAATTCAAGAGGGAAATACAAACTGTCAATTTCTTCTCGTGGTACTTAGCTGTTTGAACTTTGAACTGGACTTAATAAGCAAGCAACCCATATTTATTTTATACCCAAGCAATACGCAGTGGAAACAACTAGGCGAGATAGTATAATTCGCTGCTAGAAGTTGTAAAATTGGTGAGACACTCTCGTGAAAATGGCAACTGAAATAATGTGGGCGCGCAATGTGGGTGAGTAATGTTCTTTAAGCAATATACCAAACCTCATTCTTTCTCAATTAGCATGAGAATATAAAAAAAGGAAAAGAGCACGATTTTCCAAGCAAGTTGAAGTACTCATAATAATAATAATAATAACTTTATTTCTATAGCGCTCTTATCCTATGTTCAAGGCGCTTTACAATCATGTATATAAACAACATTATCAATAAATATTTACAAATTTACAATCATATTCTATTATATTTACAATGATTAAAAAAGGAAAAATTAAAATAAAGTAATATATGCAAATCAATAGAAACAATGATCTGTTATTACTAAATTTACTAAACAAGTACGTCTTAGGTTATCTTATTAAAACTCGAGATTACAATGATTAAAAAGGGAAAAATTAAAACTAAAGGAATATATACAAATCTCATCTGCCACTAAAGTGCTCGTTGGACGCACCAGTTAAAGTTAACAAGTAGATTCTATGTTGCCGCGCGGCTGTTCAGTAATAGATCACAGGTGTGGTAAGGACAACAAAAGTGGCAAAAGAGGCAACAGCTGAGTGTGTCACCACATTTGACGTCCTCTGCGATCTATTCCGGAGCTTACGCAATGATGACGACGACGGCTCCGAGAACGTTGTGTAAAAATACGATTTCCCGTTTTTGCATATATTTTGGTAAACGTCTGTAATCATTCAAGTTTTAAAATTTTTATGAAGGGAGTGAGTGCTTGGAAAGAAAACTTGTTGTCAGGTATGCTATACGTCTGCCCTTTAATTGATCAAAGGTGAAAACCAATCAAAATGCGTGCATTATTGAGCTTATTATAATTATGAAGTCGAATTGTTGAGTAGATTTGTGGAGATAGACTTTTTTAAACACAGCAGCTCCGAGTTTCAACAAATAGCCGGGAAGGCGATTTTTTAGTTAATGGGGTGTTAGCCTTTTAAAATGGCTAGAAAGTAATTGCCCGAGCAAATTTAGTCTCGTGCAGTTTTTTTCACGTTTTTGGGTTCACTGATGAATTCAATTAGTTATTAATCAACCACGCAGTACTTGCGATGAGCCATGGATTGGAAAACGTAACTACTATTTGTGTTTCAGGTAAAAAACGAGTTTTCATCCTGCATACTCGATGCTGCGATAAGTGTAGCCATGTAGTGCACTGTTTTGGTACTGTCTTACGTTCAACCGATTTGATCGAGCCCAGCATAGACATGTGGAACACCCTGGATATCTCACCCAATGTACCACGATGGTACGAGGACCAGGTCAAAAAATCTGACTGTGTTATAGTCCTTGGCTCAAGCAAAATGTCGCGCAGATGTCAGAACTGTTCAGAAGAGGGAGATGATCGTAAGTCTTATTTAACAAAGATTTCAAAAATATGTTTTGGGTTCCTATAAATGGAAATTGTATAATTTAGACCCTGCCGTTTCGCACAATTCATGAGAATATGCTCAGTTATAAAAACATCATGGATGCCAGAGACTCTGCCTCACACACCATTAATTGACAGAAATGAAAAGTCAACAACAATATGCGCGGAGCACCATAATTAAGAAAATATGGTAACCCATCGTTGCAAGAGATTTTGGTTTTATAGCCATGACGTCATTGATCGTCCGTACGTCCACCCCTCCATGTATGCCAATGTGACCAGTATCATGCTAGTTTACAGCATACATCTTTGATATTGGACATTCATCTTTTTATTAATTGATACGTGTCAGAACAAGGTATCCGCTGACCAGTATCACATGACCGTATCACGGGCTCAAGCTTAAGCTCACCGAGGTCCGCTTTCTTTTTAAGTTGACCGCTGACCAAGTACTGGTTTTCAATGGGATTGCAGGCTCAACCTAGGTGAACTCACCTGAACATAAGCGATGCTTCATTTTTCGCTCGCTTTCTGTGGCTCGACGCGGCTACACAGCCAAACTATATATCAACGAAAGTTCTTACACAGTCAAACGCTTTTCGTGTTCAGGTGGAAAACGGTTTGGAAGATGTTTTCTTTCTGCATTTTTCGCTGGTTTCAATCCACTTTGACATATCATGATATCTGTGGTCCACACTGGTGGCTACGCAGTTATTCAAGTCAAGCATCGGCGGGATGTAGACCTAAGGCTGAGTGTTTATTTTTAATTTGCTTAGAGCCGCTTTTTTCTCTGTATTGCAATTTTTGGCATATCTTTAGAAGCTCTGATAAGGTTACATGATGCCAAGAGGACGACAACAACAAAACAGAATACCAGTAATAGCTCATACTTAGCACACAAATTCTTTCCTTGGGCACTAAACCGTTTATTTTTACGGATGCGTTATTTCAAGAGGATGCGTATTTTTAAAAGGTGGTTTAATCGGTTCTTCCTTTTTTCAGGAATGAAAATCGAATTTTTATTGTCAACTGGAATTAAATAACAATTATCTGTACCCTTTTGGACATAAAGAAAAAAATGATTTGTTTGTTTTCCTCTAAAATGCGAGCGAACAAGTGCTTTTTTAATCCGTTTGCCCAACTGGTTTTCGTTGTGCCTCGACAGTGACAAGAAAATTTTGCCCTTATGTTATAAACACATATTTGCAATGAGTTCTCGTAAAATTAGGGGGAAATCTCAGTAGCTTGTGTTTTCAGAAGTTTGTTTAAAGCACCCAAATGTTATTTAAGTGTTGGCGCAGATCGTGTTTAAAGTTCGTCCTTTCTTGGTTGCATTGCCTTAGTTTGCCGATTCTTGTATCAAGCCAACCTGGCGTGTTTCAATGAAATACGTCAAAATGTGAATAATGTTGTTTTCAGAGATAAAGTGGAATAAAGTACATCGGTAAAACTCATCTTTGACCTTGAACTGACAAAGTTGTTTTTATGGCTTCTAATTTTAGCATGATTCCAATTCGCTGGCTATTGACAGTTGACTCTGAAATGGCTTTTTTTCCTTTTCAATTCGCTCGCTGAGGTTGTGCTTAATTCTTGTTTTCTTTTTAAAACTCATTCGGTTCAAGAAAAGATTATTGCCAAACTGGTGAATTCCAAAGTAAATTTCACTGGAAAAAACGATGTCGCGCTCATCGCTTCGTGGTTCATGCGATATTGGTTTTTAGCGTAAAATTTACCGTGGAAGTCATTAGTTAGGCAATGAATTTTTCTATAGAAGAAAGCAAAGAAAATGATATCATTATTAAAGCAGCAACCGGAAACATTTTCACAAATCGTACAGGCACTAAGTTTAAATGACCGGGGAGCTCCGCTTTTAGGCTTGGTTAAATCTATATATTAGTAGTTTACAGCATTGGACATCCAAGTTTTGATCAATTGACACTTGTCAAAACAAGGTATCCACTGACCAGTATCACGTGACCATATCGCGGGCTCAAGCTTGTAGCTCACCGAGGTCAGCTGTTTTTTGGAAGTTGGCCGCTGACCAGGTACTGGTTTTCGATTGGATTGCAGGTTCAACTCAGGTTAACTCACCTAAACATAAACGAGGCTTCATTTTTCACGGGCTTTCTGTCTCTCGACGCGGCTACACGGCCATACTACATAAACTATAGTTCTTACACAGTATAAGTAGTGACTTATTGAAGCATTTGACTAAAAAGTTTAGCGATAAAAAATTTTGATTTAAAAACATTTTAAAAAAATTTGACGACGTTTCGACGTTTACATAACGTCATTCTCAAGTCAAAATGAATAAGAATTTAACAAGTATATATATGATAAGTAAACAATAGGAACTAATGTACAATAGAAAATATGTATGAGAATAAGAATTTAAAGCTTGAGTGTTTGTTTTCAATTTACTTAGAGGTGCTGTATTGCAATTTTTGGCATATCTTTAGAAGCTCTGATTAGGCTACATGATGCCTGGAGGACCTTTGACTAGAATACCAGTAACAGCTCATACTTAGTGCAAGAAGTTACTCCACAAATTCTCTCCTTGGTCACTAAACCGTTTTGTTTTAATTATCCAAACTCTTTAATCATAGATGACTTCCTTTTAGAATACAATTCCTGGTAGAGACGATTTCCTAAGATTCCGATATATAATTCCACCAACACACAAAATATAATACCGCCAAAAAAACAAGATAAGATGTAATTCCTGTCACATGTCAATCAAACTAAAGCTCGTGTAACACTAGTTTCCAGTTTTCAACACACTCCACCCTGATTGATGTCGAAGTCAATCAAGAAAGTTTAAACAAATCAGACTGATTTAACGCAAAACCGAATTTAGCTCTTTAGCTTCAGTGTCAAACGCTCAAGATACGGTCAGACAGTTCATGGAGCAGTGATCACTGTAGGGATGTCTTCATCTCTAACTATCTGAATGTTCATTCCACTGTCAAATTGTCCTGTTCTCGCATTAGTTGCGTGTTCGTCACACACATTGATTTCAAGAGGATAGAGCTTTTGAATTGGACTTTTTAAGCGAGTCTTGCAGAGAGAATTATCTACTGTTAACACTTCTGCTGCGCGCACAACGTTGTCTTGTCCCTGTAACAGTTTCTCTACTTTCCCCATTCTCCACTGTTGTCTGGGTGTCTTGTCAGCATAGATGTATGTGCACAGCGTCTTCTACTTGAATTGTTCGTCTTAGTTCACCTCCCTTGAGTTTCTGGTACTCGCGGATACCTGTAAGATATTCTTTCTTCCATCGATTTCTGAAATGGGTAAGAAGACCGTCTAGATATCTCTCTCGTCTAGGCAAAGTGTTTACAGGTACTGTGATGGCAGGAGATTGATCTAGAAGTCGACGACCAATTACAAGATGAGAAGGCGAGAGTGGAGTTTCTGTTAGCTCATCGTAGACATAAGTCAATGGCCTAGAATTCAAAACGCCTTCAGTTTCGATCAACACTGACTCTAACTCTTCATAACTCAACTTCGCATTTCCGAGCACTTTCTTGAGACACCTTTTCACAAGTTTCACACAGATTTCGAAGAATCCGCCCCACCAGCTGGCTGTGGGTACATTGAATTTCCAGTCAATGTTCCGATCAAGAGCAAACTTCTTAACCTTTGCATCTCGGAAAGTTCTCCCGTTGTCTGAAATGAACAGGGTCGGTAGTCCTCTTCTACCGAAGAATCGCTTCAGCACTCTTAAGAACGAATTGGCGGAGAGGTCTGGCGTAAGTTCAAGGTGCAAAGCTCTTGTACTAGCACATGTAAACAGAGCAATGTAACACTTGCGCATTTCTCCATTGGATAAGTATATATTCTTCACGTACAAGGGTCCGGCAAAGTCCACACCTACTTTAGAGAAAGCCATTTCCTCTGAAACTCGAAATGCAGGTAGTGGTGGAGTTGGTGGAGAGCTGTAGGCTCTTCCTTGTAATTTCTTGCACGTAACACACTTGGAAAGTACATCCTTAACAGCTTGTCTTCCTTTGATTATCCAGAATTGTGATCGGATTTCAGTAAGAGTTTCTCCAACTCCATTGTGATTCACGTTTTCGTGGGACTGCATGATCACAAGCTTAGTGAAATGCTGCTTTCTAAATAACAGAATGGGATGTTTTGTTGAGTATGGAAGTGAAGACTTCTGGATTCGTCCCTTGCATCGCAGAAGTCCGTTGGCATCCTTAAAGACTCCTAACTGATCTCAAGTCGAACTTGATTTCTCCTTTTCTTCAAGTTTGGCTTGAACGTCTTTGTCCCAGAGATTCGTAGCAATATTCTCCATACTGATGTCAGTTGTTTCTATCTTCCTCTTGGCTCATTGCGGGATTTAGCACTGGCGTCATAAACCACACGTAGGTTAGTAGTGATTCTGTCTTCTTTCAATACTTCTTTATGAGGAATGTAATGTACAGTTCCAGGAAGGGTATCTAAATCATGACTCTTGTCAATCAATTCAACAACACCAGCATTTAATTGTTCCTTGATGACACTGTCATATTGTTGGAGCAATTCTGGCTTGGACCTTAATCTTTGCAATGAAGAAACAAGGCGATTCTGTGCCAACAAGTAATTGTCTGGAATAATCGGAAGGGAAGAGACACTTCATAACGGATTCCATTGAACTTCACTTTGGTAAGATA
>OX421450.1:24995179-25010179 GCA_949126865.1 Montipora capitata | reverse complement strand
TCACATGGTTCATATGGGGTTGAAAACTAGCACTTCACATTACACTCTAATCATTTGAGTCTGTTGAAATATAAGTGCTACACGGCTAACGTTTGCAAAAACATAATCCTTCCTTGTACTTGTACATGTTCATCGCCGTGACATTAACATATTTAGTTCCCACGGCCTGCTCCCGTCTGACCTTGTAGCTCAGTCGGTAGAGCGGCAGTGATCTAACCCGAAGGTCGTGGGTTCGATTCCCACCCTGGTCATAGTTTTTCTCTGTCCTTGTGTGGGCCTATTTCCATTAGTAGGGCTAACGCTCACATGGTTCATATGGGGTTGAAAACTAGCACTTCACATTACACTCTAATCATTTGAGTCTGTTGAAATATAAGTGCTACACGGCTAACGTTTGCAAAAACATAATCCTTCCTTGTACTTGTACATGTTCATCGCCGTGACATTAACATATTCAGTTCCCACGGCCTGCTCCCGTCTGACCTTGTAGCTCAGTCGGTAGAGCGGCAGTGATCTAACCCGAAGGTCGTGGGTTCGATTCCCACCCTGGTCATAGTTTTTCTCTGTCCTTGTGTGGGCCTATTTCCATTAGTAGGGCTAACGCTCACATGGTTCATATGGGGTTGAAAACTAGCACTTCACATTACACTGTAATCATCTGAGTCTGTTCAAATATAAGTGTTACAAGGCTAACGTTTGCAAAAACGTAATCCTTCCTTGTACTTGTACATGTTCATCGCCGTGACATTAACATTTTCAGTTCCCACGGCCTGCTCCCGTCTGACCTTGTAGCTCAGTCGGTAGAGCGGCAGTGATCTAACCCGAAGGTCGTGGGTTCGATTCCCACCCTGGTCAGAGTTTTTCTCTGTCCTTGTGTGGGCCTATTTTCATTAGTAGGACTAACGTTCACATGGTTCATATGGTTTGCAAAAAGTCTTTCTAAGCGTTGTGCGTCGCACTGTCACAGTTTAAAGTAACTTATGCGCCGATCAAATCGAAACTTCAACATCCTTCCCCCTTCCCCCCGGTGGGGTGGGGAAATTGAACCGGAAGTGTCAGGTTTCAAATTTTTTTTGGGCACCGAAGTCGCTAACAGCTATAAAACATTTGTTTGGACGAGATGGAAGAGTTTAAAGGAAGAGATGTAGCATTTGTAAGCGATCGGCTTACCAAAAAGGTCTTCAAAAGGTCTTATTAAAGACGGCAGGAGCCGACGACGCTTGTTCTTTAGCAGGGTTTGACAGACAAATTCGACGATAGGGTAGGGCATTTGAACACCATTTTGGCCCGAGGGGGCGGGAATTTGAACACGATCCAATATTCAAAATTTCAAATGTCCGGGGGTGGGGGGTGTTGACGTTTCGAGTTGATCGTCGCATGATAACTGAAAAAGACGCTCCGTTCGCAAAGCTCAGAGAAAAATGATAGAATAACGATATAACAGAACTTCAAATATCTCTTGTTGCAATATTTAAAAAAAAACAAACTGTTATATTTCACAGCAAGCACAGAAAAACGAGCTAAACAAACTAAACAATGATGTTTGAAAACGTAGTACAAACAGGAGAATAATGTTCTACGTATTAAAATTCTTTGTCATGTTGAAAATGGAACGAAAGTTCTTAAAGGAGGAAATATTTTAGTGAAAAATACTTAAAGATCTGTCTCTGCCCTCATATCTTATTATTTGAGCTCTCATATCTTATCATTATTTTGAGCTTTCTGACGATTAGTCGTTTTTGTTAAACAGCATGTAAACAGTTCACGAAAAACAACAACGCGAAAAACCACAGCATCGCGACGTGTTTGTTTGCCTATTTTAGCTAGGAATGCGTATATCCTTAAATTAAGCAATATAAAAGGAGGTTAGAAAATAGAACTCCAAAGAAAATAAAGGATGTCAACCGAAAACCGAGTTAAAAAAATTGCTCTGCAGTGTAAGTTGATCAAAGTTCAACGGCATGTCAACAGTTCAACAACAACCCGAAAACAATCATGTGAATACTCGCCTTTTTGAAGAATAACCAGGCCTTTTATTCCATTGCTGATGTTTTTCCTTGTCTTTGCAACAGTTAGTAAGCGAAAATGTGCATTTTAAGAGGTAAAATCCAAAGTTTCGTCGCGCCGTAGTGAAAACATTTTCAATAGGCAAATTTCGTATTCCCGGCCGTACCGAGGCGAGTGCATCATAGCGAGGCTAATGCGGGCAAAAAATTTTCGCGGCAAAGAAACTAATTTAACTTTCCAGTGTTATGTTGTTGACATTTATCAAAACAATTAAAAATATCCAAGTTTATGAAAACAGCCGTAATCTTGCCGATAAAATGGAGTCTAATTTCGTCCAAATGAGTGTTCCGGAGTTGAAAAGGTATTTACAAGTGCGAGGAATAAAAGTGGCGAATAAGCGGCGCGATGAACTTTTGGATTTGTGCGGTAAAGCTCATGAACTTGCCATTGAAATCATCGATGAACAAGTGGATCAGAACGATATTTCCGGATGAGAGAACTATTCCCGATCCCTATTCGCTTCATTCGGACTGGACAACAGATTTCTTGCTGTTATCGAATTACACCTCGGGCGACATGTACGCATATTTAATCGTAAAAGAGGGATATGACCACGAAAATTTAAAAGCTTACAAGTCATTGGAAGGATATAGATTACACTGGGACGGACATGTGCAAAGCCTCCAAACCAACAAATCGCTTTTTTGTGGATGCCACATGATGAAGTTCAGCGTGAAACCGACCGAACGAGAGAGAACTCAGATAGGAGCAACCTATGATGGCTGGCTACATATAAAGCAAAGTGGTTCAGTTCATTCAGCTCATTGTCCCTGTACAGGAGGGTAACTATAATCTTACGTTTAAAGGAACAAGGAAGAACAAAAAAAGAAGGACAGGTTGATTATTTTTATCTTATAAACGATTCTTTACAGCCCAAAATATTGTCATCTGATTATTTTTTTCTCATAATTCTAGTTCTGGCTAAATACTTGGTAAAATGCTGTTGTACTTTTGTTTAATTAAGACTTTAGTTTGTTATTTGGTTTTCCATTTTTGCTAAATCCCATTATTGTTGTTAAACAATCGGACAAAAAAGCAAATAATCAATGTTCATATTATGGATTAAAATCTATTTCAGTTCTGATGGTGCTTGTAGACATGTGGGGGCTGCTCTCATACACCTTGAAGAAACTCTTCGTGAGAACAGTGTGGTTACATGTACTGGGTCAAAGTGTGTGTGGAAAAAGAAAAAAAGAACACATGAAGTAGTGACACCTGTCGAAAACATGGATTTTACCAGGGCCACTATTGGAAAACAAAAAGAAAGGTACATGTAAACCAAAAGCAACGATCTTTGATCCACGGCCAAGTTACATGGCACAAACAAATCCTGCTCTTGAGTTTCGAAGCCTTCTTTTAAAATGTACAGCTAGTGCAGTGGGTTTGCATGTTATGGCTGAGCCACAATTGGAGTAGGCAGTTGAAGATCAAGAGAATCTGGATGTTCATTCTGATACACAGGACCCTAACATGAGCCATACAGCATTGAAAATCTCTCACCATTACCTGAAGGAGCCACTTTGCAACAAATCAAGGATGCTTGTGTGGCTATTAAAAGAAAAATCAGTTTTTCAGATGATGAAATAGTTATTGTTGAAAAAAAAAACAGATTACAAAGTAAATGTGCATATTGGTATCGCTTCAAGAAGGGGCGCATTTCTGCCTCAAAATGCAAAAGAGTTGCCAGTCTTAAACCCACTACTTCTCCAATTAAGGCTTTAAAAGAATTAATGGGCCACTCAGACATACCACAGACAACTGGTATGAGAGAGGGCCTAGAAAAAGAAGAAGAAATTGCACAAGTTTTATTTCAGAGATGAGCAAGAAAGGTTTCAGCGGTGTATCCTTGGAGTTGTGTGGTTTTTCATCAGCAAGTACCATGGTTATCTTGGAGCATCTCCAGACAGAATCAATCATTTACCCTCCCAGAGTGACACAGGGGTGTTGGAAATGAAATACATTCAAGTTAAGCCAGGACAAACCCTTAAAGACGTGCTTGTTAAGCAATCAATCTGCGCAGAAAATGAATCCAGTTTAATTCTCAACAAGAATAATAAATATTTTTACCAATTATGTCATCAGGTGTTATCCACCACATACAAATGGGGTTACTTTATGGCATATGGCACAAATAAGGAGTTCTTCATGCAGCACGTAACATATGAAGAAAATATCTGGAAACCAATCCTTTTAAAACTAACTGGGATCTATGAAGAAGTAATGCTCCCTGAGATAGTATTTCCCAGAGTTAAATTTGGTTTACCCCGAACAAAACTGTAGTGGTTCAGGGTTTGTAACTATGTTTAACTGTACAATGGCATGTTAACTTGTTTGGCATAAGCTGATTAGCAGTTAAAGTGCACATTCGGTAGCCAGAAACAGTTCTGGTCAAGCTGAAAAAAAATATCAGCAACTGCCAAAATGCTATATTTTTTTATTCCATCAGGACAGTATATGTGACTGAATGAGCACTAAAGCATCACATTATTTCACTAAGGGTTTCATTAAGTTGCAAAGGGCAGCACACACTGTAACAGTTTGATCAGCCACTGAAGCCAGGGAGATCGGCAGAACACCCTGAAGGATCTTGAAACCTTTCAACCTTTGAATAGCCCTCTCAACATCTATCCTCACAGCTTCAATACGTCGCATTTTCGTACATGCATTTGTGGAAAGCTGCTTTCCTTTGGAGAAAGGAGGGATATTCAAAGTGGCCCTTTTGTTTGTGACCAAATCTCTTATGTTAAAACCCCTGTCTGTCATGCAATCATCATTAGGTTCCAATTTGTCTATGAGATCTGATTTCATTGTGATGTGTCTGTCTGAAACACCTCCTGACCACAGTTTTGAGACAAATGTGAAACCACCAGTGGGAGAAATTCCGACTAGAGGCTTAAAGGTGTTTGGGCTTTATAATTGCTCCAGGTAACTTTTTGTGCAGATGGGCCAGTGGGGTTTTGAATTTTTATTTCTGTACAGTCTATAATTACTCTTGTTCGAGGAAACTTTTCAGAACTCTTTGGTAGATGCCTCCTAACTTGCTGCATTGTAGGCCAAGCAATCAGAATGTCCTTGAAGAAATGGTAGAGCATTTTTATCCAGGCTGTGAAGATTTTAGATACAGATCCTTTAGAAAGTGAATAAATGTCAGCCATGTGACCAACCAACAGACCCAGTCTAAGCCTCACGAGAACTAAAATAAACTCAGCAAACAACGGCACTTGTCGTTTTGGCCCTGGCTTGTTTCGATCTTTTTCTTCCTAAAAGGAAACAAAGTGGATTAGATTAAAATGACATAACTTTAAATATATTTTTTATCTCTGCACAAGTTGCTCTTGTAAAATTTAAACTATTATGGACATCTACAGTATATGAAAAAAAAAAAAGATATATATAATAAAAATAATTTGATAAATGAATTCTTTGTAATGAATGGTACCTTGGGATTTGTTTGACCTCCGTTATGAAAGAAATATTGATCAGCCTGATAAGTTTGTCTCGCAGTTTTTTTCTTGCCATCCCAATATTTCATTTTTTCAGCAAATGGCTGCAAAAAAGTTAAACACTATAAGTAGGCAAGTCCACGAGGGGATTCCAGTGTAAAATCTGACGGACCGATCGTCCTTACAGACATCCTCAATCAACTGATCTCTCTTCAGCTGAGTCTTGTTCTCTAGCCTTGCTTTGCACTCGTCCATGAATTGTATGTCAGAAGTTGTTAAATCAGTTTGCACCTCAGCATCTACATATACCGGCTGACAATCAGGGTTCCTGTTTCCTTCAAAGGTACAATTATTTTTGTCTGAGCCGAGACCCATTGCTTCCATCCTAACATCTTATTTCGAAGAGGCAGACTGCTCCACATAATATTACCTTCTTCAACTCTGGTTTTTCATTTCCATGTCTCCGCTCATCAGGGTTGGTACGACTTTTGTGAGTTTTAGGCTGGATGTTATCGTGAGCACAGGATTCGATTTTGTGGGGCCAAGCCCACCTTTAAAATGAGCCGGACATATCCTGGTGTGCCTTGTTACGTTGGGTCATTCCTGCGACATAATACGTGCTTTTGTTGTCTGGGGGAAAAGGAAAAACTCAATATTTTCTAATTCCGGACGTTTCTCAGCTTGTTTCTTTTTGTAAGTGCTATTTGAGCAATTAAAAACACAACAACTGTGATGCACCATATTGTCCGAATTTTTACCTGCATTAGCCACGCTTAAATGCACTCGCCCCAGTACGACCGGGAATACGAAACTCAGCTGTTAGCCGCGACATATTCAGTACGGAAAAGATTTCGGACCGAGGTCCATATCGTAAAAAGCTGGACTGGCTACGAGCGCGCGATTAGCCAATCAGATTCAAGGATTTAGGATTCCGGCCCGCTAAGATGCTTCAGAAAAAAATAAAACAGGTATATTTTTGCTCGGTTTAAAATTATGCAGAGAAAGCAGAGCTTAGTAAGTACCATTGGTATTCAAAAAGAAAATTGGGGGCAACCATGCATTCAAGCTTCAATTTGAGAAAGAAGGCTTTGTACTTTAAAGTTTTTTACAAACATTATCTTTTTGATTTCAATAACACTTGTTAAGATTTACGTTTCCCGCATAATCATAAACCGGGGCAAAATTAGTAGGCACCGTCCGTAACTAGGATTGTGAGTCGGGGCCTACGATTTGTAGTCCTTACCCGAGAAGACTTGAAAGCTTAACCATTACAAAAGCAGTGCTTTCTCCCCAGTTCTTTAAAGACAATGAGTGTTGGTGCGGCTGGAGCTGAACTCACAACCTCTCGTATGGTAGTCCAATGTTCAACCAACTGATCTAGCCTGTCGGCGATAATTCCTTCAACCGCTAGCTAGCTGTAAAAAGCTTTTTTTCATAGTACTTCCCTTTGTTTGAGAGTGCAAAGGGGTTCACTAATGGTCGCGAAGTCCTGTACGAAACGGGCACAATATTGTGTCATACCGAAGTCCAGCAACTTCTTGCAGTGCCGTTATTTTCTCAGGGTCTGGGGCGAGGCCAATCGTAGAAAAATATACCCAAAGAACTCGATTCTGTTCAACTTGATCACATTCATGGACTCTGCGGAGAGTTTGGTAGAGCGCAGCATTACGCTCTGGTTGGGTTGCGCGAAATACTATGATGTTGTCGCTGAAGGTTTGTGCACCGGTGATGTCAGCTACCAGATCTGGCGTGATGCTAAACAAGGATTCTTTTGATTAAGCGTCTCTTAAAGTTTATACCTTTAATTGGTCTTCTTAAAGCGAAATGCTTCATAGTTCAGTTGGTTGGACCGTCGCACCGGTATCGCAAGGTCACAGATTCAAACCCCGTTGAAATCCTAAGTTTTCCAGGCTTCTCTACGCAGTTGCTAAAATTGCGTCCATGACTGCGAGGATCATAGCATTACTTGATCATTTGTATTTTAATAGATTATATATATTTTATTACATTTTATATTAGAAAAAGGGAATCTGATCATAACTTTGCGTTTTAGGGACTACTATTTTATTGGTCATTTTTCCAAGGAGGTAATTAAGTATCAAGTCTAGAATGCGTTCTATCCGTTAGGTAGACTTCTGCTATGTTTTACTTGCAAAACAGTAGAAAATGGAATCTTCATAAGGAAATATTTCGTCTTAGTAACTGAAACTCATGTGGTTATGCAAGTCGCCTCTTGCTAACAATTTCATTGTTGTTTATTCTTAGCCTTGCAAATCAAATGTCAGTTAAACTTTGTGCGGGGAAATATTGCCCAGAATCCTGACACTCGCCGGTTTATACCAGCTTTCTTCACCTGTAATGGCAGCAAAAAAGATATACCGGATTTTCTTTCTGACCGCTGGAGTCACAAACTACCCAAGGAAGTAGACCGTGTTATCTTTCGTGTTCTCAATGTGGAGAAGATTCAGCCTCATCGCTTCCAGCCTATCGTGGTGATGGGAGGAAATGGACACCCTTTTGATGAGAGGAAAAAAGAAATGGAGAAGGCTGTACAGGAGGCAGAAACGTACCACAGGAATAATTTACAGATTTAACGAACATACTTTATGAGTTGGCGAACGAATGTAAGAGAAGGCAATTCGATTTTGACAGCCAATTGCATTTGCGCATGAAAAGTGTTGAGAATAGCAGTTGATTTATAGGAACATTGAGGGTGACAGTTATTGTGTGTAATCACAATTAGAGTACTCTTGAGACATTAGTATTTTGTTCAGAGGGAATGTTCTTTGTATAATAATTTGGAAAGCGAAGAGGCAAGTCCGAATTACTTTCAAAAATCAAATTGTAATAATTGTCTTTTTTGTGTGTATACTCTTTGCTAATTAGTTTTAAATGTCTTAATACAGTAATTGTGTATTGTTGTTTATGTAGAGCAGTCTATGTTTGTAAAGGGTGCTCTAACATTACTTTTGTGACTATTATCCCGTGTTTTTTCTGAATTTTCAGTGGTTGCTTGTAAAAATTGGAAAAGGGAATGGAATATAGATTTTAACCCTTTCAGCTACTATTTAGAGCCCAAGTTAGACTTTAGAAGGATTGTTAAATGTGAAAGACAAAAAAATTTGTATTAGCCTTTCACAGCTGTTCTACAGACACTCTGGATAATATTAGCATGGATTCCATGTATTAAAATTAATGATATCTTGAAAAAGAAATTCACCTTCGAGCATATAGATTAATTTAAAACTCTCTTGATGAATCCACTCATTTGATGGATCCATTTTGTGACTTTGCGATGTTATCAGCCCACAGGAATATTGATAACTCATGGTGTAAGAACTAGTCGAGGCGGAAATGCAAAGAGTGGCTGTATGACCACAGAATTGTGATTACGGTCTTATGGCTATGCAATGTAGTGTCGTCGGTAATTTGCGAACCTATTAATTGTTGAAGTTTTAGAGTCTTGGTTTGGTGTAAATGGTCAAACAGTCCAGAATTAAGTTGTCGGATTTTAGCGCGAATCGATTGTACTAAAATTGCTGGACAGACTTTCACTGTAATAAAAATTCCAGAAAATCTTCCGCTTACTGACTCAGAGAAATCTGTTCTCAGTAAGGGCCTAAATTTTGTCCCTATTACCAAACGCACCAACGAATTTTCTATTAAGCAAGATGTTGAAAAATTCCTTCGCCGCGTTCAGTTAAAAGCCTTTTTTCACGACAAAGAGGATGATTCGGACACTTCTAATAAAGATATTTTTGAAACACTTCTAGTTCGCAAATCCAAATGGACTCCCCCAGAGGGACAATTTGCCTCTTTAGATTTTTGCACCAAAAAATGCCGTCACGACATTCACAAACTTAAATTCAATCGCAACACTAAATTTTCCAACCTTTCCTCGGAAGAGTGGGCGGCGCTTAAAAATCTTAGTAAACGCAACGACATAGTTGTCAAATCGGCCGACAAAGGCGGCGCGGTAGTTGTTTGGCGGTCCGACCTTTACCAAAAAGAAGCTTTGCGGCAACTTTCGGATACCTCGTTTTATGCCAAAATCCCTAAAGATCTCACTTCCAAAGACACCATTCAAAATCTTATAGTTAATCAAGAATTACCGGACACCGCCACTAATCTCATCATCAACACCCCCAGAACTTCGTGCATTTACTTCTTGCCTAAAATTCACAAACCCAACAACCCAGGTCGCCCTATCGTTTCTGCCTGTAGTTGCCCCACCGAACTCATTTCTATTGTAGCTACTTAGACAGGATTATGACGCCTATCGTCAAATCTTTGCCATCATACATTAAAGACAGTACACACGCACTACAAATTTTCCGCGATTTCAATTTCTCCGGCCTAGACAAACTTATTTTCACCATGGACATTACATCTCTATACACAGTCATTCCTAATAGCGAAGGTCTTCAAGCACTTAAACACTTTTTCGATCAACGCACTGTCAAAGAACCTAGCTCGGAAACGCTCCTCCGCCTTACCGAACTAGTTTTAACGCTTAACTGTTTTTCTTTCGCCGGCAACTACTACAAACAAATTAATGGTGTAGCGATGGGCACAAGAATGGGACCTAGCTATGCCAATCTTTTTGTAGGATATGTTGAACACCAATTTTTTAATCAGTACAACGGCCCCAAACCTGAACTCTACGGCCGCTACATCGACGACTGCATCGGCGCTATTTCATCCAGCAGAGAAGAACTCGATCAATTTATAACCTCCGTCAACTCTTTTCATCCGGCTCTGAAATATACCTGGGAAATTTCGGAAACTTCATTGGCTTTCCTAGATATCAAAGTTTCTATTAGAGGCAACGCGCTATGTACTAGTGTGCACTACAAACCTACTGATTCACACAGTTATTTGTTGTATTCATCGTCACATCCATCACATGTTAAGAACTCCATTCCTTATTCTCAATTTCTTAGACTTCGACGTCTATGTAGTGATGACTCCGATTTTTCCAGCAAATCAGAGGAGATGTGCCAGTTCTTCGAAAAACGTGGCTATCCTGTCTCTGTGGTCAAAGCGGGCCATCATCGCGCCCAACAATTTGATCGACAGTCATCACTACAAACGTCACAAAAAGATAAGAATGACAGAATTCCATTCACCATCACTTTCCATCCTCATAATCACGCAGTCAAAAGCATCATTCTTAGTAATTTTAAATTACCCCAAAATGATCCCGAGACTGGTAGAATCTTTTCGCAACCTCCACTTATTTCATTCAAACGCGACAAAAACGTAGGAAACTTTTTACTTAGAAGCGCGCTCAAAACTAACGAGCAACCCGGCACTTTCAAATGCGCGCGCTCACGATGCAAAACTTGTCTTTTCATTGTTAACACTAGCAAGATATCGGGACCTAAGCGATCTGTTAAGATCACCGATCGTTTCACATGTACCTCCGCAAATGTCATTTATTGCATAACCTGTACGTTATGCAATAAATTATACATTGGTGAGACAGGTAGACGACTAGGTGACCGATTCCGCGAACACCTTCGCGATGTTGAGAAGAATGACAAGGATGCATCTAAGCTAGTCGCTCGCCATTTTAATCTGCCTAACCACTCCAAAAAACACATGGCTATCTGCGGCCTTTCCCTACATCTAGGTACGACGGAAAGCCGCAAGAATCTGGAACAAAAATTCATCTTTCAAATCGGCACCCTTAATCCTCACGGTATTAACAAACGCTTTTCATTTAACTAATATATTCCTATTTTTCACGTTGCCATGTTACCACCAATAGCGTAGCTCCTACTCTACTATAAAAACTACACGTAACCCATTATCCCTCGATTCGCTCTGACGAAGGGCTAACGCTCGAAACGTCAGCTTTTAGAATCTCTGTACGGTGGCCAATTTACATTATCAACTCCGTTGATAAAACCAAATTTTTGTATACTACTTCCCCACCGACGCAGCACCACAGTTTCTTTAGAAACTACCCCGTCATTCATGTATGACCACAGGACGATTAGATGGGAAAAATAGAGCTGTTGTTTGAGCTCTAACAGGACTGAACTCTCCAAAAACGTATGGGAATTGGAGAACAATAATACTGCCTACACCATTAATGGGTCCATTTTCTGCAAAACCACTGCACACAGCGTCAATTACAAATTTTCCAACTTCTGCTTCGCTGAAAATCGACTGAAAAATTGCAAATTATCGGAGCCGACAGATCCACTCCATCAATCAATCCATAGTCCTTAACAAGAAGCAAGTACCCAGTTGCATAAAACTCAATTCAAATAGTTGAAAGTTATTTTTTCACTCCGTGTCTTTTTGCTTTTTTTTCATTTCACTATTTCATGATTTAAACATCACTTTAACATCTAGCATGGCTTGAAACCAATGCTACTTAACTCTTTTTCCTACTTTCCCAATCGCGAAAAAAAAAACCGCACGAAATTAGCCATCGCCAAGAAAATGTTTTTTTTTTTAAATCGGGCCACTGACTTCACGATTAATGTCCCATACTGTTAGTTTTCACTCAATACCACCGGCAATAACTTCCCGTTTGCCAATGAATACAGTTCCATTAGCGAGAGACCTACACTGTGGAAAAAGGGTTCTGGGATCGCCATGGGGTGTAAAGATTCCGAGTCGCAATATACAATACTGTGTGTTTTAATACAGCAACATGGCCTGATGATGGCGAGTGGTACAAAACTTCGCTAAACATCATGGATGAACACCTGAAATAAAAATAACGGAAGTGCCAACTGTTGGATGTACAATAAAATCATTACATCCCTCCTTTCCTGTGAGCTTGACAAACTGGATGATAGACTAAACGTGCATAAACCTAATTCAATGACCACAAGGTACACGGTCTAAATTAATGTAAACTTCCTCTTAGAATATCTAAACGCAACAATGCAATTATGATCGTTTCAAAGTGTTCCTAAAAACCACAGCTTGGTGTGACTCAGTCCCTACAGGTCCAGTCTCTCCGGGGGCTTAATCAGCCTACCACTGCGAGTTGCGCCGGTGGCTGGTGATGTGATGGTTTCATTCCTCAGAGGGTTTCCTGTAGAGGGTTCCTGCATCGTAGGGGAATCTTTGGTTGACGACTGCTCATTCCAGTCGGGTTCCACTGCTCTGTTTTCCTGATGCGCTTCTCGTATGTGGGCTCTGTTGAGCCTCAGCTCTTTGCCGGTTGCATTCGTTACAGCGTATGAGCGGGGAGTTCCAACTAGTCTTCCCTTTACCTGGGCCGTTTCCATGTCTGTGATGCTGGATCTTGAATAGTGATCCTTTGCCCTGGGGCTAGTTCTGGAAGAGGTTTTGCAGATCGATCGTAGTAGTGTTTCTGCAGATGCTGTCTTTCGATCATCGTGGAGATAACGTCTTCACTTGATGGGTCCCTTGAAATCTTCCTTGGGAGGTTTTCTTGGATTAGGCGCCCTAATAGTAACTCGGCAGGTGAAGGGAGGTTGTGGTCAACGGGGGTAGCTCTTAGACAAAGAAGCGACATGTTAGGGTCTGATTTGGTCATTTTCGACTTCAGGAGGGCTAACTTCACTGACTTGACTTGGCTCTCGATAAACCCATTGCTACGAGGGTAGTGGGGGGAGCTTGTAATGTGCTTAAAACTGAGGTCGCGAGCAAATTCCTGAAAGGCCTGGCCGGCAAAATGTGGTCCGTTGTCAGATCTTACTACTTGACCACTGTGCTGCTGTTGCTTTGCCCACTCGGTATAATTCTAACAAAGGGGTACTTTGAGTAATAATCAGCAACTACGAGATATTCAGAGCAATCAAGAGTAAAGAGATCAGCGCCAATGGTGTGCCATGCCCTGGGGGTACCTCTGATGAGGTGATTAGGGGTTCCTTTTGCTGACTATTCTGGAGCTCTTCACATGTACTGCATGTTTTTGTGGTTTCTTCTATGTCCTTGTACAAGCCTCTCCAGTAGACTGAGGATCTAGCTCTCAGCTTGGTTCTCTCGGTTCCTTGGTGTGGCGTGTGTAGTTTCAAAAATCTCTTTCTGCAGCGTGGCGGGAATGATAATACGATGTGCTTTCATGACTATTCCGTCTTCGGTGGATAGCTCGTCCCGGTAGGGCCAGTATGGCTTTAAGAGTGTTAGGACTTGCTGGATGTGTGCCTGCCAACCTGCGTGGATAATTTCTTTCAGTGCATTAAGCTCCGCATCCAAACTGCTCTGTTCTTTGATCTTCTGAAACATGCTGTTACTAAATTGAGGAAAGATCTCGTGTATTTGGACGTTCATGCCGGGGATAGGAACTTGACTCTCTGGTGATAATCTTGACAAGGAATCAGCGATTTCCATGCCTTTGCCTGGTTGGTAGCGAATGGTCCGGTCATATGGTTGCAATCTTAGTAGCATCCGCTGCAGACGCGGGGGAGCAGCTGTCAAGTGTTTCAAGTAAATGCTTTCTAGGGGCTTGTGATCAGTGTGAACGGTAAAACTTCGGTCGTATAGGTAGGTGTGAAATTTCGCGCAGCCGTAGACAACCGCAAGCAATTCTCTTTCGATGTTTGCGTATCTTGACTCGGCATCTGTTAGGGCTTTACTGGCGAAAGCGACAGGTTTACGGTCTTGTGTGAGGGCGGCACTAGGGCCTTTCATTGAAGCATCAACTTGAAGAGTAGTTTCTTTGGATCGAAGTATGTCAGAGTGATCGCGTTGCTGATAGAGTCTTAGATCTGATAAAAAGACTCTTGGTGCGCTGCGTACCATTTAAAACAGTTGTCCTCCTTCAGAAGCTTGCGGATTGGGGCTGTCAGTGTACTCAGGTTTGGGATAAATGGGCCCATGTAGTTTGCTAGCCCTAGGAAGGTTTGCAATTCCTGGCGATTTGTAGGAGAAGAGATCGGCTTCAAAGCAGAGACCTTGCCTGGGTCTGGCTGGACTCCATTTTGGCCACAAATTACTCTATAGAATTTGATCTTGTCTTGCTTTGTGAAGCACTTGTCAGGGTTTAGCTTAAGCCCGGTAGCTATGCAGCGCTTTAGCATCGCATGCATGTTGCGGTCGTGTTTCTCTGTGGTCTTTCCGAAAACTACAATGTCGTCTGCAATCCCTACGACGTCTTCGCATCCTTCGAATGTTTGGTCTATCTTAGTCTGGAAGATATCTTGAGACATGCTGAGCCCAAAGGGCAGGCGCTTGAAACTGTATCTACCAAATGGGGAATTGAATGTAGTGAGGTAACTAGATTCTTCATCTAAGACCACGTTCCAGTACCCGCACTTTGCGTCTACTATAGAAAATACTTGAGCATCAGCTAACTTTGGTAGGATTTCTTCTAGAGTGGGAGTGACATGATGTTCTCTCTGAATGCCATCAGTCGAATACTAACGCAGTTCAAGTTAAAACAACGTGTGCATGTTCCTACTAGAGGTGACCGCACACTGGATCTAATTATTACCAAAATACCCCAGTTCAGCAAAGAAATTTTACAGATCTTTCCTCCATTTGGTCTTTCTGATCA
>OX421450.1:24950179-24975179 GCA_949126865.1 Montipora capitata | reverse complement strand
GCAAACATATCCCCAACCCTGGGGAGTGGGTGACGATCCAAGTGAGACACCTTATTAACTGTGGTTTTATAATTGCCACAGTCTAATATTCCCATTGGCTTTACGCACTGGGACGATCTGCGACGCCCATTCAGAGAACTGGACAGGTTCTATTACTCCCAAAGTCTAAAGTCGGCCCAGCTCTGCGTCCACAAGCTCTTTCTCAGTAAATGGGATGGGTCTTGCTTTTTGGTGAATAGGCACTGTGCCTTCCTTGACATGTATTTTGGCCTTAACCCTCTCTAACTTTCCCAACCCTGGTTCAAAAAGTTTGGAGAAATCGCTGACAGGATGTGGGTTGTTATCAAAATTAGACTTAATAGCATGTACCTGACAAGATTCCATGATTTCTGCCCAGTCTAGCTTAAGCTTACTGAGGAGGTATCTACCAAGCCAAGTAGGACCTTCATGATCTACCACTAACACATTGTTCATAGCTACTCGTCCCTTATATGTAAACTGTCCTAGGAATGCACCCCTAGTCTTGATGGTCTCCTTGGTGTAGGTACGCACAGGCTTACGGTTGGGTTCCAGCTTGATATTGTTCCCAGTTGTCTTTTGCAAGTTATCAAACTCCTTCCTGCTCATTACTGTGCATGATGCACCAGTGTCTACTAGTCTACACTGTTTACATTGACACAATAGTTCCACCATGTATGGGGCACCCGTCTTCGGTCCTTCATCGGTGCAAAATACTGTGTAGCAATCCTCCTCACCTGAAGCTTCCTCAGCCGTGCCATTGGGTTCAACCTCAATGTTTTTGACTAGTTTGGAGAAGCATTTAGCACTCGTATAGCCCCTGAAGCCGCAACGGTCGCACGTTAAGTACTGTTTCCGCTTGCAATCTCTAGCAAAATGCGGACCACCACATCTGCTACAATCCAACTTCTTGGTAGAATAGTTGTTCTTGCGGTGTTTTTCTTTTACTCGCGACGGGGAATTCTGGCCCCTCTCAAATTTTAGAACTTCCCCCTAGGGATCTACCGCGTGAACCGTGTCCAGGGGCTGTGTTGGTTCTGGGTTGAGTAATGTGGCCTTCAGGTTTGCTTTCTCCACTGCCAAAGCAATCTGTTCAGCTTTCTCCAATGTCAATTTATCCTCCTTGATTTCAAAGAATCGCCTCTTGGTTTGTACGTCTTTGAGACCATTGACGAGTTTGTCTCTCAGCATTTCATTAAAGTTCGTGAATTGGCAGTGTTCACTGAGTTTCCGAAGTTCAACCAAGAAGTCTGCAATCGACTGGCCAGACTTTCGTGCACAGTCGAAGAAATCCGATCTTGCGAAGATGTAGTTGGGTTTCGACGATAGGTGATCCTTTACCCTTTTACAAATATTTTCCAGTGTGGTGGTTTCAGCTTTAAGGTCCTCCTGGCCAAAGAGGTTTCTAATGAGCTTGAACGTGTCATTACCAACTGAAGCCAGAAGGATTGCCTTCTTTTGTTTTCCGTCTGTGATCGCGTTGGCGCTGAAATAATACTCTATTTGTTCACAGTATTCGGTCCAACCCTGTCCTGTGGAATTCAAGTTGAATTCACTTAGTTTTCCATAAGTATTTTGAGCCATGTTTTCGCTCGTCGCCACTGTTGTATTCCGAGGTAGAGAGTTGAACGCTGGTTCGCGACTAGGTAAACAACTGCACTTGACGCCATGTTGATTAACTGTTGATTAACTGTTGATTCAACTGCGCATGCGTGACATGTATGTAACAGGTCTTAAGTTCACTGGCGAAAAATGTCTGCACATGAGTCGCGCAATATGGCACGTGATGCGTTTCTGGGACTATCATTGGCTCTCATGAGAAAAGCACTCCCGAGAAGAACAGAAAAATGGCTGTTGTTTGAGAATCGGTAGCTTGTTGGTTTCCGTTCTTTTCAGAGCGATCAAGGCTAGTTTTAACGCCAGTTTCAAGTGGAATGTATTCTTAGAGAACGTTTATGTTGTGTAACACGTTTGAAACTCCAATCCAACCAGTACCCTCGGAAAATTTGCTCCTGGAAAATTTTATTTCGTGGGATAAGAGCTGCGAAACAGGTGAGTTTTTTACTCAATTTTTAATGTGGAAAGTTTGTTGCCACCGGGTACAAAAAGTTACTGTAATTTGCAGAAAGGAGGATTCCCAAGGTTTCTGTTCATGTGTGAATTGGCTTGTACCAGGTCGCAGGGAAATGGCAATATTGTTCAACGTGAAGGTTATTTTTTTCTGCGTTACTCCTTACGATCGGCACCTCTACATGAATGATCAATGATTCGATCAGATGTGAATTTGATTTTGAATGTGATTGTGTCATTGGGAACGTAACCCTAGTATCAAGTATTTTAAATAGCTGCTTTTAAGGTCATTTATATTCCTTTTTCTGGTGAATGTCTAGGTTATTATACTGTTTAGCAGTCACAACTCAATGATCCTTGCGTTCAAGTAGTTACCAAGTTATGGATTTGCAATTAATTTGAGTTTAAAATCAAAATCAAAATCCATGTTAGTTAAAATAATGTTTGGAAGAACAGAAGTGTAGGTACAGATGTATATAGATATCTATAGATTCAGGTTCGTGACTGTTTTTCAAATCTTTTTTTTTAGGCTGTTGTTTTCTGGAAGCATTAATGATGTAATTTTGGTTTTAGGGGACTGTCATGTGTTGTTGGATCAAGGAATCTGTTTTGAGTCAAGTATGGTTGACAGTGGATAGTTGTTCCTGAAAAGGCTGAAAGGAAGCTTTATTGCCTTGGACTTTTTTTTGGTTACACCCCACATGTTTGTTCTTTTCTTAGATGGCAAAATTTATTAATATATTATGTGATTTGGAGCTGCAGCTAGAAACAGTGCCCCATGCATAAGGTCTCATTGGCTTTGATTGCAGTAAAATAATTTTGGTAAAAAATATGTTTAGAGTTTTATCATAACTTCTCATCTTGGTCCTGCTGGACTTCAAACGTGCTTTACTACTCTGCACAAGGAACTTGTCAATCAACTGTTACCTTTTAGTGTATTTGCAATATGATCTTTGGATAGCAATCGATTTATTTTTCTTATCCCATATGTGTAGATATCCTATGTCACATAGTTTTAAGCTTTTATTTCCTGTAGTGTATATTTATTATAGTTAGCACATGACCCCACAAACATCTATTATTGCTTTAATATTGATTGTGTTTGAATAAAGGATATTGTTGTCTTGTCTTGTAGATAAGGCAAAACATCCTCAGTTGTATTTGCATTATTATTTCTGAGTGTCACTTTTAAAGGGCAAACCATTAAAAAGTGAACATAGTTTGCAGGAGTCCAGGAAACATATTTCAAATATTCATTGATTTGAAGTTCCTGAAGCAGATAAATCTTGAAGAGTTTACGTAACGATATTTGGAATATACAGCATTTGACTGTTGACTCCATGGGGTTCCCCATTGACGAGTAAAATCGTCTGGTGTTAGACAGAGCAAAATACTCTGGCTTTAGACAGAGTAAAATACCAAGTATGGCCGGATTAGGGGTGAAAGGGTTAAATTCCATCATTACTTTGACTTTCTTTTTCTTCATTTGAACAAAAACAAAGTGATTAATCATCACCTCCACCATTGCTATACAACTGCATTGGCTTTTAGAACAAAGTATCAAAGTTGAAGCTGGTGGCTCAAGGAGTAAACTTGGCAAAAAAGTTAGGTTAAAAATACTTTTATGGTATTTGAGTATTATTGTCGAACAAATTTGCGTAATATCATTAACGTCATTAAATCAATGAGAATCCAAACATGAGGATGTAGTTTGCTCAGGAGGGGTCTTTTTTTTAAAAAACAACCCTTAAAGGTAACAGAATCTTGTTTTGTGGATGTAGGCTAAGGAAATCTGACCCCTTAGAGGAACCAGTTCTAAAATGACAAATGACTGGCATTTTATAATTCATAAGTAAAAGTTGCTCTCTTACCAAATTGTTCTACAGTTCCATTCATTTTTCAGATTGATAGCCTTAAATGTACTGCAGCAACTCTGCCAGCTGTTTGGTCTCAGTATCATAAGCAGTACAAATCCACAAATTTTTCCCCAAAAAGGAACAACAAGAACCCCTGTCATTTTCGTAAGGGAATCCCCTTTGGGGCAGTTTGTTCACTTCACCACCATTGTTTAACACTATCCAGGGACTAAAGCAAGGATGGAAATTGATTACAGCTTAAATAAATCGGACCACTTTTTTACTTCTGACACTTACTGCATTCAACTTTAATTTATTCATCCTTTGAAATGGTAGGAATGATTACTATTATTTACAGCAATTACTAAAAATTCATTGCATCTAATGTTGAAATACATTGTATTTTTTACATATGATTTATGAGTCAATGAGTCATGGGTCAATGCGTTAGTGCAGTTACCTTAACGCATAAAATGAAAGCTAAAATTTAACCTAACCCTTCTTAGGCCTAATCACTGAAACAAGGGCTTAGGCTTAATCAATAAATTATTGCTAATAATATTGACTGGGTGTCTCATTGACTCATAAATCATAAGACCTCTTTACATATGGAAAGGTAACAGGAGTTATTTCTGTGAAGTCTTATCCAGAAAACTGCAACATGGGATTATGTCCCTTTCAAATGTAGCTTTGTATTCTTTTGCTTAATGTCTTTGAACGATTATTACGGAAATATGAAGTTATGGTTTTTCTAAAAGTTAAATCTAATGCAAGGGGATTAAAATTATTGAAGCAGCTGTGTTGCTACCAGAGTCTGCAAAGAGAGGTTAAATAATTTGTTGTACTGGAAGTACTTAGCGTGAAATTTGTCAAAAGTTTTGGAGGGGGGCACTGAATCACCTTCAACAAGTTTTCTAAACTTTGAAGATACCTAATTTTATATCCTCCTGCTGTTTTATTGCTAGAAGATAAAATCAATTCCTGATTAAGTATTTTTGTTGTCAATGTGGTGAAAGCATATTATTAGCAGTTGTAATATTTTGTTACAGTAAAATTCACCCTGCTAGTAAGCTGGATTTCTGAATCAAATTCTCAACTTAGAATGTTGTTGTTTTGGCTATTTAGAGTTAGCCTAATCTATGTTTATTTCTATAATTTGGATGGAAGCAAACAATTGGCATTTTGCTTGGAACAACTATAACAATATATAATTGCAACTAAAAGGTTTCCTTCTAGTGTACCCAATATGAAGTGCTATGGCATGGTTATTATTACTGCTAACATTCACTTTAAAATTTATTTTTGAACTACTGAAATACATAAATTTTCCCCTCGGTCTTAATAAATTTTCCTCTATGGACCACTTGAAGGGCAATTTTAACAACTTAATTTTGAAAAAAAAAAAAAGGGAAAATCTTAACATTTTCTGTTAGATGAGGGCCCCCGCCGAAACATCGTGTAACTATTTAGGTGGAAGAGAAACCATTTGGAAATTTAGTGGTATCTTTTTTGTTCCACTTTTTAAAAGATAAACGCATGAATTGAAATCAAGATCGTAATCCATTAGCTGGTAAGCTCCACAAACGAATTTCCACTCGAACACTGTCACAGCAACCGAGACTCGCGTTGGCCTTGAGATTTTTAAAGAAATTTCCCTCGTAGCACTGTTGGCTTAAAAGAGAATCTCGCTGGCATAGAAACACACTATGCAGTCAAACATTCGTCCGTTTTACTGGCCTGAACAAGGGTCTTTTTTTGTCGACGGAGATCTAATAAACACCGAATGGCAGCCATGTTTGATTTGAGGTATTGAAGTCACACGACAAGGCCTCGACCAATCAGACATTTTTCGCCAGTGAAGGTCTTAAGCGGGCCAGAGAACATGAACACCACGTGCTGTTTGAAGCGACGCCAATATTGTCACCGTCCCAGTACTCGTCCCAGTATTTAAGGAGACTTTTGTCTGATTGGCTGTTGAAAATTGTAGTATCCAGTTTTCCAACCGCGCGCTGTGATGTAAATAAAAATGGCTTTCGAAGCGGTGATTTCAACCTGTGCTTCTTCGATCGTTCTATATAGCTTGAGCCAGTTGAAGGTGGTCATTTAAACTCAAAGTGACAGGGAAAGATTCTGCAAGGGACATTTTAGTCGGCGGGAATTTCTCTTTCCTTACACATTTTGTAAGCAGTCCTTTTAGTTTGCTCTGGGAAGATGCGCCTCTGACGTTACTTCGAGTCAGCTTTTATACTTTTTAACTTTATTTTCCATGTGAGTGATTGTATCGGAACAAATGCTCAAAGCGCGAAAAGACCCGAGCAAAGGCCAGATTTCTTTGTTGCGAAGGGAGTACTATTTAACGTGGTTGCGAAATATATCCCTCGAGCTCGCAGGCTTCGATTTATCCAACTTGAATGCAGCGCTGTAAGGAAGTATATATGTCACTTCATTCAATTTCTTTCAGTGATCGTTTAGAGTTATGGGATGTCCTCAGTCCTTTTAAAGAACATCTTATCTCAACAGATACGTCGACAGAAATGTAATACCAGTCGCGCCACGTCTATTTTATGTATCTGTGTCTGAGGCCAACCTGGTTCACTGCATTTATCTCATGTGCAAACACTCTCAAGATACACCACCTTAAAAATTTCAAGAACTTTCAAAACATTATTCTTAGTTACATCAAGTGATGATGAAGGCATGCTTGATAATATATGCTCCAGTTTATTACTTTATTGGAAAACTCTGTCCTTGATCTATGGTAACTCCATCAAGTCTAGCCATAGTAATTATTCATTGTTTCATCATTTATGCTACCAGCGAATTATTGAAAAGTGATGTTGATGTTCTTAGCAAATCTATACAATAGCGAGGAATGATGTGGTCACTGCCATCCGACTCGTAGGTTGTACTGGAATGAAATTTTGTGAATGAGTTCTATTTGGGGAGGTAAAAATTTCACTTGACCATTGGTAGATGTAAATTGCACCCACAATAAATGCACAATTAAAATTGTGCATTTAATGTGGGATGTCTGGAAATACATAAACTAGGTCTTGTCTTCTGTGCAATGTTTAAATTTCAAAGGCCAATTCAAGACAAAGCAGACTTTGTGATAGAACTCTGACACAATATTAGCAACTTATTAATTTTGATGTAAGCGTTTCATGCTCATTCATATTAATTGCTCACTTTTGTGGTAAGTTACTATCTCACTGTAGAGAATAATGTAAATTTATCACAATCAGGATGAAAATGTACGAAATGTGCAGCCATTGATCTTAAACGTTGTTAGACTATTAATTAACCCATTGACTCCTGGGGGTTCCCTATTGATGAGTAAAATACTAAGTATGGCCGGTTTAGGGGTGAAAGGGATAATATTGTACATCAATAATATTACCGTATCAGTAATTGAGCCAGTATTTAATAACTAATGTGTCCCAACATTGTTAAGTAATAATATACATTGATTTAGGATGATGGAATATCACACACCATTGTGTGTTCATTAAATTTATTTTTTACGTCATTCTTGGTGTATGGCAACTTATAGTAACTGCAAAAAACGTGCAGAACAAATTGAAGAGAAGGTATACCTGAATATTATGGCTGTTTTGTGTGTCAAAAAATTTAATTGACCTGGTTTTTGTTTATTTTTGCTGCCATTCCTTACACACAGTCACATGTCCCATAAAACTTGAATGTGCCGGCAAACTTAAAAGAATTGTTACATCTGTATGTGTATTAAAACTACTTTCTTTCTAACTTAATTAGGCAATACACACTAAAGAAATAAATGGTAGTAGCTGAATAAATATATGGATAAAATATGAATGGGGTTCCCAAGGGGGAAAGATGCGAATGGGGGACACACAGGCCCAATTGTGAGGCACCCACAAAAAGAGAATGAAATTTTTAAAATATACACTATTTACAAATTTAATGTATAATTACTTGTCATGTAAATCATCATCGTGTAAATTTTACTGTACAGTTTGTAAATATCTTTAAAGTCACAATTATTACGGTTTCCCTCAAATTTAATTAAGAAATTTATCAAATCGAAAAGTGCAGTGCAGAGTTGTGGTAAGCAGGCATTTTTATTTGTAAATATTATTACACTAACAGAACCCTTTTTATGTAATTAAGTACAATTTTTAATAGCTGGGAATAGCTGATATTTATTGCAATAAAAGGGCGAGTCTTATTTGCAGTATATTGCATTTAGTAATGTCATTGCATCTTGATAATTTGACCCAGAGTTGAATTATCGCATCTCGATCAAAGTGCCAAGTTTCGTTGGAAACTAGGTTTACTTTCATAGACCATTTTCGTGCGCCCTGCCACTTTTGAAGGAAAACTTTCAAAGCAGTTCGATTCGTCACAAATATGTACTTTCCATACTAATGGCGATCGCTGTACCAAGACTTATTTGCTGAGATTTGACCGAAAGTAACGTGAACACTGACACCATTGTCTGATTTGGGGAAAGAAAATTTCAGTTGCGCGTAAAACATACACGGTTTTAGTTCACATTTCAAGATGAGAGAACACGAAAAAATGTTCAGAAGGTGTGAAAATCACGCATTAACAATACAGAGACTTTCCATGCCTTAGTCCAGAGAAAATAAGACTTGATGCTGGAAAAACAAGAACTGATTCCTTGACAAAGAAAAGCAATTTGGTACACGAAGGAGTCGAAAGCGTCGGGGTTCATTATTCGCTGTGCCACTTTTACCGGGAATATCTCTACTCAAACCTTATCTTTGGCTCACAAACTTTCACCTGTTGACGGCTTTTCGTGGACCAACGTCAGAGACAAAAGTCCTGTACTGTTAACGAAAGATTTCAGTTTAAACAGAAAAAGCTGTCAATCGATTGACATTTTGCAAAGTTACTTTTTCGTCCGGATAGAATGTATTCGCTTTAAAGAGAGAACAAACGGAATTCTTCTGTCATGCTTTTCTGTTACTTACCTTGACTCCATTCATGGATAAATGTTAAGCTGTGAGATCCTTTGAACGGATTACCAGCTCGTTTACAATTGACGCGCCACAAGCAAATCCCGTCAAACTGGCAAATTTGTTTTGCATTCACTTCAAGCGAGGCTTATCCTCGTGAAAAAACCACAACGGAAAATCTTAATGCCGGTTCCAGTGACCATACCCGTTGCAAATAAGGCAAAAATTTTCAACCTTCGCGCAATTCTTTGACAAGCCTGAACACACCGGAGCATTCTAAAACAGCCGATCTAAGCATGTTTCGTTTCATACGAAATAAAAGACTTTCCAAAGTAGAAGGAATTGCCGAGGTCTTTCTAGATTTTGTCCATCTTCTTTCAGCATTTGTACCACAAGCCCACAGACAGCATTAAAAGTGAATGCAATAAAAACTACAACTAGCGAGAGCGTCGACATCTTTTCTTCCCGCGACTGTCTTGAAGGTTTTCAACCAATCACAATGCAAATAAAATTGAATTTGCCATTGATAATGCGCATGCGTGACATTAGTCTCCTTTGTTCGTCCCAGTGCATTTGGGGGCATTCGATGCCGCTTAGAGCCATTATTTTGTTGGTTTCGCGTTTACTCCTGACACCATGTAAAGATTCCGAGTCGTAATATACAATTATGTGTGTTTTAATACAGCAACATGGCCTGATGATGGCGAGTGATACAAAACTTCACTAAGCATCATGCATGAACACCGAAAAAAAAATAACGGAAGTGCCAACTGTTGGATGTACAATAAAATCATTACAGGGGGCACACATGGAAAGTTCCCAGAAGCTGTTTCTTTGTTTTTTCGTCAAAAACAGTGATGTAGGGCATCATCATTCTTGGGGGTGATTTTGTGACACGCGAAGGTGACTAATGTGGACATTGTAAGTGTGATTAATTCGATAAAATCTATTAAGTAAAGTTCCGCTTTCTGGCGTAGGAGGATTAGTAAGTGGAGTGGAATGTCCTCAAATGGATTGGGACACCGAGCCATTAGCAGAAAGGTGGAAACCTTTTCGGTATCACGTAAAATTAATGTCAGTGGCCCCCTTTCGAATTCCAGCAAAAGACGAGAGGAAAAGTACAGCTTTTTGCTGATATCACCGCGCACCGGTGGCTCAGTTGGTTGAGCACCGGGCTGTCACGCGGGAGGTCGTGAGTTCAACTCCGGCCGGACCAACACTCAGGGTCTTTAAATAACTGAGGAGAAAGTGCTGCCTTTGTAATTACATCTGCAAATGGTTAGACTCTCTAGTCTTCTCGGATAAGGACGATAAGCCGGAGGTCCCGTCTCACAACCCTTCAATGTTCATAATCATGTGGGACGTAAAGAACCCGCACACTTGTCGTAAAGAGTAGGGCATGTAGTTCCCGGTGTTGTGGTCTGGTCTTTCCGGTCTGGATAGGGTAGGGTGGAGCACCTCGCATAGGACCTCGAGTCCTGTTCGTGCTCCTTCCCTCTGGGCAGGTTTGCCCAGTAGAAAGAGACAAACCAGATGTCTCGTAAAACAAACAAACAAACAAACAAACCAACAATAGTGCTGTTAATTAGAACGGGAAAGATATTGTCAGTTCGTGGTCAGGTATCCACGCACTCAAGACGTACTTCGAGCGATTTGAAGCAAACATGGAACCCAAAACAAAAACAGTATTTTGTCGGTATAAGTTTGACAACCGCGTTCAAAGCGAAATAGAAACAGTTGAGCAGTTCGTAATGGATCTAAAACTAGTAACCACCGGGGATTGTGGTTTCAAAAACCAGACAAAATGATCAGGAACAGGGTTGAGTTTGGCACCAATTCTTAAAAAAGCTGATAAAACAAGGCAAAGATCTGACTCTCGATAAGGCTGCTGAAGTTGCACGAACATGCAAACTATCGAAAGCACAGTTAAAATCAATGGAGTCGCACAGGACTGAAGAAATTCATTCCATACGTGAGAGTCAACCCTACAAAAAGTGATTTTCTAGTATATTTTCCAAGGAAATAGCGTGATCATATGGCAAACGTGGAAATTTGCATGCAAAAGAGTCTTACATGTCGTAAACAGGGAAGGCAAATCATTTTTCCAGAATGTGCAAGACATGCAGCCAAAAGATTCATGAAGTTAGCGAGACTTGCCTCCAAGCAAGTGATAGTTTGTTTGTTAAAACCACATGATCTGGAGACATTAGGTCCTCAAACCAAGAGACTGAGGAGGTCAAAACATTGAAACAGTTAGTTACAGGCTTGATAAGGGTGCTCAAGTGAATGTGATTCCCTTAGAACTATTCCATAAACTAAAATGTGACAATCTAGAAGAAACTACACAAAATCTGTGTAGATAAGGGGGTAAACCCGCCAAGGTTCAAGGGACGTGCTCACTATCTTGTCATTACAAAGAAGGAAAAGAAACGCTTGAGTTTTATGTGGTATCCACAAAAGCACCACCGGTCTTAAAGTTAACATCACGCCCTTCCTTAAAGCAGATGAAGCTAATATTATATGTGGGAGAAATGCAACACCCTGAGAAGAACCAGATCGACATGCTAAAAGAGTATAGTGACGTGTTTGAGGGCTTAGGGATGCATGCAATTCGCTTTAACCCTGGTGCAGTGCCACTCATACATCCACCTCGCAGAATCCCAGTAGCACTCAGAGAGAGAGACAAGCTACAAAAGGAACTCAAAAGAATGGAGGACCTTGGGTTGATATCCAAACTTAGAGAACCAAGAGCCTCGTTGACGTCAATTGCAAAATCAGAAAAGCATCAAACTGGCGCATTACGAGTTGTCTCTTTCCCAGAGATCTAAACCAAGCAATCATGCGAGAACATTAACTCAGTGACACCAACCCTGGACGATCCAAGTCTATTGCTATCAGAAAGATGCAACTCCGTCATTGATGACATGTTGGTCCAAGGAGGAGCTTGAAAGGAACCTGAAGCTACAATAGTTCTCGTAGGTTCGAGAGAAATTAGAATAAAGTGGAATGGTGAAAAGTGTGTTATTGGCAGCTATCGAACATAGGTCAAACATGAGCTGGAAACCCTCTTAGGCATGGCCAAATAATTATCAAATTCACACCCAATTTGAAAGAAGCCACTGCGCCTTTGAGAGGTCTACTGAAGAAAGACTCTGAGTTTTCATGGAATTGTGCACAGGATGCAGTTTTTGAAAAAAAATGCTTCCTCAGGGAAATTATCCTATTTTGATGCAAGCGTAACATTGAAAGTCGACGCTATCAAGCATGTACAAGTACAAGGAAGGGTTACGTTTTCAAACGTTGGTCGTGTAGCACTTATTTCAACAGACTTAACTAATTAGAGTGTAATGTGAAGTGCTGGTTTTTTATCCCATATGAACCATGTGAGCGTTAGCCCTACTAATGGAAATGGCCCGCACAAGAAGGGCCATTTCCATTTCCATTTCCATTAGTGGGGCTAGCGCTCACATGGATCATATGGGGTAGAAAACTAGCACTTCACATTGCAGTCTAATCAGTTAAGTCTGCTCAAATATAAGTGCTACACGGCCAACGTTTGCAAAAACGTAATCCCTCCTTGTACCTGTACAAAATCTAAAATACACTGGAACTTTGTGGTAAGGTTTTTTTTCAGCCTCAAAACGCAACTTTTTGTGAAGACTCCTTTCTATCAGTGTTTTGAGCAGTTTTGCAGAACCGTAAAACGTTTATCCCAACAAAATTATGAGGAGGTCAAAATCTAAAATAAACTGGAAATTATGCAAAACGTTCGTTTCAGCCTGACAACACAACTTTTTGTGAAGACTCCTTTCTATCAGTGTTTTGAGCAGTTTTGCAGAAGAAACAGTAAAAAGTTTATCTCAACAAGATTATTAGGAGGTCAAAATCTTAAATACACTTGAACTTTGTGCAAAATGTTCGTTTCAGCCTAAAACCGCAACTTTTTGTAAATACTGTTTTTTTTTATTGTTTTGAGAAGTTTTGCAGGAGAAACTATCAAACGATTATCCTAACATAATTAATTACAATCGAAATTTGTACACAACGTTCCTTTCAGCCTGCAACAACTGCTTTCTTGTCAGTGTTTTGAGCCGATTTACAGCTAAAACCGTAAAAGGTTTATCCCAACAAGATTATGAGCGGGTCAAACTCTAAAATACACTGGAAACTTGTGCAAAACGACTCTTTCCTTTCAGACCTTTCAGACTCAAAACGCAATTTTTGTCCAAATTCAGTGTTTTAAGCACTTTGGAAGAGAAACTAACAAGATTATAAGGAGGTCAAAACTTAAGTGAGACTATAAAATTTGTGCAAAACGTCCGTTTTAGCCTCAAAAGTGACACTGGAAATTTGCGAAGTTTGCGCAAAACGTTCGATTCAGCCTCAAGCTATTGTGAAAACTGTATTTTTTCAGTGTTTTGAGTAGTTTTGCAGTATATAAACCTTGAAGAGTTTTTTCCTAACAAGAATATCACAGGGTAAGGTTTTAAATGAAACTGGCAATTTTTGGAAAATGTTAGTTTCAGCCTTAAAACGCATTTTTTTGTTAAAACTGCTTTCTTTTCAGTGTTTTAAGCAGCTTTGCAGCAGAAACCGTAAAAAAGTTTATCTAAACAAGATTATCAGGGTCATAATCTAAAATACACTGTAAATTTTTTGGTTTGGTTGCGCCTTAAAACGCAAGTTTTTGTCCAAACTGATTTTCTTCAGTGTTTTGAGCACTTTGGAACAAAACCGTAAAGAATTTATCCTAACAAGATTATAAGGGGGTCAAAACCTAAGTGAGACTGCAAATTTGCAGCCGCACGTAAATTACTTTCCCCTTTAAAGAACATAACTAAATACAACAACTTGATGGTTGGATGCTCAGGCAGTCCAACTGACGTTTATTCAAGAGTCACACCAACGATCATATTAATTCAAACTGAATCGAAGTAAATAAATGGTAATTTACAATCCAAGCTGACTTGTTACTTGTAAACGCTTAGAAACATCTTCGAGAATATACATATCTTTCGCAGTATCGGACTTCTACCGTCCGTGAAGCTACGAGTATCCTTTCTGAAAGATTAGAATTATAACTACCGGCAGAGGTGGCTCCACCAGACCTTAAACTATGCGGACCGTACCAGTTTACGATCCACCCCTATTTCCTTAAGGCACTCTTTAAAGATTTCCCTACATCTGGTATATGATAATTTAACTGCATATAACTTGTAAGAATTGGTGGACTTACGTAATCTTACTGGACGAAAAAGAGCAACTGAATTGGAAAGTTCAATATTACACATGGAAATATACCTTTTCAAAAACGCAACTGGGAAATACTGGATAGCTAACCTCTTAATATAAACAATTACTTTCGCGATAAATGTCATTTTTAGCCCTGAGAACAAAGACTGCACGATGATCAGGAAAAAATTCAAGATGCGCAGGCGCGATGTTACTAAGTTCATCATAACGGAAAACCCCGCAAAGCCTAACGAGTAGATACAAGCAACGCGCATGTCGTTAAGATTAATTAGCAGAAGGACCAGCAAACTTAACAATGATACTCTCAATAATCTCAGCAGATATAGGCGCCTTTTTAAAACACCAACTGGCTTATCAAGGCCTAGCAGCCTCCAACAAATTATGACAAATCCAACGGATTGGCGCCGTTAATTAGGCCGAACGAGTGAAACCACTTAAGAGCTGCGTCAGTCATAACTAAAGAGGCATATGAGCTAGAACTCTTATAAACCTTAAAAAGATAAGCAACCATAAACTAACAGGAAAAGTAGGCACCGACCGAACCCCGGAAACATCACATTCAATAAACTTCAAAATCTTTCTTATATCTCTTCGTTGTAGAATCCGCCTTAGACTTCAGTAATGTCGAAATGGCTCTCCTAGGACTGGCTTTACACTAAGCGGTAAGCACCTTCAACCGTGGTCTGAGACAAACATCTGTAACGAAATAACAGAAAATATGAACCGCCAAAATAATCACACGCTGCAAAAAATACTTCCACCCGAACATGACAAAACGCTTCCATACAAACATGGTAATAATACCAATGTAGGCCAGTGCCTCTTATCGAGAAAAAAACATTGTAATAATACCAAACTCAGGCCAGTGCCTTTTATCCACAAAAAAAGCATTGAAATAATCCCAAATCAGGCCAGTGCCTCTTATCCACTGAAATACATGACCAAGCGTCCCATGTAAATAAAGCTATAGTGTCGCTGCTGGGCGACGATAAAACTCTGCTGGTTCGTTTTGTACAAATTTATTCTCCGATTTTACATTCAGAACGTTCAACAACATCGCTTTCTCACGCACATTTTTACAAAAACTCAACTCATCTCCTTTTACACGTGCGGACGAGGTCTCTAGCAACAGACTGACGTCATTGGTATCACAGCAACTCGACCGGAAATGAAAGTTCAGGAAGCAGGAGGCACATCCCCGCCCCTAGTCGAGACACAATGTTTGTCGAGACGATTTTAAGTTCTACTCTTCCGCCTCCTGTACTAAGCAAAGTTTTGTGATTGGCCTTTTATACTCTCCGAACTGAGTTCGTACTGTAACAGCTCGAACTAACCCATCCTGCCCAGAATGAGTAGACACGATTCTGCCCAACGGCCATACACCTCGCGGCTGATTTGGCTCAGCAACTAGGACAACATCTCCTTCTTTGAGGTTCTGTTTCTTCTCTTTCCACTTCTTCCTTTCTGTCAGGCTAGAAAGGTACTCTTTGGTAAAACGTCTCCAGAAGAAATTAGCTAGCGCTTGGGACTGTCGCCACATCTTTGTCGAGTTAATCTCTCTGTCACTAACTTCAGCATCTTCATAACTCGGATTTGCCCGCAACAACAAGAAATGGTTTAAGGTTAACGCTTCAATGTCCCCTGCATCATTGGACACATGAGTAATCGGTCGACTGTTTAGTATTCCTTCTGCTTCGACTAGTGCGGTTCTCAGCACTTCTTTGGAAACAGCCCTGCCCGCCAGAATTGCCTTCAGTGTCTTCTTGGCGCACTGTACTAGCCTCTCCCATGCACCTCCAAAGTGCGGGGCACTTGGCGGCTGAAATTTCCACTCGATTTCCTTAGGAGCACAGAAGTTTTGTATCCTCTCTTTATCCAATTGTTTGATGCATTTCCGCAACTCATTATTTGCACCAACAAAGTTCGTTCCATTATCGCTGTGGATGCTCTGCGGTCGTCCACGTCGCACAATGAACCTTTTCAATGCCATGATGAAATGATCTGTTGAAAGATCATCCACAAGTTCAAGGTGGCACGCTCTAGTACTCATGCAAGTGAACAAGCACCCGTATACTTTAACTTCACTGCGTTTTTCCTTAACTAACATAGGTCCAAAAAAGTCAACTCCAGTGTTCCTGAACACCATTCCTGGCTCAAGTAGGCACTCTGGTAGACTTCCCATTTGCTGCTCTTGAGGCTTTACTGTCTGGCGATGACAGTAGTTGCACTTGAATTTCGCGTTTCGCACTACCTGGCGACCATGGATGATCCAATACTCCTGCCGAATTTGATTATGCAGGTGCTCAGTTGGCGGGTGGTAGTAGATACGATGCATTTCTTCGACGATCAGCGGTGCAAGTTCATGGCGCGAGTCAATTATTTTGGGATGTCGTGTTCTGTAAGGTAGGCATTGTGCTCTCTGCAGCCTTCCACCGACAACCAAGAATCCATCTTCCAACCTTGGGTCAAGAGATTTAATTCTACTCTTCTTGTGGATCTCCTCACCTATCTTCAGACACTGTATCTCCTCGCCGAATGATTCAACTTGCGCCCTCTTCACAAGATGATTCTGAGCAGCTCTCAATTCGTTCGACGTAAGTGCTCCCAGTAGACGTACTTCCTTCTTAGCTCTTACATTGTTTGCAAATCGCATCACATAAGCCGTAACTCTTCTTAGTTTGGTCAGTGACGAATACTTCTTCCACCCTAACAGGACCTTGTTTTCCTGAGATGCTCCAGCCCATCTTTCCTTCTTCTTTTCTTTGATGTCATCGTTCTCGCAGGGCGCTTTGACTTTATTTTCTGGCCAGAGCTCTGTTGACTCATACAGGAACTTGGGTCCACTAATATAGCGAAAGCCCGCGCCAAGTTCCGTAGGACTTAGTCCCCGGGTGATGTCATCTGCAGGGTTAGCCTCTGTCGGCACATATCTCCAACTCACAGCGCCCGCCCCTAGTGTGGCCTCCAGGCTGCTCATGATTGTGTGAATCTCAGACACCCGGTTACCGACGAATGCTTTGTAAGTGGAGCTCGTTTGGCGGATCCAATGTAGGACTGTGGTGGAGTCACTCCAGAAAGTTATCTTCTCTATCTTTGTAACCATTTCTTCTACCAGTGTTTGAGTTAACCGCACAGCAACTAAAGCTCCCATGAGCTCCAATTGGCAGATAGACTGTGACTTTAATGGAGCAACACGGCATTTTCCCGCTATAAGACTACACTCTACTGTGTCATCTATAAACGCTCGTCTTAGGTAGGCACACGCGCCATAAGCATTCTGGCTAGTGTCGCAAAACACATGAAGTGCAGTCTCTCGTACAGGTTTCTGTTCTTGGACAAGAGCTCTCGGAATTCTCACTTCATCAAGCTTTTCTGCTTCCTTGCGCCATTCACGCCACTCTCGAAGATCAGCTTCTTTCAACTCCTCATCCCATCCGTACTTCATACGATTTAGATTCTGCAGGATGATTTTACTTCTGATTGAGAATGGGAGGAGAAGTCCTCGCGGATCCCAAACAGAGAATGCTTGACTCAAGATCTTCCTCTACGTCGTACCTGGATCATCCTTCAGTCCGGTAAACTGGAGCATATCTTCCTGGGCATCCCAAATGACGCCCAAAGTTCTGTCTGTTGGTAACTTATCTTCACTCAGTTCGAGGAATCGCGGAGATCTATCCTGCTCCGGGATGGTTGCCAAGACGTCTGGGTCATTTGTCAGCCACTTGTGTAGGCGGAAACCTCCACGACGCAGCAACTCTGTCATCTGCTTCCTCATTTCAATAGCTTCCTCGCAAGAATCTGTTGACGGTAGACCATCATCCATGTAAAAGTGCTGGTAGACGGCTTTCACACCCAAAGGTAAATCTTCCCCATTCTCATCAGCATTTCTCCTCATAGTGTAGTTCGCTCTGGATGGCGCAGACACTTCTCCAAACACTGTTCTCTCGAACTGGTACACGCTTGGTTCTTCTATCAGAGAGTCTCTCCATAAGAATCTCAATGCTGGCTTATCACGATCAGGGAGACGGAGCATATGGTACATTTCTTTCACATCAGCGGCCATTGCAATTCTTCCTTCGCAAAACCTGAGGAAAACTCCAAACAGAGAGGACAGAAGATCTGGTCCTGTGTAGATCTTATCGTTCAAACTTTGTCCCATGAATTTTGCTGATGCATCGTAGACTCTTCTGAGGCGATCAGGTTTTTTGGGATTAATGACAAATCTGCGTGGTAAGTACCAAGTCACATTACTATCGCACCGTACTTCCCCTTCACTCAGTTTCTTCACATAGCCCTTCTCAATGTCATCCTGGATTGACTTTGCATATCTCTCTCTGATCTCGGGACAGCTCTCAAACTTCTTCTAGCCTCCTCTTTGCCATTCCGTAATTGTTGGGCAGAGATGGTTCCTCATCTCTCCACAGTAGACCTGACACATACGCATCTTCATTCACACTCTTAAAGGTTGTCTTTTCCATCAGTGACAATGCTCGCTTGTCCTCAATCGAACGGGTTGGATCAGCTAGCTTGACCACGCCCAATGTTTCTATCTCTGACTGAGCCATTACCAGCTGCCTCAGCTCCTCATTTTCAACTGAACTTCTTTCATACACTTTGAACCCATTGTATGGAGATGCTACTCTTCGCTCACCAGGTAACCAATTAGTCACCGCCCATCCAAGTGGGGTCTCAACAGCATAAGGTACCCTGTCAAGTTCCGGTTGACCTGAGGGTTTCATAATTTGTGTTGGTAGAATCAAGTCAGAGTTGTTAGTTCCAATTATGAGTTGCACTGGACCCGTGTCAGTGTCACGCAAGTCCAAGTTCTTCAGATGTTGATACTTATGCTTGATTGTTGACCACTTCAACTTCTGATCAGGACCATTCAGGCTAGGAATTGTTTTTACATCTCGCAAGGAGTACTTGACTTCCTCTTTTCCGACTCGTGCGACATGGCATTTCTTGATGTGCTGGGAAGCAAACACCTTCTGCGCATTTACTCCTTGAATTTCGAGATCTACCTCTTTGCCTTGAAGCCCAAGTGAGAGCGCTAAGCTTTCATTTATAAGCGTTGTGTTACAGCCTGAGTCACGCAATGCCATCACCTGCTGTTTTCCTGTTTCTCCAAAGACAACTATGGGAAGTACTTCAACCAAAGCAAGACCACCAGTCTCACAACCTGTGTACGCTGATTGTTGATACTCCTCAAGAGGCTCCACAGCCTGACGTGGTGATGAGTCTCTACCTTCCAGGGAGACAGGAGCTGGGTTTCTCTCAACTTCTGGCACTTGTTCTGATTCACGTTTCGCTTTTGCCCGTTCAATAAATCTCAAGTCGACTTCATGTACAAGGGTATGATGACGCATGTCACAGTTTTCAACTTTGCATCTGTTCTTACTACGACATTTACGCAGACGATGACCGGGTAATAGACAACATAAGCATAGTTTGTGTTCCTCGACAACTTTCTCCTTCTCGCTAGTCAACATTCCCTGAAATCGTTTGCACTCTTGCAAAGTGTGATTAGTGGACTGGTGAATTGGGCACTTTGTTCCACAGCTGGCGCGTAAAGATTCTCCCGTGGCTCCTGCAAACAGCCCAGGTTGGGATTTGTCAGCTGGCTTACTCCTATCAACTTTAGATGTATCTGAACGCTTCCACTCTCTCTTCTCTGGCATCCACCGCTGCTTGGATTCACTAATTTTTGCCTCTTTCTCTAGCCAATTTGCAAATGAATCCCAGGTTGACAATTTCGGTTTTCCTTCAACAAACTCGGCCCATCTGCCGCAAAGGCGTGTGGGAAGTTTAGAAACAGTGGCTTCAGGGACTTTAGAGCTAAGCTCGTGAAGAAAGTTATGCTCTTTGAAAATGCCTATCAATTCAGAAACTATTTCTTGATACTGCCGGATCTGCACACTATTTTCTTTCACTATGGTCGGAAACTGATCTATACGTTTCTTCGCAGCTGATACCACTGTGTCTACACGACCAAAACGCTCCTGGAGCGCAGTCCATGCCTCCTCGTATTTATCTGAACCTGGCATGAATTTCGCTAGACATGATTTTGCACTTCCATCCACAGAATCTAACAGAAATTTAAGCTTCTCTGTTGCATCATAAACTTCCTTTTTATCCACTTCAACATTAAATGCTGCTTTGAATTTTGAGTACTCTAGTGGATTTCCATTGAACTTCTGCACGTTTGGTTTAACGATTTTCACAAAGGCTGGCAGCATTTTCTCAAACAACTGATCTATCTTTGACGTTTGCACACTAGGGTCTCCTGTGGCAGAGGTTTTCAACTCAGCTTCACCTTTAGCAATAAGAGATTCACATGTCTCTTTTTTACGGGGCTCACTAGAAACCTCTGTTACGACCTCTGGTTTGGTGGATTTAAATTCCTTCATGTGAGGTTTTTCAACAACATTGTTTTCAGTAATTCCCAGGTCTAAGCGCGAGACCCGATCGTTCACACTGTCTGAAGGTAATTCATTTAACTCTTCATCAATATCACCTTTATTTGACATACCTTCATCCTGGGCGATGGCATCTTCGAATTCATATTCCAATCTTGATTCTTCAGCTTTCTTTTGAAGTTCCAAGAGCTTTGCACACTTCTGTTGTTCGGCTCGCAGACACTCGATCTCATTTGCGAACGTTTGCTCGGCTATTTTTAGTTCCAGTGCTAACTTCTCAGCTCGCAATTTCTTTCTCAAAACGGAACGTTTACTTGAAGTAGTAGACTCACTTGGCGTGAACAGTCGAGGTGTTTCGCCTTCTTCTCTGTTTGAGGCACTCATCTTGGCACGACTTGAATGACTCTTCCACAATATTGAACCAGGCGGTTCGATGATAAATGTTACACACAATTACACGCAGTTTCACGGCTGTCTTACAGCTTGACTCGGCGATTTTCCCCTTCATTTCACAATCTCCGGCTCGGTGGATCAAATGTCGCTGCTGGGTGACGATAAAACTCTGCTGGTTCGTTTTGTACAACTTTATTCTCCGATTTTACATTCAGAACGTTCAACAACATCGCTTTCTCACGCACATTTTTACAAAAAACTCAACTCATCTCCTTTTACACGTGCGGACGAGGTCCCTAGCAACAGACTGACGTCATTGGTATCACAGCAACTCGACCGGAAATGAAAGTTCAGGAAGCAGGAGGCACATATAGAGACTGAAAACGTTATACAAACAGCCAAAATGAACCCACTAAACCTATCACTACCCGACAACGAATTGGTTTTACGCCCCTGCTCCAAAGCAGCAGCACGAAAACACTTACACAATCTACCACAAACCTAGAAAATCTATCTTTTAGAATAAGACGACGGCCAAAAGGGCACGACTATAATGGGAATGGCCCTAGGAATATTCAAATAATGAACAGCCAAACAATCCACTGAATGAACCCCCAAAACTCTCCTCTAAAAGACATTTGGCTGAGATCTGCCAATCGTCTATATCGATTATTCGACTAGTACAATCAGCTCTCTAAATTTCAGTGCGAGGGATCCACTGGACTTCTAACTCTATACCATTATTGGCGCAGAGCTGAAAATTCTCCAGAGCAATACCATGTAAATCATTTCTCATACTTCCCACTTGTATGATTTTACATGCACTCTGACTATCAGAAAACCACTTTACGTAAGAGCCAACAAAATAAGGGTAAGAGATGAATGTAAAGCGAACAAAATGGGAGATAACTCCCTCAATGTAGAACTTATTCTACGCTCTTCAAAATTCCATTGTTATTACAAACTTGCTCACCATTAATATCCATTAATATCGTCGGAGTCCGTTTGTCAACAAAGAAATAAAAGCTCTCATGTCTAGTAGAGATACATTACATAAGATTGCACGTAGAAGTAATGATATTCTGGACTGGGAGCGTTATCGATCCTTTCGTGGGAAAGTGAAATCAAAGTTGAAAGAGGCTGAGAGAGAGCACGTTCAGAAAGAGATTAAGACCAACAGCAACAAGCAGTCATTGTGGAAAACTATTAGGGGCTGCCTTCCTCGTAAAGAACAGCCAAACCCAATGTATACTAA
Organism: Montipora capitata; assembly: GCA_949126865.1. Classification (NCBI taxonomy): domain Eukaryota; kingdom Metazoa; phylum Cnidaria; class Anthozoa; order Scleractinia; family Acroporidae; genus Montipora; species Montipora capitata. Next base: position 24,952,957 of record OX421450.1, on the reverse strand, counting down.
GGATGTTAAACATCTAGCTAATGAATTCAATGAATTCTTTACATCAGTAGGTGCTAATGCTTCAATTGCCTCCAAGAAACTCGCTGAAGATAATTGCCTTTCTCAAATAGAACTTACTTTACTGCCAACATGTCACGTTTCAGAGGAATTTTATTTTCAACGCGTAACCTCATGTGATCTACGCAAGGTAATACAATCGTTTCCCTCCAACAAGGCACCCGAATGGGACAAAGTCTCTATGTCTATCATCAGGGACAGTTTGTGTAGCATTTTATCCGTCCTATCCGACCTCGTAAACTCGTCGTTATTAACGTCTGTGTTTCCTGATAAGTGGAAAAAGTCTGAGGTAATTCCTTTGGTTAAGGAAGGTGATAATGAAATACCAAGTAACAATCGTCCAATCTCATTGTTACCAGCGCTTTCGAAAATATGTGAACGGGTAGCTCTGAATCAGTTTACTGAATACCTAACACGTTGTAATCGTCTCACAAACCATCAAAGTGGAAACAAAAAATCCCATTCCACTGGGACATTGAACATTTTTGTTACAGATACAATCTTTAAGGCCATGGACAGTAGACGCGTCACTGCACTGGTTCTGATGGATCTTTCCAAGGCGTTTGATAGCATTGACCATATTATTCCGTTACGAAAGCTTCGCGCCCTTGGTGTATCACAGCCAGCTCTAGAGTGGTTCCGAAGTTATTTATACAACCGGACACAATCTGTTCGAATCGAATCCTATGTGTCTGATGCTCTTCCTTTATCGCATGGGGTCCCACAAGGGTCCATATTGGGTCCGTTATTGTTTAATGTCTATATCAATGGCTTACCCACCGTCCCTAAGGCATGCTCTGTTGAATCGTACGTAGACGATTCAAAGCTTCATTTAACCTTTCAATCAAAGATTTGGTTTTATCAACGGAGTTGATAATGTAAATTGGCCACCGTACAGAGATTCTAAAAGCTGACGTTTCGAGCGTTAGCCCTTCGTCAGAGCGAGTCGAGGGATTATGGGTTACGTGTAGTTTTTATAGTAGAGTAGGAGCTACGCTATTGGTGGTAACATGGCAACGTGAAAAATAGGAATATATTACTTAAATGAAAAGCGTTCGTTAATACCGTGAGGATTAAGGGTGCCGATTTGAAAGATGAATTTTTGTTCCCGATTCTTGCGGCTTTCCGTCGTACCCAGATGTAGGGAAAGGCCGCAGATAGCCATGTGTTTTTTGGAGTGGTTAGGCAGATTAAAATGGCGAGCGACTGGCTTAGATGCATCCTTGTCATTCTTCTCAACATCGCGAAGGTGTTCGCGGAATCGGTCGCCTAGTCGTCTACCTGTCTCACCATTGTATAATTTATTGCATAACGTACAGGTTATGCAATAAATGGCATTTGCGGAGGTACATGTGAAACGATCGGTGATCTTAACAGATCGCTTAGGTCCCGATATCTTGCTAGTGTTAACAACAAAAAGACAAGTTTTGCATCGTGAGCGCGCGCATTTGAAAGTGCCGGGTTGCTCGTTAGTTTTGAGCGCGCTTCTAACTAAAAAGTTGCCTACGTTTTTGTCGCGTTTGAATGAAATAAGTGGAGGTTGCGAAAAGATTCTACCAGTCTCGGGATCATTTTGGAGTAATTTAAAATTACTAAGAATGATGCTTTTGACTGCGTGATTATGAGGATGGAAAGTGAGGGTGAATGGAATTCTGTCATTCTTATCTTTTTGTGACGTTTGTAGTGATGACTGTCGATCAAATTGTTGGGCGCGATGATGGCCCGCTTTGACCACAGAGACAGGATAGCCACGTTTCTCGAAGAACTGGCACATCTCCTCTGATTTGCTGGAAAAATCGGAGTCATCACTACATAGACGTCGAAGTCTAAGAAATTGAGAATAAGGAATGGAGTTCTTGACATGTGATGGATGTGACGATGAATACAACAAATAACTGTGTGAATCAGTAGGTTTGTAGTGCACACTAGTACATGGCACGTTGCCTCTAATAGAAACTTTGATATCTAGGAAAGCCAATGAAGTTTCCGAAATTTCCCAGGTATATTTCAGAGCCGGATGAAAAGAGTTGACGGAGGTTATAAATTGATCGAGTTCTTCTCTACTGGATGAAATAGCGCCGATGCAGTCGTCGATGTAGCGGCTGTAGAGTTCAGGTTTGGGGCCGTTGTACTGATTAAAAAATTGGTGTTCAACATATCCTACAAAACGATTGGCATAGCTAGGTCCCATTCTTGTGCCCATCACTACACCATTAATTTGTTTGTAATAGTTGCCGGCGAATGAAAAACAGTTAAGCGTTAAAACTAGTTCGGCAAGGCGGAGGAGCGTTTCCGAGCTAGGTTCTTTGACAGTGCGTTGATCGAAAAAGTGTTTAAGTGCTTGAAGACCTTCGCTATTAGGAATGACTGTGTATAGAGATGTAATGTCCATGGTGAAAATAAGTTTGTTTTGGCCGGAGAAATTGAAATCGCGGAAAATTTGTAGTGCGTGTGTACTGTCTTTAATGTATGATGGCAAAGATTTGACGATAGGCGTCATAATCCTGTCTAAGTAGCTAGAAATGAGTTCGGTGGGGCAACTACAGGCAGAAACGATAGGGCGACCTGGGTTGTTGGGTTTGTGAATTTTAGGCAAGAAGTAAATGCACGAAGTTCTAGGAGTGTTGATGATGAGATTAGTGGCAGTGTCCGGTAATTCTTGATTAACTATAAGATTTTGAATGGTGTCTTTGACAAGTTTTGATTTTTGGAAGTGAGATA